>CM034151.1:385715100-386305100 GCA_019776745.2 Taxus chinensis
AGTGGATTATGAAACATATTAATATGATCATATGTATATGGCATTATGTCCTTAAACCTAAAAGTGTGGGAATGTACTTATATGACTGAAATGGTCTTTAAGCATTGATTCATAGATACATAGTTGTTTTTTAATTGCTTAATACAAATTGACAAATAAGATATCCTAATTAAGATATGTATAATTGAACACTTAGAATCAAACTAAAGGTAAAGGAGGTTGTATGCTTGTGTTGAAGTTTTTTATTAACTTGATAGAATATGTACTTGATAAAAGTATGATACATGCCTAAATGTATTAGCTATGTATAAATGAACTATTCTTATTAATGTGAAATAATGAGACATTGTCTTAATGCTTCCCTATAATTGTTATAACTAAATTAGGAGCATGCCACTTATTTTAACCAATGGGAAACAAATGCTTAATTAATTAATCATAATGCAAACTTAAATCTGCAATCTTGTATTAAAAATGAAAAACAAGTTATGATCCTTACTTAAAGGATTAATCATATATAACCTAATTATACCTTAGGCATGACACCTAATGATGGGAATATTAATGGGTGGATTAACAAGTTGCAACTTAAAATAATTAATGAACTTGTTAAGATATGAAGTTTCACTTAGTAGAACTTAGTGGGTTATCATAGCATAGTTGTTGTTACATAGTACTCACTTAATGACACAAGTCATTAGGTGGATACTATGGAGCAGCCATTATGGCGCGATAATCCACTCAACTCCTCTAAACACATCTGTCATAAGTTTGGAATTCAGGTCACTGTTATACACTAAACAATTATAGTCATATGATCTATGGTCAATGTCAACTTATGTTGACTAAGGTTGATGAAGCAAATTCGAGCTGATGTGAGTCGAATTGAATACAATTGATTACCCTTAGTCACCATAATTATACCATTAGCACTAGTCCATGTGAGTTGTCCTATTTTAGTGTCTAACATGGAATTGGATGTGGGTGACAGAAGTCAAGGAAGCCTAATCTAGATAACAGTTTTCAAGTGGGGTGAAAGACATATTCCTTTCGACAAGTATGTCGTCTAGGAATAAAATCATAGTAAACGTGCCTTTAAACTTTGGCCAATGTATTAAAAATTGTTGGTTGTGTTTTCTTGTTTTCACTTGGACTAAAGATGTGTGATGGCAGATGAGTATCAGTAACAGATACTCAGATAGGTTCTTTAGGCATTAACACTTGATTGACCCTTAATGGAATAAGGGAACCCTAAATATACTTAGTATACACATTGATATAATGAACCATGAGAGATTAGTTTAACACTGAGTCATGAAATGAGAGATCAGTTTTATACCGAGTCATTACAATTGCATATGGTTTATTGTTATGTGATGGATTAGCTAAGGAATTTTTGTTCTAAATTATTTGAATTTATAACAGTGAACATTATGTTTTTAAAAAATTTCCATGTTTTTTTAGGTCTTAAATGAGGATGTTACACCAATGGAGGATTCCCTTTAAGCAAGTAAGGTTTTCCACCCACTCTTTTCCATATTTCAATTGGTTAAGGCCATAATGCATCCATGATTGATGTTTTGTACTCTATAACGAGAATGTTTTTGATGACATGGAATTTAAACATCTTTAGTTTGTTGATAATCACAATCTTGTGGTTTCTATCTAGCATGTATGGTTTCCATCTATCATGGATGCAAACATAAAAAACTTGCAATTTTTTGTTGTCACTTGAAGCATTATCCAATTATAAGTAGTGAACTAGTGGTTTTTTCTAAATGAACTTGTACATCTACTTATAAGATCAGTTGTATGAGTCTTCTCACTTTTTTTCTTGTATTCCTTACAATTGGCATACACATCATTTTGCAGCAGTGTATCATGTAAGGGGTATTTTTACATTCCACTACTATATATCAAATCACCATAATGATCTGTAAGTGGTTATTTTAGCTTCCTGATACATAGTGTCAATGATGTTATTGTGAAGTTTTCTCCTCACTTAATAAAAGGAAGACCATAGTGCTTGAAACCATTGGTTTTGGTGCTATGTTTTACCATACTAGTCAAGGTATTAGGGAGGATAATAACATTACTTATTGAATTTTCTTTTTAGTTCATTCTTGGTACATCAATTTTCATCTTGTACATTTATGTCATGCACAAATTCTCAGCTAGCTATTAGGATATTCCTATGATAGCAATCAATTATCATACTAAGTTGAACGACAACTTTTAAATGTAATCATTGTGTCATTTCTAACATTGATATACTCATGCCAGTGTTTCTAGACATGATGTGGCTTCACATTTGGTCTTAAGCTTTGAGCACTCGTCACATTTGACGAAGAAGTTGTTCTTGGTGATTGAAACATGGGAGAAATGTTCTTTCCATATATTTTTTGATACCACCATGTCCCACTTAACGAGACATGTGTGGCAATATATCATAATTTCTCTGCATTGTTTTATGTTTGGCAGTTGTTTCTTTTTTCATGTATTTCCAGTTATTGCCCTTTCTATTTTCCTATATTTCTATTTACTACCCTCCTCTTTCCATTCATCCAAGATTATTTGTATCCATAATAGGTTCTCATCGGGATTCCATGAGATTTGAACTATGCATTGTGGCATACATCCTTTCCACATAACTTTGATTTATCTATAGATTTCTCAGAATTTTTACCTACATCAAAATTGTTAGCATTTGCAGTGAATGCATTAAGTATCCTCATTCTCATCAAATGTATCCTTTGAGTCACTACTCATGATGTTTTGTATGCCATCAACCCCCACATGTGAAACTTCTAAAATCACATGCTAAATCATTTGCTTCCTTTCCCATTGGATGAATTATCCCTTTTTCACTCTCTTCTAGGATACCATCAATTATGTATGGAAGTCTCACTCTACCACTAAATACAATACTTGTTGTGACAAAGAATAAGCTAGACAACATTTATCTATAATGGAGTGTGGTTCTAGATGGATAAACTAGTCCCACTACAACTATCACACCTTTGGAGAGTAAATCCACATATGCTCCTCCTTCAAATATAGAGTTCATTTTCAACTGTATCCACACATAAAAAAGAGAAAATTAGTAGCGTGGAAACTTAAATCATAAACCTACTATGGAGAATTTGAAAATGATAAATATGAATAACATTTCCAAGGTTAAAACAAATGCTTTAAATAACAATGAGAAAATAAAAAATAAACATCTTATATGAACATCTCTAAAAACTCCTTCAATCTAAATCTTGAACAAATGTAGAATTTGGCTAGCATTCAAGACATTACATAAGTGATTGTTGTAATTTATGCCACATATCAATTTTATTATCATCATACATATGTGACTATTTATGCATACCTTATTCAAATCAATAAATGTTGACCTTGAAAATCCTATCTAAATTGTACTCTAAGGTAGATGTCATCTATTTTAGAACTTAGCATTATTGACAACAACACTTGGAAACTATTACCTAAATCTCTTTATAAGGATTTATGGTATTATATGACTATTTTCATTCTAAATAATGTTACTAATGATTCCTCAAAAAACTAGTTCTATTGTGATCATAAATTTTTCCTCCTACATTATATATTGTGTAGGTAATTAGTGCTCCTTTTTGACCATATAAACCATTGTATTAGACTCTTAAATCCCGCTAATGTGTGTATCATTTTATCCATAAAACACATAGTGCATGTCTTGTAATAGTTGTCTATCCTAGCAGCTATTGAGACTTAAATGTTTCTCGAACACGCACTCATTCAGATATTTAGTAGATTGGCAAGTCAAAATGTGAGTGATATCACTTATAAGTGTGAGTATTGACTCACACTTCTAAGTGTGTTCACTGACATGTCAAAGTGCGAACACTTGCATGTCAAAGTGAGAGCACTCAAACTTCAAAGTACAATCACTCGCATTTTTAAGTGCATTTAGTCACAGTTAAAGAGTAATGATTGAGATTATATGAGGGATTTATTTTACCTAGATCCTGGTAGGAATGGATTGTATCATGTGACCACATACAATAAACTTTAAGTTTCTTCCTTTATGTGTTATATATATATATATATATATATATATATAACATCTAATATCACTAACATGAAAACATTCAACCTCCACTTCAGTGTGCCTCGTGTGTATTTGGTTATTACTCCATGTTGGAACTTGAACCAAAAAAATGATATGAAGTAAAGCTACTGTATATTTTGATGTACTCATTAATTATTCCTCATAAAACTAGTTGACTATTCCTATAATAAATTTTCCTCCTACATTATATATTGCATATGTAATTATTATTCCCATTTGACCATATAACACATTCTATTAGACTCTTAGATCCTGCTATTGTTTATATTTTCATAAAACACATAGTTTATGGATTTCAAAAGTTGTCTAGCTTAGGTGTCACAATGCTTTAATTTTTTCCCCTATTGTTGAGTCTATCAAAAATCCATATAGTTAAAAAACTCATATTATAAAATTCTTACTTGAATTTTTCACAATACTAAGTACAATATTAACGAGGACTATTTTGAAAAGGTAAATGCTCATTAATGTTGCAGTTGCCTCAACATTAATTAGTCATTAAACCAAACAATGTAAAATGTGTCATTTTAAATTACATCCACCATTAGAAATATGTGTGTCATTTGGAATATTTAAATTTTGTCAACCATTCATTAGACATTTAAACTAAAGAAATGTAACTTCATACGTGTGCCTTTTGAAATTCATGCATGGCGGTTGGATGTGTCCATAAGAATAGTAGACATTTTTTAGTATATGTTTTGAACATTTTCTTTCTATTCTCTTCATCTAGCGTAAGCATAACTCCATTCATTATTAAAAATTTAAGCAGTAAAAGTTTCAAAAATTTTGTGCATGATTTCTGGAGAATTTTTTATTTCCTTTGGGTGCCAAAAATTGGTATCCATTCTCACCATCATCCCTTCCAAAATTTTGAAATTATGTAAATGTAGAATTTTCCATAGTCTTTTCAACAAAACCCATTTTTTGTACTTCAATAATCAATGGTGTCCATGATATAATATTCTTTCAGGCATTTTAGCAAATAGTTCTCAATACAAAGGGTTTGGCATCCTTTTTTCATTAAAGTTTATTTTCCATCAATGATTTGTGAAATATGTGTATACCGTGCTTGCATGAAATGCACAAACATGTTATGGGAAGTTTTTTTGAAAGAGGACTTAAAACTGTTTCATAAAATACTGTCATGGACAAAAAAATTTGCTAGAAAATAGATTTTTCACTTAGGGATTTTATTCATTTGGGCTTTTGTAGACAATTAAACTGAAGCAAACTTTAAGACCGCTCTCAAAATTTCGTTACAAATTGATTATTGAAATAAGTATTGTATTTCAATTTTTTTATTCAAGATTATTTCAGATCGCAAATGCATTATTGTGAAATTTTAGGGGTTATTGTGGTATAGAATGTAGATTTAATTTATCAAATAAATGATTTTGTAAGATATTTAACAGTATGAAGAGTTGTGAAAGAGGATGGAAGGGAGTTGAGTATTTGGGATACTTTTTCAGACACTCTAGGTTCAAAGTGCATTTTAAAGCTCATCTTGACAAATAAATAGTGCATATTAATTTGTAATAACATCAGAGGAAGATTTGCAACCTTTTTACAAACCCATAACACCTACCAAGAACTTGTTCTATTGTGTTTTTCAAAAGAATCCCGATGGTATGGATGGTGGATCAATATGTACAATACAAAAGTGGATATTGAAATCAATGTATGGTAATGGTGGTGTGCCTAAGGAATAGATAAGTTGATAAAGTTGATATTATTTTGTCAGCCTTATTTCTGTCCACAAATATTCCTCTGCTACACATACTCAATAAAATTCAATGCCTACCATGTCATTGACATTGTCGCTGACTATATTTTAGAAGATATTCATGTTACAAATGATTTTCTAGTCAATGTGTTGGTAGTTGAATTAGAGTGAGGTATTTGTCAAAAAATATGGTACTTCAAGAGTGGGAAAACCAAACAGATTTTGGAGAACAAATGAACGAATACAAATTTGTGGAAGGATATTTCGAATGAGAAACTATAAGATATTGCTTATTATCTTTAACACATTTTTTACTAGTTTTAATGGTGTGTCTTATCCACTATTGTTTTTTCCTTGGATCAAAACCACAGTACTCTGCTCATGATCAATGTTACTTTCTCTTCTTCTCTCCTTCCACTATTTTTTTTTCAGGATCAATACCGCAGTTATAATGGCAGGATTACATTATACTAAAGTTATGTTATTTACATTAAATAAAATTTTGAGCGTAATAGTTTTGGGGTTGAAACAATTTTACTTGCTTGTTTTTTAGGAGGTGGAAGTGTAAGAAAATTTTGAGATTTAGTATCTTGGCAATACATGTGTACAATGAACAAGGAGATTATTAAAAGGATTATACATTTTTGTTATCCATATATGTGTTCATAATCATACTAAATCTCCAAGAGTATGGTCATTTTATTTAAGGTCGTTATACCAGTTTTTATATGGATAAGGTCATTATACCATATTTTATATGGATAAAATGATACAAAGAGGTTTTTTGTTCTTGAAAATTTCTATAGTTATAAAATTATAATGGTCAAACAGGAGTCAAAATTTAAGATCTCCTTCACTACCAAGTGAGAGACATATGCATGCAAAATAAATCCATTCACAATATCTAATGTCAGTATAAAGCATTAAGATCAAAATGGCCAGTCTATTACTGAAGAGGAAATTATCTCTAGTTTAAGGTAATCTTATGTAATTATAATGGATTGAAAATATTTGACTACAAATGTTTTTTTCCAATGATAAGATATAATCCTTAGAGGAGCATGGCCAAAGTTCCTTAAAAAAAAATTGGTTGTTAACGACAAAGTCTACTATTAAATGACTAATGAACACTAAGATGTATAAATGTATTACTGAAGTGGATAAAAGGATACAAATATTTGTAGGATCAAAGAGGATTTTTTTCTTGACTTTCTTTAGTTTAAAATTGTAATGTTCAAATAGGAGTCACATTCAAGATCACCTTCATGAGAAGAATTCTTACTCTTGCAATCTCTAATGAAGGGCCTTAATCTTTATGGTTTGGGTTGTGGTTCTCCATTGATGCATTTATTGATTTCAACCCTGCTTTATCTTAGGAGTTATTACTTGGGCTTTTACAGTAACTCCATTGCTGCAATTACATATGTAGCTACGAAAGCATCAACTTTCCTTTTTATTACTCACTTTTTGGTTTTTTCTCTGTTTGGTTTGTGGCTTTTTGTCTTTGGTTGCCTACAAGATTTTTTCTCTCTTTACTTCATTGCCACATTTAGCCTTAAAGGCCTTTCTGTAAAAGGATGAGGGTCCTTTCAAAACCCCCACATTTACCTTTTTTCCAAAAATAGGATTTATTTTCTTGAAATTTTCCCTATTTTTAAAATTGTAATGGTCAAATAGGAGATACAATTCAAGATCACCTTTCACTACCAACAAATAGACTTATGTAGTGCAACAGTTGGCTCTACCAAGGATATTCTGACCAATAATATAAAATTATAAATAATTAAAAAGAGGTATAAACATGCTTACAACAAATTAATTAGAGCTGTGTATGTCTTAACCCCTTTAAAAATGTGTATTTGAATACTTTATTCATTACAATAATACATGTATAATGAAAAATCCCTAATGACCTCTAAACTCTTAACTATTTCGTTATGGTTGACATGTGCAACTGCTACAATCAGAAGTGCAAATGTCTTTACCCCTGAATAGTGCATGTATTGTCACACTTTGTACATTGCATTAATATTTTTCCTTTTAATGATGGATAGCAACCGCTAAGCTCTAAATATTTTGTTATGGCAAACCTTAGCGACCACTAGGATCAAAACTATGTTCATCCATTTGAAATATTATCATGGTTTGATTTCAAACATTTTGATCATGGATTGATTTCATCTAGCTATCAAAATTTAGTATATATTCTCACAATCATCCCTTCCAAAATTTTAGAAATATGTAAATGTAGAATTTTTGGTAGCCTTTTCAACAAAACCAATTTTGTGTGCTTCCATTGGTCAATGTTATCCATGAAACCATATTCCTTATGATATTTTAATTAAAAATTATTAATTCAAATTGTTTTGCATCATTTTTTAATTTAATCTTCCTACCCCTAAATGATTTACCAAACATGTGTATATTGTGATTGCAATAAATGCACAAACAGGTTATGGGTATTTTTTTCACGTGAGGACTGAAATTGTTTCCTAAAGTACCTAACATGGACAACAATGTTTGATGGATGCGAAAAATTTGTGTTGTTGAAAAGGATGTGGAAAAATGTATTTCTTCAGTTAGGGTTATTATTAATTTAGGTCTTTTGTAGACAATTAAACTAAAGTGAACTTTAACACCGTTGTCAGCAGGTTTCTCTAGACATCTTGTTATGACTTAAATATTGAAATAAGTATTGAATTTCAAAGTTTGTTATTCAAGATTTTTTTTAAATCACAAATACATTATCATGTGAACATTTTCAAAGTGCAAGATACATTAATGTGAAATTATATACAAATGGTTGTCGGTATAGAATGTAGATTTTTAATCAAATAAATGATTTCATAATAGCCTTCATTACATTGATATTTCTTAATTCATGTAACTCAGATGTTAAGAACATATCAGCACGAATAGGTGATTATTTATGATTACTAAATTAAGAAATAGATTACATTATTAAAGTATTAGTAGTTGATTC
The DNA here is from genome assembly GCA_019776745.2 of Taxus chinensis. NCBI lineage: Eukaryota > Viridiplantae > Streptophyta > Pinopsida > Cupressales > Taxaceae > Taxus > Taxus chinensis. The sequence continues at coordinate 385,723,927 of CM034151.1, forward strand.
TAAAATAACAAATAACCTATAGACAAGAAAAATAATTGTGTATGTATTCCATTCGTATTATGTATACAAAATAATTCACTTCACAGTAAGACGAATAAAACTATGCGTAAACAAACAAAGAATTTTATGATTGACAAAGTCCCTTGCATACTGATATGAATCATGAGTCCATCATCATGATATTGTAAGAGTACGTTATGAGATTTGAAAATATTTAATTTTTTTCTACTAACCAAAGACCTCTATAGCCATTGAGACTTCATTTATCCAAAGATATAGATATGGTTCCGCTAAGATATAAGTACTAACAAATCACATAAATGAATATTAGTGGCTGATAATACATTCCTTTTAATAACTTGTCATATATATTATGAGAACTACATAAGGCTCGATCCTTCTCGAAGGTATGTACTGCAACATTTGGCTCTTACAAGGATAGTCCATCCAATACGATACAATTATAAATAATTAAATAAAGGCATAAACATCCCTGTAACAAAATTAATCAGATGTATGTAAATCTTGACCCCTTAAGAAAATATGTATTACACCACTTTGCTCGGTTCTATAAAAGTTGTGCAGCGAATGATGCCTAGCGAACACTAAGATTTAAATATTTATTAGGGGATAATCTTAGTGACCACTAAGATCTAAATGTTTCATGGTGGCTGACCTTAGTGACGACTAGGATTAGAAATACATATGTATTGACCCCTCAAGAGTGAATGTATTATCGCACTTTACTCATTATATTCATAGTTGTCTTGTGATTGATGCCTAGTGATCACTAATTTGTAAACATTTTGTTATGACTGACCTTAACGACCATTAGGATCAAAATCAAGTATGTCTTAACACCTCAATGTTGCATGTATTGTTAGAATTTTCTCATTGCATTCATAGTTTTCCTTTTAATAATTCCTAGTGATTGTTAAACTGATAATATTTAGTTATGGATGACCTTAGTGACTACTAGGATTAGAACTATATATGTCTTGGCCCCTCAATAGTGCATGTATTGTTGATCTGTAAACTTCAAAACTTTGTAACTTTACAAAATCACAATCTTTATTGTTCTACTTTCAATTTGAAAATGAAATTCCTTGTTTAATTAATTGTGAACAAAACTAAACTTAGAACTAATTTTGCAGCAAGGGAAATAACAAATCAACACCAAATTTATCCTAGAAACCCCCAAGTTGAGGGAAAACCAGTCGGGAGGGGAAATTTCTCTTTCTTCCCAAATTTTATTTGTCAATTATGAAAGAATACATATTACAACAAGAGGAAACGAAGTAAAACAATGTAACACTCCTCTTTACATGGTTGCTCTATTTCTACAACTTTCTTCTACAAAATAAACTCCATCTCAAATGGTTTCTCTCCCACACTTTTTCATTAATACTTCAATGATCCGTTCCACTTTTTCCCCTTTGTATTTATAGTTGCTCCCATGTCCTCCTACGCACTGGAGAATGAGAAAGTTTGTGTAGAGGAAGAGACAAAATTTAGAAGCTTCAAATCTACAGTTGTTCATGGCTCAGTTTTTATTTTTAGTCCATAAGTGACAAGACCACTAGTTTCTAAAAAGTGGCGGTTACGTAACCACTGGGGTGGTTATGCAACCGTCTCTATACACATAGGGGAATTTCTATAAATTTACAGCTTGCACTTCATTATTCTGAATTTTTCCTTCTGGTACTAGTTGCTATGATGAAGTAGTGTTTATTTGGATCTCTATGGATCAATTTCCACACTTTTTTAATTGATTTATCAAGTGAATTTTTAATCTTACCAAATATTCAAAATAAGAAACAAAAAATTGTTGATGTAAATACAAATACATCCTTCATCTCATTATCTATTTATGTTGGTGATATATGCAGCATTCATGGAAATTTAATCCTTAAACATTGTGTGAGAACTAGTGGTGTCGAACGTAGATGCTTATTTATATTCTTATGTAGACACAAAAATAATGAGAAATGTCATGTTTAATCCAACTACCTTAACTCATGAATTTTAGCATTACTCAACTAGTTTTTGCACAATCTATTGATGTAGAATCACAACACCCCCTCGAATGGCCTGAGTTTAAATGGGGCATTCAGTGTGATTACATGACATGGAGCTTTTCCCAAAGTGTGGGACTTTGTGAATCAGGAAAGATCTCTGGAGAAGTTTGATTCCTACTCCTAACCTACCTACCATGAACTACTTCTAATTCAAGAAAAACAACTCATTAACCCTAATCTAAAACATCCAAGGGGATAGGGATAGAAGGATTACATGAAAGAAACCTACACTACGAGCGGTGATACACCAAGAAAGGAGTCTTGGATAGTAGAAAATGCATGAAGATAGAGGAAAATGAGTGTAAGGATGATGACCTAGCATCACATATCACAACTACATCTAAATTAATGAAAATCATGCAAGGACAAACAATATTATCACAAAACATAATTTTATTGCTCTCATATTTTGCACAATACATTATTGAGAGAAAGGAGGCATGAAGCCATTACAGATCTTGAGAGATAAGGTTAAAATCCCTACAACTACCCTGTAAGAAGGAGTGGAGGGGGTTTATAGAGGGGAAAATGTCCAACATTTTACTTCTGTAACCCCTTACAATATTTATAGAAGAAATTGAGGAGAGGAGAGAGATGGAAGAAATCCTGAAATTGCTCCAAAACCCATAAAATTCATTTTTTAATTTGTAATGGGTGCTTGAATATTTACAAAATCTCTACTTCATTAATGGTATTGCCTTGTGCAAGAAGGAACTAGATCTTATTGCACCTGGGTCTAGTCTCTAGCTCCTGTAACTCCATTATGACCTCTTCTCCCACCAACCCCATTAATGACTTTCACCTACTTCTCACTATTCACCATTTTCGGAGGTCCAAAACCTCTAAAATCTTGAAATTGATGGCTTCGTGTTGTAGAGATTCTCCTCACAATTCCATCGACTGGTTTTTTATAAAACTCAGGCTCCCGAGGTGAGAGTTATGAAATTTCGGGGTTTCGGATGCCTCTAGAATTTTGGGGTTTCAAAACTTCTGAAGACTCATTTTATCATGCCCCATGACAAAGGTATTTTTTCCATGATTTCATCGATTGTGATTTTATGTAAAACAAATATACAGAGATTTGAATATTGCATTCTAAGTGAGGGGTTTTTTGTGTTTTCAAGCCTTTGCATAGTTAGATGGTGACCCAACTCGCCAAGTAGCTCAGCGAACTGTGGAGTAGAATTCTTTTTTTTAAGTAGTTTTTGCTACATCTCCATTTTCATCAAAATTCCCTTACATTTTTCATTTTTTGAATTCCTTCAAAAAATGCCTTAGCCATTCCCCAGCCACACCTTCGAAATATCCATCATGGACACACCCTTTTTACATTTCTCGCATCGGCATTTCCACTGAGTTGTTTATCTTTGTGGATTTGCATCATTCTTACCACTTTTAATTTTATACGGTTGAGCTCCCTATGAGTGTTTCCAAGCCCCTTAGCATTTGGCACATTAGATGGGCTTGAGACTAGTTTACTCACCACCAGTGATGCAAGGACTCGTCTCCTCAGAAACCTTGCCCCTTTTTGTCACATTTCCATTACCAATGAACCCTTCCAAACAACTCGTCTCATTGCGTTGATCCAAATTTACCTTGAATCACTTCCTTATGGTGGGTTTCTTCCATATGCTAACCACCTCAAGTCACGAGACCACCACCTTCCTAACACCTAACGCTACCTACTACCTAGCATGTCACTTGGCTCGACGGCCAATGTATAACTCAGAGGCTCTTCAAATTATTTGGGCAGGAGTGTTGGATTTTAGGCTTTCGGGCCCAATATTTTTAGGCATTGGGCGAGCTCCACTTCAGATTCTCATGCAACCAACCCCTAAAAAATCCTCCAAATGTGGTGACTCCTAAAACCCGAAGCCTCTAATCCCCTAATTCACCTCAACTCACCACATTTTCCTTCTTTTCAGATTTCAAATTTTATTGACTTCAGACATCTCACCCCCACCTTTTCAAACTTCTCAAGCCCAAAGACCTAAAACTTCATGCCCAAGGTATCCAAAAATGTAAAACCCCCTGAAGTCCAAAAACTTCAGACTTTTGGGTTTCTAATTCTTTGTTTAGATCAAAAATTTGAGCTCTATCACTACGTCGCGCTGAGCCCATCTAAGCTCACTCATCTTTTAACCATCTTCAATGCCCATGGCTCAAACCATCAAACTTTGAACAATCTCTATCCTTCACACTTCACCTCCAATCATCGTGAACTCGGGCTCCATGACTCATATCTCCATTTCTACAGTTTTCGTGCTTCGAGCTCACTCCTAAGCCTATGTTAATCCCTTCGAACATTGAGTCTCACTTTATTTCTAGCTTACGGCTTTGCTCCAGATCACGGGCCCCTTTGGATTTCTCGTGAACCTACCATCTTGACATATCCATCGTCAGAATCTTGAGTTATATAGCTCATCATTTCTTTGTGTAAACTAATTGCCTCACTTGGCCCTTCCACAGCTCGCATCAATGTTACAGAGTTAAACTTAGGCTAAACCTAATTGGATTTCTTCCATGCTTGATTTGTGAGCTCATGGCTTGAGGCATCTATTCCCACGATGAGTCAGCTCTTTTCCACTCAACTCTAGACTCCTCACTAGCTTGGCAATGGGCTTGCCACCTTGGCATGGACTTTTTTCCTCCCTCAAGTTACTCAGCTCCACAATGAACTCCACCCATCTCTGTTGTTCAAGGTCAACCTTCCTTACCTCACCTCTCTCACTCAAACTTATCAGCTCTTATTTTTAGCTGAACTCACATTGGCGAGTTGATTCGACCCCTTAGCTCAACTGCGAGCTTCCTATTTTATTCTTTTCATGGTCAAGCTTAGCTCAAGTTTTTTCATCTGGCTCAATTCATCAAGCCAAGTCTGTCACCTTCACTTTCAATCCCTCTATCATGGCTCGCAAGCTCTACATTGACCACTTCATGGTCTATTTTCCTTTGTTCTTGTGTCGCTGTAGCTTATGCATGAGCTCGTCCCTCATGACCATGTCCACTAGATTGTTTGTGCTTCTCTCCCCATTCATGAAATTTTCTACCATTCTTGACTTGCTCAATCCACCAATGTTGCTTCCATTTTACTCGTGCATCTATGAGCTTGATGTATTGAGCTACATCCTTTTGCATGGATCCCAACTTGGGTCATTATACTTTTACAACTCGGCCAGCTCGCCTAGCTACTTGGTGAGTTCCCTTTTAGATTTATGCCTCTGAAGGCCCATTTACATATCTTTGGTCCAACTAGCATATTTTTTAGGGTTTTCCAAATTTATTCAAACTAGGAGGATGAGGAAGGGTATGGTGATTTCTCGGACTTGTTTTTAAAGTTTTCCATTTTCTGCCCACCTTGGGGCTGGATATGTGCCCAATAGTGGATTATTTATTCTTAAGAAAATATGAGCCTTTTTTCCAAGACCAAGAAGAGGAAAAAATTCCTCAATGACCTTCAACACCTTAAATGCTTCCTAATTCTCCTTAGATGTGGAATTTGACTTGTACTCCTTGGTTGAGCTACGGGGCCCTCTCCCAGTTCTTAGGTCTTATTGGACCCTATTGGCCAATTTTTCCTGAGGGAAAAATTGTCAACACAGTCTAAAATGAAAGTCTTGATGTAGAGGTCATAGACAAAAAAGATATCTTGACAGATCAATCCCTAAGGTCCCAAGACATAAGGGTAATAAAAAGAGCCGGCTTACATTTAATTTCTCCTAAACTAGAGGTTCTTCTATTTCCAGAACTGATCGCTTCCTATATAATTCTTTCCAAGGCCAAGGATTGGACCTTATTTTATAAATAATGGAAAAACAGAATGGGTTTTTATGTTGGGAATGCATACATAAATTATTAAAAACTTCCACAACTAGAAACCCTAAACAATAAAGATACAATTGAGTCCCACAAGGAAAATAAGATTTATTTTACAGAGTTAGCATGTGGACCCAATAGATAATTTGAATGATTCTGATCTAAGTGAAATTATTATTAAAATGTTTAGAACATGATTCCATATTAGCATGGCCCTCATGAACAGGATATATGGAAAACCTTATATCTCTAAGGTTGGTGTATCTTGTTATCCCCGTTTTGAGTTCACGACAAAACGATCGGATAACCCCTACGAAATTTTCGAAGTTGATTTTGTTTTGTGGCCTCCTTTTAAGAAAATTGGGTTTTCAGGTTTTACCAACAGCTCGACATGAGTTTTAACATGCTTTATGTCAACTGTCTTCCGAAACCCGAAACCCGCCTTGTATTGTGTAAATCGGGTTTTCAGACCCCCGGCACATCAGAACATCCATAATCCAAAACATGTTTTATTCATCATGTTTTCCGATTCCCGAAGTCTGCTTAATCCTTTGTATCGGGTTTTCGGGGCTATACTGCATCTAAGCACCTCATGTTTTATGCATCATGTTTTCCGAAACCCGAAACCCGAATTGCACTAAGTCCCCTCGTGTCGGGTTTTCGGACCTCCTAAACATGCTGACATGGCATTCATGCCGAGTGGTTGGTGAGTTGGCACGTGCCGTGCTGAAGTGTATTAATTACCAATTTTCTTATAAATACGTGGATTTCCACGTCATTCTTACCATTCGTATTTTTAATTCGTGGAATTTTTGTGCGTGCTCTTTCATTTTAAAAACCCGAAAACTCACCTTGCTCGATTGGATCGTCTGTTTTCGATCTTACATTTCTCGAATTGGAGGTATTTTTCTTTCCCTTCTTTATTCTTGGTTTTTATGGATCGATTGAGCGTATTTTATTCCCAATTTCTTGCCGGGTGTTGAAGGTTTTCTTTCCTTCTTCTTTCTGTGTTACTTTGGAAAGGGTTTTAGGTTTTTTGGGTTTATCTCTTCTGAACTATCACTTGGTTCTGTTCTCTTGAAATTCTAATTATATGCATGATGCATGAATAACAAAAGGAGATTGTGTATTTGGAATTCAAAGAAATACCCTGTTTTTGCTTCTTGGGTTTTGAAGATTGTTTTGCAGAGCCAGAAACCCGAAGTGTATTGACGGATTGGTGCGTCGGGGTTTTGCCAAAGTTCCGATCTCCACAGTGCGCGTCAGGGTTTTTCAAAGTTCCGATCTCTACAGATTGGCGTGTCGGGGTTTCTCAAAGTTCCGATCTCCACAGTGAGCGTCGGGGTTTCTTAAAGTTTCGACGTCAAAATCAAGTGCCGGGTATCTTCGAGTTCCCGTCATCAAACGCAAGTGTCGGGTATTGCCAAAGTTCTGACATATCAAACTTGTCGGGTTCTCAGGGTTTTCTAACATCCTCCTCGGTGTGTCGGATTCTTCTATTCTTCCGGAATTTTTGGTCGATCGGGATTTTCAGTGTGGATAACATCTCCTGAGTTTCAAGCCTTTCTCCCTCCAACATTCTACATGTCGGACCCTGGTCCATCTCAGGAGAAGGCCGAGAAGTCTAACAGGATGAAGTACAAATTCAAGAAGCCAGAATCTCCATCATATATTGATTGCAATCATGATATCAGGGACACTGAACTTGGCAATATAGATATGGATGACTTCTGGAATAGGGTGAAGAGTTCCTCTCAAACCCCATGGATGACAGCTTTAGCTAAAAGTGGCTTGCCCCTTGCAGCAGGTTTTCCCATGTCCTCCCAATGTCCAGAATTTGTTTTGGCTTGTGCGTCTAGTTATGACTCGGCTTCTCGTTCCGTGAAGAGCCAGGCTGGTGAGGTAGTGATCAGGCTAGATGGAGCGTATTTTGATGATCTTCTAAAACTACCTAATTTAGAAGAGTATGGGGACCTGAACATCAAGTCGGCTCAGAAAGCCTGGGATAGTAATCAGGAAGGTTGCATTAAGGATGTCAACAAAAAGTTCCTGATTAAGGCTAAACCAGCAGTATCTAGATTTCCAAGGACTATCCTCAGATGTGATTTCATACAAGAAATCAATGATATTATCACCCTGCTGAGCCGGGTTTTTGGCTTGCCTGAATCAAATGTATTTCACAAATGGATGTATCAGTTTATGGTCACCATCAAGAAGAATCAGCAAGGGATTGACTGGGGGACCCTTATCAGCAATGAAATTGATTCTCAGATGACTACGGTTTTATCAACTGGAAAGTTTTATATGTTTTCATATGTGGCTTACGCAGCAGCCGGGATGAGGAACTATCCCGAGCTGGATATTAAGGGAAGCAGAACGACAAACCCAATTTATAAATATTTCCCTCAAATAACAAAGAAGGGGTCCAAAGAACATTTTAGAAGGGTAAATGATGCCTTCTTCTACGAGAATATCTACCGGCTGAACCCAGGGCTAAGAAAGACAAGAGTCTCAGACGAGGCTTGGACTGAAGTATCCAAATGGGGGTGTATCTTCTTGCAATTCAAGAAGTTTACATATCTTCGAACAGTCATGTACTCGGGAGAGCCTTTCCGTCTGCCTCGCTATCCAAGAGATAGATTGATATTGATAGAGTTGGTCAGACAGCTATTGGATTTTCACAAATTCCAACAAAGCAAGCATAAGGCAGCTGTATCCTTCCCAATTTCTATCGGGAGATATACTTGCTCGACAGTAGCAAAGGCCAAAAATGTTGAATGCGAACTTCAGGAAAAATTGAAAAAGCATATGAAGTCTCGGGATGGTTTTGACATCCGAGGAGTGCTTAGAGCCTACGGAGCCCAACATCTGCACAGGCCTCACATTGAGGATATATGGGTTGATCTGCGTAACGAAGTTGCGGTTCGCAGAAAAGATAATAGTAGGTTGACTATTAATGAGATTCAGACGCTGGAGCTTTCTAATTTGCCAGATGGCACGACTGACAATGAAAGTGTGTTGGATCTTTCTTATGATGGACTAAAGGAGGATCAATATGTTTTCCCACCTATTGATTGGTCAGCCAGCGAAAAAGCCTCTATTACAGATAGGTCGGCTCTCATTCTTGCTCACACCAAAAAATGGCTCTCCTCTTGGGGGATGAATTTTAAAGATGACAAGTTTCCAAAGTTAGCTGCTTCGGAGGTGGGGCCCTCCAAAAAGAAAAAGGACAAAGAATCTTCTGAGGGGCCTATAAAAATCAGGATTCCCAAGAAGAGGAAAGAAAGACAAATCTCTTCAATTATTTCTTCAGCTGAAACGGTGGTTGTGCCAGAATCACCAACACCACCAGAAATAGGAGAGATTAATTTGGAGGAAGGAGGAAGCCAGCTTCTGTCTTCACCATTTGCTGATTGCTCAACTGGAGAGACCTTATCTCTTGCATTCAAGGCTTTGGAGTCTAAATCTGCACCTTCTCCCTCACAGCCACTTCTACCTCCTCATTCTCCATCCATTTCTGCATCCATGGCCAGTATTTTCTCTGGAATCTCACCCCTCTCTGCTGGAACCCAAGCGATCACCAGTACGCCCCAACCTGTACCTCTCATTGTTGCATCTACTACCACGTTGGCTACTGTTCCCCCTCCAATAGTAGGATCTTCTCCTCTTGAGAGTAGAATACCAGTTACTACAACATTGGCAATTTCCTCTGATACGCCACAACGGCTACTCAAGCAAACTCCGAGGAAGAGGAAAGTGATTGTACCCCTGCCAGCCTTTGATTTCAGCTCACTCAAGGCTTCTACTGTGAAATCAGCCAAGAAACCCAAAATAGTTTCGAGGGTTTTGGTAGATGCTTCAGGAGATAAGTTCGCAGAGATTGCCACTCCCTCGGCTGACAAAACTAGAGAGGATATAACCGCTTCTGATTATCAGATAACCAAGGTGGCTCTAGGGAAAGTGACAGCAGAAGGAGCGCAACAAGATGCACGGGCTTCCATAGACGTGTTGTGCCAAAAGTTGAAAGAAACAAAGGACAGCAGAAATGAGCTTAAGCAAAAAGTGGAGCAGTTGACAGAGATTTTGATTAAACTCTCAAAACCCCTTGAATCCATACCACCTTCTTCTATTTCTGCCGCGTTCGATTTTTCATCGGTGCATGCGATTGAGAAGATTGCTAAAAAAGGAAGGGTGGTTGATGAATGGATCCAAAAGTTGCTCCAATAGGGGAAGGAAGTAATTCAAGACGTGGTGAAGGTTCATGAGTCTTTGGGGGAGATTCAGAAAGAAGTAGAGAAGATGGATGAGGAATTCACTGAAGAAATTGGACAACTTGATTTGACTCGTGAAGCTCTCCAAGTGCTAAAGCAATTACCAGCACACCTCTTGGTGGAAGAAGGTATTCTCCCACATACAGATAAACATTTCCAGCTGACCAAGGTAATCAGGTTCAGAGTAAGGATTCTCAATGAAGCCTGCAGCAAGTTGAGAGAATCAAGGGATAAATTGATTGATGGGAAAAGTTATTTGGAAGAAGAGTTGCTGAAGATTTGTCCAAAGGTTTCAGTTGGGAACTCAAGTACCCTATCAGCAGATGATCTTTTCAAACAAGTCCAAGAATCTGTTCAGCATGAACCTGTACACGGATTTGACCTTGAAGTCATTGGTCAATTTGTAAGGATTGAACATACGTTGGAGGCCTTAAGAAAGCTCAGTAAAAGATTGAAAAAGCTTCCCGGCAGTGCCAGTGATATTCATGAGACCTGCGAAATGTGGAATGATCATTCCACCGCACCTGATGAGAATGAAATGCAAGGCATTATTCAGAAGTTCCAGGAATTTCAGAACAAACAGTCTCAGCTGGAGGAAGAAAAAGAGAAAGGAGCAAAAGATGATGATTCGGATTAAGTCCCAATGTCACATGTCATTTCTATTTTTAGATTGACATGTCTTTTTTATTTCCATTTTTTCATATTTTTGATTCATACTTTGACTTGATCTCCTGCGTGAGAATCATGAAAAACTGAACTCCAGTTAACATGCTATTTTTTAGGATCTGTCCTGTTTTATCTCTAGTTCCTTTTGTTAAAAATAAGGGATGCCTGTGCATTCCAAAGGGTTGAGAATTTTTGGAGCATTAAGAGGCTATTGGAAAGGAGAAAAACTTTTTGTTTTCTTTCAATCATTTTGAAGAATAGGAGTTGATATTGTTTTACAGACTTTTTGTTGTGAAATATATCTTATTTAAGACAGTGTTCTTATGTTCATGATCTTAAGCTATTCTTTGCATAGAATCTCAGTGTTTCTAATTATCTCGGACATTACATCTGTGATCTAAAACTCGTATGATTATTTTGTGCTCTGTGTTTACTCGAAATAAAATACGTTTCTCCCATTTCCTTTCTACCGTGCTTCTTTCACTGTAACAATTTCTAACCTATTTCATTTACGAAAGCAATATTCTTGAATCGTGTGAATGTGGATTTCGGGATTTCATCCCAACCCCCAATGGTTAGATTAGTGTGAATATTGTATATATTATTTACTGTGTTTTAGATTAGCAATAAACAGGCAGCCTCACCTGTCTTTGAGGAGGGATTTAATCCCATGTACTGTGGTTGAACCTCATATTTTAGTTTGACAAAATATCCAACCAACATATCTTAGATCCCTTTAGTTTCTATGATTATTAATGAAGGCAATATTCCTTCCTTAGGGAAAGTGTTATGTTTCAATTTGGTGAGCCAAAGAAAAAAATTATTGGACAATGGGAAATAATTTTACATGGTTTCCTATCTTTTGGATGGAATCTGTGGTATTCTCAACTATTTATAATTATGTCAAAAATGGCTTCCTGTGTGCCCTTTCCAACCAAATGAACTATATTCAAACTTGTATGTCCATCTGTTCAGATCTCATATTCAAGATATATGCACTTATTTGTATCTTTTTCTCTACCAACAAATACATGAAACAATGACACCCAGAATATATGTTGACATCCTCAGTTCCATAAGGAAAATGGGAGTTATATTCTTCTATCCATAATATATTGTTATCATGATTGAGGGGATCCTTACATGTCTTTTTCAACTACCATACTATGTGCCTAAAATTTTGGAAGAACAAGAGGTGGCATATCAGATTTGCAATGGTATTGCTGGAAAGTACAAAGAAAAGAAGCTCAAAACACACACCCCCTCTCATTCACTGTGGGATGTAGGAAATTTAATATATGGCCTAATCTAAAATTTGCATTAGCCCATAGAAATTCATTCCATATTCCCAAACACCTTCTAAGAAAATATGACCACATGAAAATGATTACCAAACACCTTGAGTTACTTAGAGGACAGATAAATATATCATATGCACACAAGGATGATGTCAATGATTGGGTATGGATTAAGCAAACAGATGATAGACTTGTTAAGAAGAATATGAAGATAATGGGGTTAGCTCCCCCTCAAAAAGGAAATTTTAAAAAGGAGGCTACAAAGAGAAAGGAAAAACTCTATTCAGATTCTTTAGAAAATCCTCGTGCTCCCTATTCTCCAGGTCCTCTAATGTTTTCTGCATCAATTGAAACTCTATTTGAGATTCAAAAGATCAAACCCATGGTAACTAAAGCTCCAACTTTGGTGGCATATACCTTAACTTATTTAGATGAATAAGAAGAGACAATGTAAAATGAAATCTCAGCTAACGCAGCCCCATTGCAACCATTTAAAACTTCTCCCTCTACTCCACATGAAGTGAGACAAGATTGGGTTGAGAAATCCATAATCACTCAAAAAGAACAACCAGATTGGGAGCCACAAAAAGACTCCTTAGTAAACATTGAATTCAATCTAAGAATGGGAACCTTGAAAAGGATAACCAATAAGAAGATGGCAACACAGCAAGACATTTTCTGACATGAAAATTTAGAATATCTCTTCTCTCTTATAAATAAATAGAAATACAAAGGATCCCAAGTGGTGTATTACAAGGAAGATCCATATTCCTTGATAAGGGATATAGCTGAAATAGCCATAGTAGTGAGAGGCACACATACTAGAAACAAATATCTTAAAACTCAATTAAAGGTCATAATTCTTATAGGTATATTTTTTATGTAAAAGAGGCATTTCATTTCCTATACTATGTTATAAAGGAATGCATCGAGATAATGATGAAGGAACAAGCCTACCTAAAGAAGACTAGAAATATCATTAAAACAATGGGATCAATGTAAAAAACATTAATATATATGGGACACATTATTAAGGAAGGTATTTGTAAAGACCCTTCAATTATAACCATGGATGATATTTTTATATGCCAGACATATGCTAATTATACTAACAAAATACAAAGGGAATGGAAATATCAGGTAAGCAAACTATCTCTCCAGTTTGATGGCATAGTTTCAAGAGGAATTCAGATTTTTAGAGAAGCCTCAATTATGGAAGTATTTAATGAAAGCCTTGAGTTGGTTTCTCATTAAGAGATTGATATATCACTTAAAGAATTATTGGTTAATTTTCAAAGGATAATAACAAAGGAAAACAAAGGAGAAACTTCACAGGTCATTAATAGTGTCTCCAAAACCAGGGAAAAAATACATAAAATAGAGACTCTGAAGTAAATCACAATAAAAGAAAATGTTACTCGTCATGTTTTACTTAACAAGGCTAGTGTACTCTTTAGAAAGCCTATTGTGGATATAGGAAAGATAGATAAATATTACAAGATTTGTAAATAAGCCTTTCTTGCGGCACAAAAGCAACATAATACAACAAGCCCCACGCAAGACCAACAAACTCAAGAAGAAACTTTACATGTGAACCCAGATCACCACCAGCCCATAATTAAGAAAGATCTACAATTAATCATAATTCACAGTATTTAAGCATAGCGGGAAATAAATGAAATGTGTATATCACGTAAATAGATTAATATTTATAATTGATTGAATTTTTGTGTATATATTCCAAATTTTATACTTATCTAAACATGTGCATGGTAGTTGTACATCCAAATATGTTATTGTGGTATAACCTAATGGACGCTAAGCTCACAACATATTACTTTATTTTATTAATTCCTAGCGATCACTAATATCAAATAACTATGACATGGCATAACCTAGTGGAAACTAAGATAAAAATATTATTATTTGACTTGTTAAATGTTAGCAAGCCATAAGCTTGGAATATTATATTGTGGAAGTACTGTCTTAACTATGCAGTCACTAAGCTCAAAACATCTTACTATATATTGTTAAAACATAGCAACTTCTAAGATTACAATATAATTTTTTAGGTTATTTTGTGGCATAACCTAGTGAACGTTAAGCTCAAAATATTCTTCTCTAATTTGTTAAATGTTATTAACACTCAAGATCGAAATATTATATTGTTTAAGTACATAGCGTCCACTAATCTCAAACTATGTTAATTTAATTTTTTAAATCCTACTGACCACTAAGATTTATATTATGTTTCGGCATATCCTAGCTATGGCTAAGCCCATAATATCTTGATTTAATTTCTTAAATCCTAATGATCATTATTCTCCAAATATTATGTCGTGGCATAACCTAGCAGCCACTAAGCTCACAACATATTACTTTATTTTTTTAAAACCTAGTGACGGCTAAGCTCCAAATATTATGTTGTGGCATAACCTAACATTGGCTAATCTCAAAATATCATTCTTTAACTTGTAATTTTTTAAATCCTAGCAACTACAAGATCCAAATATTTTTTCCTGGCCTAACCTAGTGGCTAATAAGCTCAAAATATATTCCTTTAATTTGTTATATCCTGTTGATGCATATTATGTTGTAGCCTAGCATAGCGTCCTCTAATCTCATAATATTTTAATTGAAATAGTTAAATACTACCAACTGCAAGATCCAAATAATATGTTGTGGCATAACCTAGTGGACTCTAAGCTCATAATATCTTAATTTAATTTGTTATATCCTAACCACTAGTATGCTCCAAATACTATGTGGTGACATAATTTAGTGGCCGCTAAGCTCAAAATATCTTACTTTAAATTCTTAAATCCAAATAATAAATATTACTAATGTATACACATCTTGTTTTTCATAAAATAAGATTTACCTGCTTTATTTACTAGAGGCTTTACCTAGTGACCACTAGGGTATAAACGTCAACCTTTTATGTGTTATACATTTCTCCATATTTAATGTCTTTACTTAGCATAGTGGTTGTTGAGCTCAAACCATCTTACTTTAATTTGTTAAAATCTAGTGGCATCTAAGATTATAATATAATTTGTTAGGTTATGTTGGGGCATAACCTAGCGGAGGCTAAGCTCAAAATTTATTTCTTTAATTTTTTAAATTCTAGTGCCCCTTTAGCTAGAAATATTGTTTAAGTACCTAGCGGCCACTAAGCTCAAACTATGTTAATTTAATTTATTTAATCCTAGTGACCATTAAGATCCAAATATTATGTTTTGGCATATCCTAGTGGTGGGTAATCTTATAATATCTTAATTTAATTTCTTAAATCTTGATGACTATTATGCTCAAAATATTATGTCGTGGCATAACCTAGTAGTCATTATGCTCACAATCTCTTACTTTATTTTGTTAAAACCTAACGACTACCAAGATCCAAATATTATGTTGTATAATAACCTAGTGGACAATAAACTCAAAATATTATTCTATAACTTGTTAAATATTAATGATGACTAATCTTGAAATATTATATTGTGGAAGTACCTACTAGCCGCTTAGCTCAAAATATTTTATTTTAATTTGTTTAATCCTACCAAACATAATCTCTAAATATTATGGCATGGCCTAACCTAGCAGCTGCTAAGCTCAAAATATCTTCCATTAATTTGTTAAATCCTGTCGATACATATTATTTCATGGCCTAACATAGTGTCCACTAATCTCATAATATCTTAATTGAAATTGTTGAATCCTAGCAACTACAAACTCTAAATAATATGTTGTGGCATAATCTAGTGGTCGCTAAGCTCAAAATATCTTAATTTAATTTGTTATATCCTAACCACCGTTATGCTCCAAATACTATGTGGTGGCATAACATAGTGGTCGCTAAGCTCAAAATATCTTACTTTAAATTCTTAAATCCAAACAATAAATTTTACTAATGTAACAAATATTGTTTTCATAAAACAAAATTCACCTGCTTTATTTACTAGAGGTTTTACCTAGCAGCCAAAAAATTCTAAACATCAACCTTTTATGTGTTATACAATTATATATATTTATCTATATCTTATTATATTTAGGCATGGTTTTTTTTTACTTTTGTGACAATTTAATAAACTTAGACTTGCTACCAAGAATCTATTCAACAAGTTTTTAGATGCGACGTGGTGTACTTGTTTCAACATAGCAGCCTCTAAGCTATTCCTAACGGTAAATATATCATTTTTATAATGGATTGGTGTTATAAATATAAATTATTAATCTTTACCTATGTTAGCATATGGATTTGCATGCATGCAAATGACATGCAACAATGTGGGAATGAAGTCCCTCCTCAATGAAGGTGAGGCTACCTTTATTGAAAACCAAAACTGTATTTACATCTATACATTCAAAATTGTATGTGGGGGGTGTTTTGGAACATCAATGGAAAGAAAATTGAATGAGGGAGATGGAATGGAATGAAGGAAAGGAGTGGAATGGAATGAACTGAAATAACATGCAAGAGTTAGGTAAAAACAAAGCCTAATATTACATGAAGAGGAAAGATGAATAACCAACACAAATAAAACGGAGTTTGAGTTAGCCAAACAAGAAAGTGTAAAAGGGAACACACATGAGAAAGTAGATCATCAGAGCTTGATCACTGTGAACTAGAACAACTGATTAATAATGTTGACAATAAGATAAAAGATAATATGTGCATGCAAGATTCAAACACCTAACATCTAATGAACATAAGAACATCAAATGTTACAAGAGACAATGATTGAGACACAAAGTTTGTATTTCATTAACTCCAAAATGTTTTTCACAAAAGAACACAAAGTTTCTTCCTGAAACAAAGCTTGCACAAAAGTATTTCTTCTCCTCTCTCAAATTCACCCTTTACAAATGAGCCCCTCACTTCCTTATATAACCCAAAATTTGGTTACAAAGTAGTTAGGGTTTTACATGATCATTAAATAAGGCACTTAAGTGACCTTTGACTTTTTTAACAACTTTATTAAAGACAACTCAAAAATAGAAATTACTTAAAATATCCATTATTTCCTGAAAACAAATAACAACACCTTTTAAAATATACAATAATAACAAGTGCCTTATCCATTGAAATGTGGTCCGCGTATCTCAAGCGTATGAGAAATAGACTTTCCCACTTCGTTAGATACCAAGAAAATCAACTCCCTGCACCACTGGTAAAATTAGGATCTGTCGCTTTTTCCAGTTGAAAGGATCTAAACCTTCCCAAAGTTTCAAACATATTTTCTTATTATGGAGGTTCACTTGGTCAAAGAATAGCCTCACAAAATACCTGAAATTCAAGAATTCTACCCGGCATATCATTTAAATTAACAATTTTGGATTGAGCATTCTTAAATAAGTTCTTTAATTTGATGCACCGCTCGATGGAAATTGATGAGAAATTGTTGGTGGGAGTTTACATGTCCTTAAACAATTGTGAAAATTGTTCTTCCACTTGCTCCGACAAACACCTTTGATTATGCTCATTTACGAGGTTATAAGGAATCTCAGCCATGAATTCCTAAATCAAGGAGAGTGAAGTGAAAGCTTCATTGCACATGCTTTCATAATGGATCATAGAATCCTCGAGAAGCGTTTTTCTTGATTTCAGATGCAGACACCAAAGAAAATGTGTCCCTCGATGTTCAAGTTTGAGAATTCCTTCAATATCTAAAACCGAAGATTCCATACTTGTCATCTCCTGTAAACTGGGCAATATCTCATCCAAATTTGATATAGTAGAAACAAAAGTTTCTTTGAAAGAAATAAGCTTAATCATGGTCTTGATCATCCCCTGGCCTAAAATGAGAATCCCTGAAAGCCAATTTTTAGTGACATGGCCCAATGTGTTTATTTCCTTTGACAAATTGAGAGTATCTTCATCTAGGGAAGCCACTACATCAGGTACTGCGAAGGTGGATGATATGGTATTTATCAAATGTTGAACATATTCCACCAATTGATTCTTTTCGGCCTTGAGCTAAGATTTTTGAGACTTGTATTTCTCAAGTCTCTTTAGCACAATATTAATTGAATCTCGAGCCATCTCCATGTCACTTTCTAATGTAGATCTTCTAAGTCCAAGTCTGGAAACTTCCTAGTCGGCAGGCGTTATAGAATTGTGCTCTTTATCCACTTGTGGAATGGTAAGGTCTGCAAATTTGTTTCCATCATTATCCACCATTATTTGAGAAAGCACCTTAGGCTTCTTAGGAATGATTTCATTCGAAAGTTTGAAAAAGGCATCAAAATCGATGTCAATTGGCTTGACAACTCTCTTCCTTTTCTTCACTTTGGAATCAACCCAGGAAGGAGTATCATTCACTATTTCAGCATAAAGAATCCTAGAGTTTGAATCAATATTCTTGTCATTTCTGACATCATGAGATCCTTCTTGAATCTTATCTACGACCTTGATTTGAGGAGACACAACCTCAATATCCACTTCCTGGTTATTCGGGAGATTTTGGGAAATCCCTTCATGAACTACATGCTCTGAAGTGTTTGATATTTGAATTACCTACACCTGGGTGGATGCTTGTTTGAAGCATGGCTGAGGATCATTTGCTACCAACTTCTAAGCACTATTAACGATGTGGGTAGAAGAATCTCTACTCAAGGTAGAAAATATGGACACACGCTCTCTTCCTTCTTCGGGGTTAGGATCTTTAGATCTTTCTCCTTGTGACACGTTGCTTGGTGAAGTGGATTTCGGAAACCACTCCTTTCTTGCTTGTTGCATATGATTGTATGGTAATGAGGTTGATCGAGAAGATACTTTGGTTGAATGGAGGCCCCCTCATATTGGTAATTTTTGTGATCCCAAAACATGATCTGGAATGGATTACAATTTGGCAAGTTCTTTGTCATACCAAGATATTCTTCTTTTAATAATTGGTTGGTTCTTGCCATCAAGAGAAATTCATCTCTTTTGGTCCAGTCGATTCGAGGCAATGGGGTAAAGGAAACGGCATCATATGAGGGATCTATGACATCCTCATCATCATTTATGAATTAATCAGGAGGACTCCTGATGTGGAAGGCCTTGATCTGAGCAAGTGTTAGGCAAGAGTACTCCTGTCTTCTTACCTCATGTTCATCTGAGACAAGTAGCTCAGAAAATCTTCCATGGTAGGATTGTGTTGGTACTTCACTCCCATAATATTTTGCATATATCCATTGATATCAAACTGGGCTCTCTTCACATATGGATGGATGGTTATGAGAGTGAACTCTTTTTCCATGAGCTGTGCACTGAAAATATTTGGACATTGGTATTCCTCAATTTGGATCGGGAAATGAATTCTTGGACGGTGCTTGTCACTAAGAAGGAAGTGAACTTGGAATAATTGTCGTGCCAGCTCCATTAATGCCCATCTATCACTGACGTACTGAGGGAGTTTCCATGGGGTACCAGAAAATCCACTCACGTGCAAATGTAGGAAAAAGATGAAAATTGAATAAACCAGGTTCCCCCATTGGGAAATGACTCTCATGGCTTCTTTGGAAAATCTTTCCTCAGTATTCCGATTCAGGTTCCAGATCACGCGCAAGGTGAATGCATCATGTTAACTCTTCTAAAATGGTGAGAACTATTTTTGAAGTTGAGCTGAGGGTAATAGTGAAACACACTATTTGATGACCCCATGACTCCTCTCATTTCAAGTTCCGAAAATAGCTTTCTTTGTGCTACTGCATAGGTCAGATATGAAGTCATTTAGAAGCATCTAATCATCTTAACTTCTATCAATTGCTTGTGAATGGTGTTATTGATGATGGTGGCCCAATCCACAAACTCCTTCTTGGCTAGGATGATATAGATAAACTGGTATATCCACAAGTTAAAAATCCTTGCAGAAGGTAGACCGAATACTCGAATTAGGAGAGTGATCATGTCTTTGATTTCTTCCATGAACTCAATGCGGTATTGTTCTTTGGGGAGCATGTCAATTTAAGGTCTCTTGGTTACTAGCCAATTGTTGTTGACCATCTTGCTCCACCTCAGGGGTTCTTCATCCCATAACTCTTGTGCGGATTGGCGAGTAATATCTACAATCTCAGTGAAAGTTCGGGTATTCCGAGAAACTCCTCAATGTGTTCTAGGTGTGATTAAGAGGAAAGGCTCGTGATTATCTTTGAAAATTCCTCGTCTCTCAAGGTTGTAATGCTTTGCGCGAGCAATCACCAATTCCAGATACTACACCGAGACAGGGAATGTTGTTGCTTGGGGTAGGCCACTATGGTAAAGCCTATATGAGAAAATAGTTTTGCCTTTAGTTTTCACTCGCTCGCAAAATTATTGCACGTTGATGTGACCCATATTTGTATCAGTGATGTTGTCATATGCTGACTTAATGGAGCTAGGAGGGATAAATCCTTGGAATTCATATTTTAGGACGGATTTGTTAGATTTCTCCACTAGCTTCCTTGATATCCCCGTAGATTTGGACTTTTTCGGCCATTATGAATTTAATAGAAAAGAACGACTCAGGCATGCACAATACAACGCAAATGGGGCCAGGTCTCAGTCTCTGAACACCTTGTCGATTCACGTTATATTATTATTATTATTATTTTTAAAAATAATAATAATAATTGTCTCAAATTACAAAAAATTTTTTTTAATATTTCAATACAAACAAAAATATCAAGACTAAGCTCGAATTCTAGATCGAGCGATACAATGATAATAATATTATTTTTAATTACAAATTCTCCTTATTTGCGATGGCTTCACGCAGGATCAATTTCAGACCTATTCTTCTTCCTTACTATTTCGTTCAGACTTCTCTTTTAATGCATGGATTCTCCTTGCAATGCGTGGAATAAAAACAGTTTGTTCTTTCTTTTTTGGTCTGTCCATTGGAGATCTTGCTAAAAAAAACAAAAAATGGAGCAAAAATCCATGAAATTCAATCCATGCGTGAAATATATTTTTTTTGTTTGGTATTATACGCAAATCTCCTGCAGTCTTTTTTCCTAAGGTGTAGGCGCATGGACTTGCCTGGAGAATGTGCACATGGAAGTTGCTGGAAAATGTGTGGAAGCTCCTTTTAATTTTACTGAACTGGTTCGAAAAATGTTCCTCTCTTCTCAGGCACGTGGACTTTTACCCAAAGAGATGTGTTTTCGACTTTCTATGTTTTGCAAAATAGCGTGGGCTTTGTTCGTCCTTTGTTGGCATTTGTTTTGTATGGCTTGGGCTAACAACTATCCTGAACTGTTGGATTATTCTTGAGCATGGGCGTATGGAGATTTCCTTTTTTTATTGGTCCTTAGCTTATGTCAAAATATGCTACATCGATGTATGGCTTTGACCTGGTTGCGGAAATGTATCTAAAATGTATTTTGTCTGACCAATACGTGGTCCTCAAAACAAATGCCTGCGTGGGAAGCTGTTATCCCTTTCCCCTAGCATGTGGAGAATGTTTTTCTGGTGGGTGCGTGGGGTTCCTTTTTAATATCTTTTAACTTTGTCTAAAAACTTGTTCTGAATTTCCCTCACACGTGGAAAGCCTGTCTTTAATCTTCTTGTAAACTGTTCTTCTCCTTCTCTACGCGTGTGTAGACAGGAAATCTGTAAATCTTTGTTTTATGTGGATATGATTGGGTTCTTTCTCCCTAGGCGCGGCTTCTTGCACTTGCAATGGCTTTGGTCTCTTTCCTAAAACCACATGGATTCTTCCTTCAACTAGTGTTTGGCTTCTGGTCTTTCACTCTCTAGGCGTGTGGGAAAGGATTCTCTGCCCCTTTGCTGGGCATTTTTCTTGCTATTGGACCGTCCTTGTGGAAAATTGCTTGACAAATGTTGTGCGCCTCCTCTAATGCATGAAATGGTTGTTTAGAAGAATGCGTGGAGATTTCTTTTTAATGGATACTATCCTCTTTCATCCCTGACATGCGTGGAAAGCTATTAGATCTTGGCTGTTCCTTCTCTCTACGTAGACAGATGATTGATATTCCTCCTTCTTAGCGTGAGTTTCTCTTGTATTATGGGATGTGACAAAATATTATGTCCTTTAGAAGAAATAAGAAGAATTTGAAAGCTTCACATGACTTTTTCCAATGAGTTTGACAGAGGAAGTTACAAGGATTAATTCAACTTCCTCTCTTCCCGGGTAGTGGGCTTGAGTGCCAGGGGGAAATGGGGAAAGCAACAGACAATTGCCAATGGGAATGGCAGAGTGGGTTGGCAATCCCCGTTCAATTTCCCCATGTGGGAAATTGGGGAGATTTCTTGCCCGTTAGCCAATCCAAGATTTGACATTTGGCAGAGAAAATCCCACGTGTAGGAAAAATTGAAGGAAATTACCAAGGAAAGGAGAAATCCGGAGTTCGGGAAGCCAAATTGGCATTCCCGGCAGTTGGAAGCGTAAGCTTACTTCCCCGGCAATTAAAATTTGTCGAATGAATTTTTAATTTATATTTATTTAATTAAATACTCCTCAAGTGATTTAAAAATTAATTTAATCAAACAAGGAGCAATTAATTAATTAAATATTAATTAATCAATTTTAATGTATTTTAATGCACTTTAAAGCCTGGCGGGAAGAGTTCTTGCACTTGAAAAGGATGAAATGAAGACCAAAACGATCACAAAAATGAGACGGTCGCAGATGAGGGCAATGAACCACGCAAAGTAATATTTTTGAAAAAAAATCAAAATTTTAATTTATTTTTTTTAAATAATTTTGCGAAGTCAAAATTGGTTGATAACAGCATATAAAACAAGAGATAAATAAACTAGTCGTGCATCTACTAAGCTAAATAAATGTTTTCTACAAAGAATAATTATAGCCTATCAATCACTAGGATAGGAAACTTTTTGCATCATTGAGTGTATTCCTATATGAGAAATCATATTGAAAATATATAAATGATAATAAATAAATCTGGAGTTTACATAATAGATTACATAAATATATGATTAGAATCATGTATTAATGTATATAACAACACTGTATATCTCACCAGTAATACGTAGCATATTAAACATATCTATTTTAAATGAAATCTCTTATCTTTGATTTCACATTTCCAAGGATTTCAAAATAAATTTTGGGTTTAGTAAATTGTATGTTCGAAATAAAGAACTTATATTTGGCTACCACAAAGCTATTTGAAATTTTGGTTTAGCTTAGCAGGTACAAAAGAAAATATATATTTAATCATAATACAGTGATTAAAATTTATATTTAAACTTATTTACATTTATATAATATGTTTACATGAAAATTAAATTGTTGAAGACATTACATTTGACTATTTATACATGGGAAAACATATATAATTGAAAATATTTATCATACAATTGAATAATTAACATGGTTCTATAGTTTTAAAGTAATTTGTTAACCTCATATATTTTCCTAGAATTTCTAAGCAGTAACCATGTAAAAAATGTACAATGGAATAATTAGCCATGTTTATTTGTATCATCTTAATAAACAAAATTAAAATATTTGGGTTCTCACAACCCATTAAAATTTACATAATTATGACTATGTGATAAGACATCATTATTTGAAGGAAAAAAACAATCGTAGGAATGATAACGAAAAAATTAAAAATAAAATACCCAGAGAGAGACATAGAAGGGAGGAAATGGGAAATTGTTCAACATAAAGAAATACTAGACCTGAAAAGGGATTACATTTTCTTTCATTAGGGAACAACGAAAATTATGGTTTCATGGAGAACAAAGGAATTTGACAAGGAGATCAAAAGGAATTATAAGACAAGGTTGGACTCCAGAGAGCGATTTAGTAGGGAAAATAGGGCTGGTGCAGATCAAGATTTGATAAGGGAAAATCAGGGCTGGAATGTCATGCAAAACACTAAGAACTAGTTGACTACAGAGTGACTAATAGATCCCACAGTAAAAAAAGGTGCACTTTTACTAAAATATATGCTTTTGATAAATACATGATTTAGTAATATCTGATATTATTTTGTGCTTAATGATGTTTGTGAAACCTCCGTCTGTTTCCTCAAACTATTTGTGTGATTTTATTTACAACCTCTTTTTCTTTTCTCCTTTATGTGTTCTTTTGTGTTCCTCTTGTGTGTGTGTCCTTCGTGTGTCTACTCTACAAATAAGATTATGATCCCTTGGAAAAAACATTTGGGACTCATAGACTTGGCCCTACAATTGACAACCTGTGCCTATTTTTTATGATTTCAAAAGCTACTTGTTAGTGAGGAAAAAAAAACCAGAAACCCCAATCAATATTCTCTGAGGTATTTAATAATTTTGTTTGGCACATTCCACAATAGAAATTTTGAAAATAGAAAAAGTGTAAAGGATACCAAAATTTTAAAAATGACTTTCCCCCTCATTAAGCAAAAGTGCGGGATATTGAAATTTAAAATATTTGTAAATGTGGGGGAATTCGTAATTCAAAATTTGATTTTTTACCTCATTATGAAATTAAAAAAAACATAAATTCAAAACAAAGAAATTTTTTATTGTCTAGCATATAATAATATAAAAATAATAACAAATATAGTTTTAAAAGAAAACAAAATAAATCCTAAACATAGTTTTAAAGTTTAATAGAATAATATATACACATTTATTTTTATATTTTATCAAAATTAATACCAACATTGTTAGATATAGTGCACTCTAATTTAATAAAATTCTCCAATTAAAATGTACCATGTGGAATTTTTTAACTAGATAGTTGGGAAATATTATAATTGACACATATTTCACATTGGGTTATATATAGGAAAACAATTAGCGACCAATGAGCTCCATTACTATGATTTGTTATTCCAAATTTTAGTTTTAAAATAATAAAGTGTTAGGTCTTAGTGGTAGCTAAAATATTCCTTTAATTAGTTGTTAATGAACTTTTATGCATGTTTTATGTTGTCCATTTATTTTTCAAGGAGAATCCTATAGTGTTTGATAGCCTCTATATATTCCTAGGATTCCTTTCCAGAAATGTATGAAACATTACAGGTTGTCCGATTGAATTATAATAACTGCATAGTTGAGGATAAGCCTATCGCAGTTGCTATGATATGTAAATTATTGTTTCTTCTTATGTAGTGCAACTTGGTTGATTTTCAAAATTAAATATTGTTGAGCCTAGCCACTATGCCATACAATTCAATAAGTAATGAAAAACAGTTGCTAGCATTTTCTTTGAAAAATCGATGTGAATTATGTGTTAAAAATAACATATATAGGATCCTAGGAGCTATGTAAGGCTTGATCCCTCATAAGGGTATTTAGTACAACACTTGTTTCCACCAGAGATTCCATCCAATATGATAGAATCATAATTAATGAAATGCACTAGCGATTTAAGATCTAAAATAGTGTTTATAATGACAAGAGGTAAAGGTAGAGCCTAGCGGACGATAAGCTCTATACCATGATTTTTTATTGAGCTTATGGCTATATTCAAAATAAGAAATTGTGGAGCCTAATGACCCTATGCCATTTTTCATTAAGTAATAGACTCTTAGCAGGTTGCTAATAGTTTTCTTGATACAAAATGATGCCTAATTATGTGTTAAAAATAATATATCTTATGATGAACTTATAAGGCTTGATTCCTTTTGAGAGTATGTTACATCACTTGGCTCTACCAGGAATAGTCCAGCCAATACGATACAATTATAATCAATGAAAAAAATTATAGTGATCCAAATTTGTACACATAGTGTTTATAATGATAAGAGGTAAAGGTATGAGCCATGCGGCTGCTATGCCATTTATTTCAATAAGCTAAAATCTTAGCAGTCACTAATAATTTTATTTGATACGAATTGATATGAATTATTTGTTAAAATAATATATCTTATGGGAACTACATAAGGCTTAATACCTCTCGATATTATGTAGTGCAACACTTAATGACTCCTTAGGGATAGCAGTTATGATACAATTATTTCAATAAAAACCACTAATGATCAAAAGTTATAAGATAGTGTTTCATAATGACCTATAATGGTAAGATCCTAGCAAGTCATTAACCGAGACAATTATTTATTATGTTATGACTATTTTCAAAATAAGAAACTATTGTAATCCTAGCATCCGCTTTGACATTGCTTTCGATAAGTAATGAATTTTCAAGCGGTTGCTAGCATTTAATCTCATATGAACTGATGTGAATGTATGCTACAAACAAAATATCTTATGGAAATACATAAGGCTTGATCCCTCTTAGGGTATGGCCTTAGTAAAATACTTGGCTCCACTAGGGATAGTTTTATTGCTATGGTACAATTATAATTAATACACTTGTTCAATCTTAAATTTGTACATATAATGTTTATAATGATAAGAGGTAAAGGTAAGAGCCTTTGGTCTCTAAGCTAGACCATGATTTATTATTTTATCAGTATTTTCAAAATAATAAATTGTTAAGCCTAGCCTTTGTGATGACATTCCTTTCAATAAGTAATAAAGCTTGTGTCCATATAAGCATTTTCTCCCATATGAACAGATGTGAATTATGAAATAATATATATTATAAAATACAAGGGCTTGATCTCTCTCGAGGGTATGTAGTGCAACACTTGGTTCCACCAGAAATAGACCAGGCCAATATGATACCATTATAATCAATGAAACCTACTAGCACTCCATAGTTATATAGATGGTGTTTACAATGACAAGAGGTAATGGTAGGAACTTATCAACCACTAAGATAGACCATTATTTATTAATTTATCACTATTTTAAAAATAATAAACTATTGAGCCTAGTGTCCACTATGTTGTTCCTTTCAATAAGTAATGAAGCTTAACATTTGCTAAGAATTTTCTCCCATACAAACCGATGTGAATTATATGTTACAAACAATATATCTTTAGAATAAATGCATAAGGCCTGATTCCTCTCAAGGGTATGTAGTGCAACACTTGGCTCCCTAGGGATAGTCCATCCAATGTGCTATAATTACAATCAATGAAACCCACTAGCACTCCATAGCTGTATATATAGTGTTTGCAATGACAAGAGGTAATTGTATGAGCATAGCGGCCACTAAGATAGACCATGATTTATTATTTTACCACTATTTTCAAAATAAGAAATTATTTAGCCTAGTGTCTACTATGTCATTCCTTTAAATAAGTAATGAATATTAGCATGGTTGCTAAGCATTTTCTCCCATACAAAACAATGTGAATTATATTTTAAAAAATATATCTTATGAGAACTACATAAGGATTGATCCCTCCTGAGGGTATACACTGCAGTACTTGGCTCTACTATGGATAGTCCAACCAATATGATATAATTATAATCAAGGAAAAACATGATCACTCCATAGTTATACAATTAGTGTTTACAATGACAAGTGGTAATGGTAGGATCCTAACACCCACTAAGTTATATCACGATTTTGTTATTTTATCACTATTTTTAAACTCTTAGTGGTTTTTACCTTGTTTTAATACTACGTAACATATAGTAAATGTTTTCAACCTAAGAAGGTTGATGCTCTAAATATGTTAACATAAGTTTGAACAATTTGGAATAAATTTCTTCAACTAGTATTGTAAATATAACTTATAATCATAGTAAGAGACAATAGGCCCTTGTTGTAGAGGCACTCAATAAACATTTTTAATAATAAAATATTTTCACAAATAGGTATAACCCACCATGACCTTCTAGACTACAATGTTTCCATGAAAATGGCTAGAGTGGTGAGGGCCATACTTACGTTTAGGAAATGTGTAATCCTTCCCATTTGTATTTGATAGCTTGTTATGGAATTTCCTACCAACTGCTACACTTTAAATATCTTACTTAGACTTGTTACATAAATTTAATCCTCTCGAATACAATATGATATACACATATTTCACATTGTCTTGTATAACAAAAAATGCTTAGCGACCACTAACTCCATTAATGTGATTTGTTTCTCAAACACTCTCTTCAAAATACCAAATATTAAATAGATTTTGTGTCCTCTATGTTATTCCACTAAATAAGTGTAAATTACCAACAAGGAATGTTCTAAGTTGTCTATATATATTTCTACTAGAATCCTATCTTCCATTAAGGTGTATATTTTTTATAATCTTGTCATGCCATCTATGAAATGCTATAGATTTTTTGTAACTCAATGAATAATCCTTTCACAAGTACAAATGAATGCTTATGGTATTTTGAAGAATGTTTGTCATAATTGGCTCTAACACTTTTGGATAATTTTTGTTAGTTATATGATGTTATATCCAGAGGAAAATATGAATTATTGTAACAAGTTGAATGTTAAATATCATGTCCACTCTAAACCTAACGGTCACTAACCATTAAGTTATTTACTCTCCAATGATACAAAGTAAGGAACTTTAGAGGTTGGTGACCACTAGGGTAGTACTTATATTCCTTATCACACAATGTGAAAAAAAAATTTATACTTCATAAATGAACTAATTATTAATGTATTCTACTCCAATTATAGGTAAAATGTCTTCCATTGTTCACACTCCATTCTCGATAATTCCATTCATAAAAGGTGTTGATTGTTGGAAGAAAAGAGACGAGGAATGGTTTTTTGAAATCCATTCCCCTGAAAACTACCACATCGATCTGTGGTTGTTGTTTTTATATAGATGACAAATCAAGAGGAATTTGGTATGGTTCTATCCCTAGAAGTTATTGATTTAGGGACACTGTGTGTTCAGGTCAAACTCATTGACTGTGAAAACAATAAGTGTCTTATTTTGGATATGGAATTGGAAGTTTCTTTATTTAGGAAATGGGAAATGCAAGCCTCAATAGATAGTGCACCATATTCCTATTCACAATATGGTTAGAATTTGGGGATGCTTATAAATTCTGACAATATTGGTTGTTTAAATGTAGAAGAAATTCATAATGGCATATTTACAGTATTCAAAAAATTGTATAGAAACAAAAAAACCTCTTTTTTTGTCATTTCTTGAATAGAAAAGGTTTGCTTTCACCTCCAAAACATGCCAAGTTGTTTACTATGATGAGGCAAATATATTTTTCTAAATTAGAGATCAACCCATCTAAATAAAAGTTGCATGGGTTGAAAAAGAATACTAAATCGACTACATTGTTGAAGAAAGAAACCACTATATTCGAGAAAAAAGAGCCTTCAACTATTCAATAGTTTCATTTGTTTTTATTCAATGGTGAATTATTTTCAATTAATGTTTCAAGGTGTTATGTAACAACACCATAATATCAGTATCATCCTATAGATGATGAAAATGTTGACCTTCTTGTCCACTCCATGTTGATAAATGTTATTCCTACACAGAAGGACGTAATTCTCCTCCCCTTCTTACAGCCTACAAATAACGTTGTAGAACTTCATCATCTGAATGACCTAAAAAGGGATGATATGAAATTTTATAACTTGATGACTATCATACAATATGTGTGCAAAAAATATTTTGGGATTAGAGACTTACTGGTCTTTACATTAGAGGCTACGGTTTCAAACGGATTCACATTTATATTTGAAAAGCATATACATGAAATTGCTAATATTTGTAACAAACTAAATCAATTAAATAAAACTTCAATAGAAACTCAATTTTATTGATTTGATGTACAAAGTTAGATCAGTTTGGAAATCTAGGATGTCCTCAATGTCCTGGATCGACAAAAACAAAGACAGAAGAGTGGAAGGTAATTTATTTTAATGTTAACGCATTGGTTATTAATATTTACTTTTTTCATATAAAAATATTAAAAATATATTTTTCCTTTGAGTGTAGAGATTTGAGAATCAACGTCTTTCAGTTTTCCTAGTGCAAGAACCATAGAGTCTATATAAAAAATGGAATTTTTCTTTATTACATAATGATATATGGACTAAATGGACAACAAAATTTCAGTTGTTTAGAACAGGTGGCCTTTCTTGTTCACCTATTAAGGATAATTATGTTAAATTTCAGCCAAATTCACTGAGAAAGATTCAATAGCCAATTCATTTAGGTATGCTAGAGGAATGACCAACAAAGAACTATCAGTACTAGTTGATAAAGTGCAATCAGGGGATATATGGTTAACTGGATCTATTGAGGCACTCGTAATAGCAAAGATATTTAATTCTTGCTGCCAGAGAATAAAATGAGACAAAAAAATAAGAGTAAAAGTTCTACATTATTTGAAAAATAAACATTTGGATAATATTGTATTAACAGCCTGCAGTGAATCCAATGTAATTAAAAATTTTAATTTACATGAATCACACTATTTCCAGTTGTCTGTAATGTTGAGTGAAGAGAGAAAGGGAAAAAGAAAAATTGATTCCCATATAAGGGGAAAAAAGACAAAACGTAGAAAATACCCTGAGTTGGAAGAAGTTTTTCCCATCAAGGCTCAAACAATATTAAACAACTATGTGATGTCAGTGGAAGGAAATATACCAGCAAGGATGAAAGATACAATATTTTACTTTTCAATGTGTATATCCATTCCAGTTCTTTCAACTTTATCAGCTACTCCTTCACCTAATCCTTTCAATGTTGAATGTGTGATTGCTGATTTTTGCAATTTGTCTAGTGATATTTCTTTTGATGTAATAATGGAGCTGCTAATAGTTATCAGAACTAGTGTGTTGGATTGTATTATTATTGTTCTAATACCAATTGATTATTCAAAAATGTTAAGAGACATGGTAAAAAATTACATGGAAAAGGTTAAAAATAGTGGATAATCAATTCTAGATGGATGTTACTGACTCTACGAAAAAAATGAGATATTTAAAAGTTTGTGTCTTATGTACACAATAAATGGTGTGCACAACTGCAATAATAATGATGATGATAGAGAAGAAGTCACTAGGGATTGGATGGAGAAATTGCCACAAAAATTGGTAACTGTAAGCAAAATTGGCCTACAAGGAAACATACATCCTTTTCCTTGCAAATGATCTTATGATTTCTGGGCTAAGATGTTCACTCGATGTTGTTCCCAAAATTCTCTAATAATAGTGCTTTATGGTGGAAGTGTCATAATCTGTGCATTATTTGATTCCAATATATCTGTTGTTTTTATTGTTGAGACACATAGTCAAGAAATGTTTTTGAAACATTACTATTCTCATATGAAGAAAGGTTTGTCGCCAAATAAAATTTGAAAAAGTGCTTTTGTTTAATGGATTTGAAAATATAAGCTACTTGTACATTTATTGTTTATGTGAACAACCACAAAACTATATGAGTTGATGTATAGCCCTTTCAACTTAATGTTACACAACTAGTTCAACATGGTGATTGAACTTCAATCATTTTATAAATATGTTTAATGAGATATATTTTCAATTGCCATGGTTTTCATTTATTTAACAATATTATGTTTTTTACAGTTTCGATGATGGATATGGAGGATGTAAGTACATATTCCATGAATGCGCAACCAGTACCTAGTATGTTAGTCATGTGAATTTATTAAAAAAACACTAATAAGCCCCACAAATTTATAAGAAATTAAATGATTATGCAAACAACCAATAACTGGAGAACGTAACCATGGAGGGTATGGAGGTATCCAACATGAATAAGCATTCAAAACCTAGTATGATTAGCCATGTGTATTTTAAAAGAAAACCATTTATAAGGTCACAAATTTATACAAAAATTTATAGATGGAAATGATAACTAATGTTCATGATGGCATCTAAATTATTTTTTAGATGTTTGATAATACAGTTTAGAATGGTAGAAGAAATTTTTTAAGGAAATCCATTTGTAAGCTACACTAACAATTTAAAACAAACTATAGAGCTTAGCATAATTCTGTGCATCCATGTTTGATACAGTAATGGTTAGACTAAAAAACCATACTTTCATCAACGCCTCACTGATTCACAACTGCATACTTTCAACAAAATCTTACTTGATTCAATATTGGATTATTGACTACCTAAATTGAATTAACATTGCTTTTACTTCAACATCATCGTAAATAAAACTACAAAATGCTTGATCCTTCTCGTGGGTATGTAAATAACACTTAGCTAGCTTCATTAAAGGTTTTCCAGCAAAGTGTAGTTCAGCCAATGATGGCATAGCCTAGAGGTCTCTAATCCTTATCAATAGTCGAGGACTATTTTTTTTACAAAGAGTGGTTCGAAGAATATAACTTTAGCCTAACAGCCACTAAAATTCAATCACAAGACAAATAATAATTGATATTGTACTTACCGCTTTACCATAGAAACTGCTATGTTTTTCAATTAAGATTTCATTTTCCATAGCATAAAATGATTGTGAATTGATTAATATTTATTTCAAATACATCTTACATAAAAAAAAAATGAGGAGAAAGGCAATGCAAACTAAGCCACAAATCCAATCTCATTTGGTAAATGGCATCCTCTTAAAGTGTTGATATTGAAATTACCATATTAACACAAAGACCACTATGCTTTTTCAATTATGCTTTCATTTTCCATAGCAAGAAATAGATTATGAATTGATGAATATTTATTTGAAATAGATCTTGTATCAACAGATCCAACAGGTAAAGGTGAAGTATTCGAAGCCATAATCTCAATTGGTAACTAGTAGTTGTAATCTAAAATGATGTTTATTTTAATTGTTTATAATTAATATATGGTCGATTAAAATAAAATTTATTTACTTCCCTGCATTTAGCCACAGGAGTTATTTTATTATTTTAAATATGGAGGGATTGTTATATGAGAAAAAAAACATACAATAGGAAGATATTTTTGTCATGTGTTTTTGCAAGGGAATAATTCAGTGATGAAACATTTTTATTAGATTAGGTAAAAAATAGATTTTGAAGGGATCAGGAACCCTGTATAACCAAAAGATATGGTGATCAAGGCCCAAAGATGGAAAAATAAGAGAGGCACAACCAGAAAGAAAAGGTCCCGTAGAAATGAGTTAAACAAACTTAACTCTTACAGAGCGGGAAACTAGACCCCAACTGGGACAAAAAGACCAAGAAAAAAATAGGGCATCATAGTTCGCCCAAAGTTTGCAAAAAGTTTAGAAAGCTACAAGTCTTCCAGGAGAGATAGGAAACCACACAAGGACCCCAACAGGACCACCAGCTAATCTTCCTCTGAGCTACTGATATGAAGGTTGAATCTCCTTCTTTTCTTCTCTCCTTCTTCCTCCTCAACTCTATCAAGAAGCCCTTTGACCTTTTTCTCTAGCTCCTGCATCTTATTTTTAATCTGAACCTGGTCTAAAACCATTTTCTTCGAGATATTAATAATATTTAAGATGGATTCCCTTTTCCCTTCATTTGTTTCCTCCATAGCTTTGAGGACCCCCTCTAAGTAAACCATCCTTTTGTTCCACTCTTCAAAAATAGTGGAATCACCCACACACTCATTTTTCCTGGAAGCACTGGCTTCCCTTACAGCACCCTCCGTGAAATTTTTTTCAATACCTCCCCCCTTAGGAATATTTTTTCCCTCTTTCATCTTTGTAAGACATTCCGCTAACGTAATATCTTTTTCCTCTTCGTGTTCCTCCATAATAGAGACCAAAGGGTGATCCAGTGCTAGCTTACCATTCTCAAACAGCAGAAGAATCAAACCCTCATGAAGGGGCAGCTCGGCCTTCTTGTTCCGGAATGCCATCAGCGAATTCGAGAGAGAGGTAGCCAAGAAAAAAGAAATGCTAACCATGAATTTATGACGAAACATGTTGAGGAAAGTGATGTGGTGAGTATAGATTTTTCTATACTTCCCTTCCAAACTGATATACTTCATAACTTGAAGACATACCTCCTTCCAAATACTAGGGATACACGATCGAGCAATGCCATCAATGAAGAAAAAACAAGTCTCCTTACCAACAAAAAACCGCTCAATCTCAAGATCTCTGTGAGTTCTTTCCTTATAGATTTTCAGGCCCTCCATCTTCATTTCTGTCACCCTATCAATGTTGGCCTCCGAGACCTTGACCTCCACACCACGAACAGTGAAAACCCCATCTTTCCAAGCTTGACCAAAATCCTTAGAGAGAGAAAGGTCGTGACCATGTAATTTAGCAATAAAATTGCTAAAACCCCCAACTTTTAACTTATTCCACAAATCCATGTTACTCTCTTTCATATTCTGACTGGCGGGTTCCACACGAATCCTATCACCACCCATATGAACTTTATCAAAGTAACCTTTCCAATTGAAACTAGAGGCAAGCCACGAACTGTGTTT
This sequence comes from Taxus chinensis, assembly GCA_019776745.2. Taxonomy (NCBI): domain Eukaryota; kingdom Viridiplantae; phylum Streptophyta; class Pinopsida; order Cupressales; family Taxaceae; genus Taxus; species Taxus chinensis. The sequence continues at coordinate 385,758,216 of CM034151.1, forward strand.
CCAAACCAAATTCAAAAAGACCCGATGATTTTTGTAAAGACTATCTTATTTCCTAAAATATCTTCCCCCACTCATGCCGGCATCACAAAAATTAGCGCCTCTTTTCCTTAATGATTTCATCATTAATATTAGAGGGTAATCTCTCCCCTTTATACCAGATTTTGTATTCATTACAAAGAACTCCCATCCATATTTTCCACACATTTATTTCCTTTCCTCAAAATATGATTAATAGAGACCTTATCAAAGAACTTAAGCATTTCCTTGATGTCTTGGATAATATTTTTAATCAACCAATTAATATTACTTTCATTGAGAAGATATTTTATAATAATTAAGGAATCTCCCTCAATTTGAATATCCTTAAGGCCTTTTTCCTTTGCAATCAACACTCCCCAAAGGAGGGCTCTAGCTTCGGCCATATTATTAGTTTGTTTACCCAAGGGTCCAGCATAGACAAATAACCAATCCCCCTGACTATCCCTTAAGATACCTCCTCCCCCCGCTTGACCTGGATTCCCCTTTGAGGCTCCATCAAAATTAATTTTGATCGTATTTCCCAAGGTTTAATCTAGCTAACAACTTTACCTAGACTTTTTCTCTTGACCTGACTATAGGTGAAATTCTCCAGGACTTTTTGTTCCTCTTTCAGACATTGGATTTTCTTTTTTCCTTTAAATAATTTAAGATTTTCCTTAAAGGAATTTTGAATTTTCCTTTTGGCCACCCCAGTTAAAGGATTCAGGTCTCTAAAAACACTATCATTTCTTGTTTTCCACGGTCCCCATAAAATATGAGGCAAAGCAATCTTCCACGCCCAGGCTAGAAAAGGATATCTAAAAGGGCTCTCCCATTGAGTAGCACAATCCTCAATATTTGAGGGCAGAATCCAATGCATCTTGAAAAGCTCTAGAATCAGAGAAAAAACTCCTTCAGAGAAGGGACAAAGAAGAAAAAGGTGATTCACATCTTCTTCTCTTTTCCGGCAAAGAGAGCACCTATTTGGAATCTGCATTTCTCTTTTTATAAGATTTTCAACAGTCAGGATTCTATTTTAGATATCCAACCAATAAAAAATATTAATCTTGGGAATCAGTTCTTTAATCCATAGCCTTCTCCAATACTCTTTTTGGATATCTTTCTTAAAATGCATTCTGTAGGTAGATTTAACAGAATAATTTCCTGAATCTTCCTCTTTCCAAATGATGGAATCCTCCTTTATTTGGTATATGGAAATATGGAAATCCCTGAGTTTCTTATTAATATCTTGATGAGGTTTGAAATTACCATTAAACCCAAGGGTCTCAATGATTTCCCATTGGACCATGTCCTCATCATACCTCCAGAAATCTCTTAACTAGGTTTTACCATTTTCCTCATAGAATTGAACCACCTCCTTCCAAATTCCCTAATCATCTAAGGGAGATTCTTCTAACCAGTTATCCCACCAAAATTTGATCCTATTCCCCTTACCAATCTCCCAAAGGGAACCCTTAGAGAGGATATTCTTTGAATCCAATAGGGAATTCCAGAAAAAGGATCCTCTAGGAAGATTTTCCTAAGAGAAGAAAAGATCAATTCTACCTAAATTCCACAAATATTTCTTTTTTATTATGTTAATTCACAAACCTTCCTATCTAGCTATTCTCTAACTAGCTTTAGCAACTAGATCTTTGTTCATGATAGGGAGGCTATTTAGACCCAATCCCCCACACAACTTAGGCCTAATGACCTTGTCCCAAGCAACAAGAGGGTATTTAAACTTTTCCGAGGCTCCTACCCAGAGGAATCTCTTCTGAATTTTTTCTAGAGCTTCAATAATTTTGGTTGGGAGCTTGAAAAGAGACATAATGAAAATGGGGACCCCTTGAAGAGAACTCGCAAGAATTTGAATCTTTCCCACCTGGGAGAGGAGGATGCCTTTCCAAGAAGAAAGTTTCTTATTCATTCTTTCCAGCAGGACATTCCAGACAGAGGAATCAGGCCTATTGAGGATAAGTGGCATACCTAAATAAGAATCTGGAAAACACTTTATTTTACAACCCAGGATCTGAGCAAGCCTAACTTGGATTTTCTTCTCCACATTAATAAAGAACACCACACTTTTGAGAAAATTAACCATCTATCCCAAGACCACCTCATAGTCCATAACAACTGATTTGATATTAGTGGCTTCTTGAACTGATGCCTTTCCCATCATAAAATTATCATCAACAAACTGATGTAGGAAGATCAGAGGGAGACCATTAGTAATCTTGATACCCTGAATCCTCTTGGAAAGTAAGGCCTGTTTGTAGATTCTACTCAAAGATTTAGCCATAATAACATAAAGGAAAGGAGATAGGGGATCCCCTTATCTCAGACCCCTTCCCGCTTTGAAAAATCCTTCTGGGATTCCATTGACCAAAACGGAGTAGCTAGCATTGGATATACAGGTCATGATCATTCTTACCAGAGAATTATCAAATCCCACTTTATTAAGGATGGCCTCCAAGAAAGACCAATTAATTATGTCATAGGCCTTGTGCATATCAAGCTTCAGGAACATAGCAGATCTATCAAAATTGACAATGGAATGAATAACTTCTTGAATCACCACAATGCTATCAGTAATCTACCTCCTTGGGACAAAGGCTCCTTGATTCCCAGAGATGAAATGATCAACGACCAATCTAATTCTTCTAGTTAAGATTTTAGCCAAAAAAAATTATCCTGTATTATAGAGACTGATCGGTCTAAAATCTTTGACTTCATTGGCTCCAGCAACCTTTGTAATAAGGACCAAGAAAGTATTATTAAGATATCTGAGAAGTTTCCCATTCCTAAAAAAATCTTGGACCATTTCTATGACTTCATTCTTAATCACTTTCCAGAATCTTTGGTAAAAGAGATCTTGAAAGCCATCAGGTACTGGAGACGTTTCTGGTTCCATATCAAAGACCACAAATCTGATTTCCTCCTCAGTAGGGATCTTTAAGATCTCCTAATTTTCTTCTGGGGATATGACTTCCTAGAACAGGTTCAGGATGTTATTTTGATTTTTCTCTTCAATCCTTTAACCTTGCTAAAAAAGATCCTTGAAATAATTGATGATGACTCTACTTATTTCCTTATTCTCTGATAGAATCTACCCATTCTCATTTTCAATTTCATTTATTTTGAGAAGATTTGAACGAGAGGTAGCCAAGAAGTGAAAGAATTTGGTATTCCTATCCCCCTCTTTTAGCCATTTCACTCTCGACTGTTGTTTCCAATAGACTTCTTCCTTTTCCAAAATATCATGATACTCAACCAGAAGATTCTATTCCTACTCCTTTAGAACTAGATTAAGACCTTTAAGGTCAATAAGTTCCTTAATATTCCTCAGATATTCAGCCAATCTACTTTTTTCCTAAAAAATATTTGCCAAAAACTTCTTTGTTCCACTTTTTGAGACAGTGTTTGAGGTACTTTAATTTGTAACTAAGTCTGTAACTAGCAGCCCCAAAGACCCCTACATTCCACCACTCTTGGATTTTATTTGGAAGATCAGGATGATCTAACCACATCTTTTCAAATCTAAAAGGTCTAGCCTTCTTGACCAAATTTAACCCAAGATTGAGGAGAATAGGGTTATGATCATAACCAATTATGGGAAGATACTTCAAAGAATATATTTGATTTAATAGACAGGGATAACTAACCACAAACCTATCAAATCTGATTTGGATGAGCTCAGACCCAGTTCACCTGTTTTCCCAAGTAAACTTGGAACCTTCCAACTCCATATCCACCAAACCATTACTAAAAAGAAAATTTTCAAGATCATCCATACTTTCATTGTATGATATGTTGCCACATTTTTTTCCCCCAGTGAAAGGAGGGTATTAAAGTCACCACCAATAATCCATTCTTTATCGTTGAATAGTTTCCTGAAATTAGTGAGATCATGCCATAATTTCCTTCTTTCACTAACAAGGTTAGGAGCATAAATGTTTGAGACATACCATGATTTTTTAGAGGACAGATTCGTAAAACATATAGCTACATGCCCCTGAGCCGAAAGAATAGGAACACCATGGACAATATTAGGATCCCAGAGTGTGATAATCCCACCAGAGGCACCTAACAAACTACATCCTTCCCAACAGTTTTCTTTCCAAATATACCTCCCCACTTCTCTAAATCTTTCCATACTCATTTTGGTTTCTTGAAGCATGAAAATATCTAGATTATTTTTAACTCTAAGATCTTTCGTCATTCAGTGATGAAACATAACAACTATACCCTAGTGTCAATTTATTTTCTTGTAAATCCTCCTAAGAGATTCTCTGAATCAGTTCCTCCCTTTGTATTAGACCTATCCCAACCACCAAATTCTCATATGTTTTTTAAGGACCTTACCCATCTGTTGGAAATATGAAAATAAGTTCGTGAAGTTCTTCCAAGACAATGCATCTCAAGGTAATTTTTTTCAGTAGACTTAGAAAATGGTTATTTTTAGCCTTTCTAAGGCAAATGAACATCTCACGTAGAAAATTTGAAGGCCCAAATTCATCAGGAAGTGGTATTAATAATCTAATATCATAATTCAAGTGATTTAGGAAGATTTATGGAATATCTCAAGGTTTAGGAGTAAGTTCAATGAAAGCGGGGTTTTGAAGGTGAAGGAGCTTACAGTTAAAAAGAGCATCTGAGCTTCGGAAGATGATTCTGGGAGATCTGGAATGGTTTGGAGGCCAAAAAATATACCAATGGAAATATAATTCAATTCCCTAGATGATGGTGCTTTCATATTTTTAACAAGACAAAGTCACTTCTTTCCGAAGCTCATTTTTTGTTGGCACACCTTACAGTCTCGAGAAAAAACTATATTTTTAGGGATTTTCATGGATAATTATATAATGGTACCCATCACATTCTTCTCCAAAGTATTTTTGGATTCAAAATCATATAAATAAGTTCCAAAAACAACCTTATACAACTCCGACAACTTCATTTTAAATCTCTCTCTCAAGGTACACTCTCGCAGTTAGAAACATTTTACAGTGCCACATGTCAACATGGCACTAAGGTGCATTTTTTTATTTATGTACCATTATAAGGGGACAATGGGGACATAAAAAATTCACCCCATTCCCATTTGAGCTCCCAGACCCATCACATAACCCTGGGAAGCCTTAGAAATATCTTTTTGTACATTTTCTAGCCCCCGCTCCAAGAAACCTCAGCTTGCCATTTGTCACCATGAGGATGAGGCACACTTTTTTTTCCCTTTCTTCCCTTTTCCAAGGGGAAAAATTTGACATAAAAATTTTCCCTCCCCCATTTTTCCCTCATGGTCCTTCACATGGCCCAAACTTGGCTCTCATGTGCTAAAAACAAGCTCATGCCCCTCACCCGCCATCAAATACATGCATGTCACTTGTCACCATAGGGCTAAGGAACCTTTTTCATCCCTTTTCCAAGGTGATAAGGGGAAAAAAAATTCACCCCTCCCCCATGAATCATTTTATAATTCTTTCGCAGCTTCTCCCCCATATGCTTGAAAAACACCACAAATGGTGCCAAATTTTTCCCATTAATATTGCTCCCATTTTTCTTCCTTCCTTTTTCCCTCCACGTTATCATGATCACATACAAAAATATTCATGAAATCTGCATTTTTCAAAACTTTATGCTCATGTTTTTGTCTGAGTGACTCCATACCCGAGATAGTGAAAAATTAATATCTCACAATCTGGTGAACGAATCGAAGTGAGGTTTTTTACAAACTTATTCTTTTCTAGACACCTTCAAGATACATGTGATTGCAACAAAATTCATGCTACACATTTTTAATGGTTAAAAAACCCCTCATTTTTTTCCTTGGTTTTCATTTCTTCAATTTCCCGTCATTATAATGGATGGAATGAGTCTAAAATTTGAACAAAGATTCCATAAGAAAAACCTATTTCGATGAAGCCAATTTCATCGCAATCTGAGGTGGAAAAGAACACTTTCTAAAAATATCAGTAACTCCATTAATGTCTTCTATGACACAATAGTGAAATGGAAATGAGGTACCTCTTCTCTTCCTAAGGTTTCATTGGGTGGAATCACGCAAAAATTAGTGTAGAGCTTCGCAATGAATTATGTAAACTTTTACAAGTGGTTTCGTTTGAATACGACACCAGGAAGACCAGTTTTTATTTGTATTAAGTATCTATGAGATCACATACTAAAAATAGTTATTTTGAGAAAAAAAATCATTGATACTCCTTATTTCATTCCCTCTTGATCGGGACACTCAAAATTGGCAAGATTGACAAAAATGGCAAAAATTAGCTAAATAGGATCATAATGGTGAATATTATAAAAATATTAAATTAGTGAAATGAGCTAAAAATGGTCATATTTTATTCCTTCACTCATCCTACAATGTTCTCTACATTCATGGGATCTCCTCTCTATTTTCAATTCAATTCTCGTGTTCCCTAATGCGGTGAGTAGAGAGTGTCAAAACGAGAAAATTGTCGATTTTGTAATGAAGGATATTTTAGTTCATTTCACATGGAATGCATGGTCAATTGGTGGATTAAATTTATTTTTTTCTCATTATCCTTTCCCCACTCTGGAATCATAATGATTTTGTCTCATGCTTCACTCATCATCAATGCTCCTACATTGGTAGAATCAATGATCATGGATGGGTGAACGAAGTACATCCAATTTCTCCCATGTGAATGGTTGATCATAAAGATGTAACAGTGTCTCAAAGATCAAAATGATTTTCTTAATGAGGGGAGGCATCTTTGGATATACTCATTGGTCTAATTCTCGGGTACTCATCACTCTTCTTCTCATTTTGGTCGAGCAGTGTGGCGAGGGTTCTTCATTTCAAGGATTTTCAAAAGAGGCAAGGTGTTAAAAATGCTCTTCATTAGAGCTCTTTGTCAGTGCATTATTATGGAGGATCATCAGTGGTCCTATTTTCATCTTTAATTTCCTTGAGGTGGAAAAATCTTCATGGTTATATTATACAAGAAATTTGTTTCAAGTCCTCATTCATATGCATGATTGGTATAAAAGGAGATACAAATTTTCATGGTTTGTTCAAGTGTGTGAGGACATCCTTCATTTTCTAGAGTGGTCTAGTGATCAATTTATTCTCATATATTCACTTAATGTACCTGATGGGATATAATTATTGATCATTGAAAAAGAGATTTCTCATTGTGAAAAATAGTTCAAGGTTGTAAGTGTTCACAATTTAAGAGGAGGCTCCTTTTAGTATAGAGGGTCAAATTTCTTCATTCATATTTCATGGCTGCATCAAGGGATTCTATTGGATCATCACAAGGAGTGTATTTTTTCATCTTCTCCCTCCTCTTTTTTTCTCTCTTCCTTCTCTCCCTTTCTAATTCTTCATTGAGCATAATCATTATATTTTGTCATATTCACTTAAGTGGCATATTTTCAAATTTATAAAATTATTTTCTCGAAATTATAAGAGAAATACTTAATTTGTCTCTTCTAATGGCAAATGAAAGGTCATAAGAGGAATAGAAACATGAAGAGTCATGTATGGGGAAATGAGAGGTTAATTAGCATTGTTATAAATTAGGATGGTTTCTCCATTCCAAGGGATCCTGAAAATGCTAGATTTTGGTAACATTTATGTTGTAGCAATTGTGGATTATTGTTGTTGAGATTAGTATCATCAATGTATAAGAAATAAAATCTACATTTATTCTATTACCTTTTCCTATGTATTCTGACATTCTCTTTTTTGTATACACTTCATAAGTATAGTGATCAAAAAGAGATTTGTATCTTTGATGAATAGGCCTCAGAGAACTATGTGTCTATGTGGGTTTTATTTATCTCACTATCATTTTTTCTTTCCTCTATATTGAATTTTGAATTATTCTTTTTATTAAGTGTTAACTCTGTAATTGGCCTACTCACAGTAATAACCTTCCTTTCCTAATTTATATCCTTCACCCTGCAACTATTTAATTTCCTCCCTTATACCATGTACAAGAACTTTTCCATTAGTTCAGTGGAGTGTTCTTGTGTGATCCCTAGCCTATTTGGCCACCCCACATCAATGGATAGGATTAGATTAGTTTACATTCAATAATGGGAGTTGCACCATCCAATGTTGAGGGGTGTAACCCCATGAACGTTGGTGGAAACAACTAATTTTCCATATCAACAAATTTTCTCACCAACAGTATTTGAAAACTCTACTAGGGATAGATATTTCGTTGTGCACCCAAACAAAGGTCTCTACAAAATACAAAAAGTATATATTACAAAAAACAAAAAATCATATTTCAAAGGAAGGTCAATTTTTGAAGGAAAATCCATCAAGGAACAAATTCATGTCATGTTCGTTCCCTATAACACAATGAATAAATTTTGAGATTTGAGTGAGGTATTAATGAGTGAAAATGAATAAGAAGACGAAGAAGATGGTTTCTGAGAAATACAATTTTTTGATTAGCCAACATTTTGGACTAGTTCTTGCAAAGAGAAGAATTTGAGAATGGAAAAAAGGTCTCTTTCTTCAAGTAAAAATTTGCATTTAGACAAGGGAAATAAGGCTAATGATATGTCTCCAAAAACCAAGGAAAGATTGTGTAGAATGAAGAAAATTTTTGTTTTTGAAGAACCTATCATCAAATCATGGTGGCTTCAGTTCAATCAGACTACTACTAAAGGAAGGAAAATGGGACTTGTTGACAAGGAAGAGGGTAAGAATCTTATGAAAAATATGCAAAGGAGGTACGAGATGTTGTATGATCCAACAAAGAATAAGAATACTCTAAAGGTAACATTCTCAACATCACATAGTTAAACGAAAAACTTTGAGCCATGTCTTTTATCTCTTCCTTGGGATTATTTCTTTACATATAGAAACAAAGAAATGGAACTCTTGAAAATTGAGTATGTGCAAAGAGTTGTGAGCATTACACAAGGAAATTCTGATCCCTAAATCTACCTTGAAATTATGAACTATGTTGAATCCATACAAGAAAGATACGAACAACTTGAAGCACTTCATGATAAGGAGGAAGAAGAGGATATTTTCCCTATAGAGGAAGACTTTGATGATTGTCAACACTATGAGGTGTTCATACATGGAATATTCTTGGGAACTTATGATGAATATCATATCCTTGAACCTTATGTTGAGAATCAAATCATCACTATGGAGGATGATGAAGAGGACATCATATTTGAACCCTCGTTCATCAACTCATTTTATCTCAAAGCACATCCTATCGAAGAAAGAATTAATTAAAGTGAGGAGGATTCTTGTTATACAATAGAATACCCTATACTTCCTGAAGACTCCATTAATCATGAAGATGTATGAGAAAGCAATCCTTCATCCTACACTAAAGATGATGAATTTGAGGTAATCATGGATGATCTCCTTTCCAATTTTGATTCTTCAAGTGATGTAGAAATGTAGAAAGATGAAATGGAGATAGTTGGAGAATCAAATTATTCTCTCGATTCAATAATGGATGAACAAATGGAAGAGGCCAATTTATTTTTTGAAGCCAAGGAGAATGAGATATTCAAGCATAACCTCTTTAAATATTTAACTCCACTATTCTCACCCAAGGATCATAATGTTGATCATCCCAGTTAGTATGAAATATTTCATTTTCCATATGAACAAGAAGACTCAATAATGAATGATCAAGATAGATTTGAAAATTATTCCCATATTTCTACCCCAAAATGGCTCTCTACTTCTCATCATATGGACAGGAAACCCTCATGGGGAAGAAAATCCACTGAAAATTTTCTTATATTACAAAAAACAAAGAGATTTAGTGAAGCACCAACTTCACAAGGAGAACCAACCCTAGTTTAGTAGAGCAGCAACCCTACAAGGAGCACCAACCCCTAATTTAGTGAAGCACCCACTCCATAAGGAGGATACAAACCCCTAGGATGACTAAGAACCAAATAGGCCACCTGATGATGATTTATCTTTGATTTTTTTTCTTCCACAACTGATGGAGATCTCTAATTCAACTCACACACCTTAGTTCAAACCCTCAGATCACTTTAATCTTGTTAAATATTCTTCTTGTTCAACTTGTCTTAGATCTAAATATTTCACACATTCTATTAAAAAATCCTTCAACCTAAATTATCTAATCCAACCTTTAAATCAATGCACTCATACCTACAAAACACTCCTCTAGGGTCACACTTTTCCCTCCAAGATCACTAGTTCAAAAATGACTCAAAACATCACTTTTATATGCTTCTCTTGATCATTAACTCGTCATAGGTAGGTCCTATAACATTTTTCACGACCAATTAAAATTAATTAAATCCAATTAAATTCATTCAAAAATGGCCACATAGGACCCATATAGGTTAGGCATGCCAAAAACCACTTATCATGCACCAAAAGCCTCAAAACCCATCATTAGAATGGAAAAATCCACTTATACCAAAACCATGCTTATTAAAGATCCAAAATTAACCAAACATGAGTAATATACATATAATCATCATACCTAGTCACACATTTACTTTAACTAATCAAATATTTCATTAAATGGGCCCAGTGACTCATATCCTTCACAAAATGGATGTTTCTAGCATCCTGATTTTACCTTTGGGCCTCAAGACCCATCAAGATGAACTCAACTATGGCATGTGACCACTCAATGTAAACTTCAAATAACCTATATAAAACTTATATGCAAGTTATAACTCATGAAACATCATCATGCTCAAACCACAACAACGTTTTCTCTTCACCAAAACAAATTGCCCAAAAAGAAAGTTTTGCAAACTCATCTGATAAACAATTTTTATGATCACTTTAAAGACCTCCAAATGCATTAAATATATGAAAAATTCATCCCTATTCACTTTCCATGTTATATCAAGAATCAAAAAATTCATTTCATGCCTCAATCAACTCAATCTTTTAGCAAAAACAAACATGTCCTGAAAAAGATAGCTACCTTCTTATTCACAAATTGAGATGAAAGACCAAAAAATAACCTCATCATGACTCAATACATACATCATTGGAAATATATATGAATCACCTTTTATTAAAATATTATAACTCCTTCCAACTCTAAGTGGAAGGCCTTCAACCAAGCCAATCTCTGCAAACTACTTTTTATGCCTTCTTAGACTCAAGAACTGACACTGAGCTCAACATGCTCCATCACCACAAAAAATCACTTACAATCTAAAAAAATCATGGAACATACTTATACATGATTCATAAACACTCGAAACCATCACCAATCAAGAATAACTTAGAATCATCACTTTACCTCATGTAGCCACTTTGCACCCTGCTAAGAACAAGCATCCTTCAAACTTGACCGTTCAAAGAACAAATCATAACTTTTGCATATACCTTTTCCAATAATAAATTTTATATAAAATTGGAAATATATTTGAACCAGATTCCTAAAAAACCTTGAATGGAGTCCTAACTCCTCCTATAGCTCTTGTAATGTCCAATTTTATTAAAGCTGCTCCAAACTGCCACAAAAACCAGTCTTCAAAGATAGAGCACACTTTGCACTTTTTCACTACAACCATGACCTAGAAAATTCATGAACATTATATAAAAACTCATAGGCTATCATAAATTCCAATTTAGTCTTTACCTCATTTGGAAACTTTTCCTCAAACTGAAACTCTTTAGAAACAAGCCTTTTCAGGTGGGGCCCACATATTGTCATCTACTCTATCTTACATTTCTAGAAATATAGAAGAGTCCTATACAACATAAAATCATATATTTTGAAAAACCAATCAAAATAGGCTGTTGTATGATTACTTTTCTCCAAGCTGCTCCTAGCTAGGGTTTAACTAGGGTTTCAAACCACTTTACCTTCTTAATGATTGTTCATAAAATCATGACAAATCAAACCACCTCATTATTTTTGTGAAATATTCATAATTGACCTAATAAATATATTCCAAATATATCATGTCCCCATGCAAATTCATACAATTCACAATGAGCATCAGAAGGTCCACTATTTTCTCATAAAAACACATTGAAACTTATCCAGTTTCACCAAAACTTGCATATCTTCAAATTCCTTTAGCAATTTGACCTGAAACTTGTCATGAAGCATCATGAAAACATACTATAAGTTTTCATACTCACCACCTAGCCCAAATATCTTTAAACTCTCTCCATCTTAGTGACTTACCTATGCTTAAACTGCATGTTTCTCACTTCTTTACTTCCCAAGGACCTCATAGATGCATCAAACCACTGAATACTGACCTAAAACTCACCATACACCTTGGCATGTACACCATCATCACCATATTATTCCATGCTTTGTAAAAGACTAATTATCAATTCAAAATCTCATACCTCTACCTCATTTTGCATGCACCAAGGCTAGGAACAAGCCTGGAATGACCTAACTCAACTTGAAACCACATGAATGACCATGCTAACCTCTTACAGACTCATGTACACATGTAACATACCTCATGGACCATGAATGTTTGACCATCATGAAAACCTCAAACAAACTTCAAGAGATCTCAAACCATGATTCTACCTACTTAACCATGCACCAGGACCTCATAGAACTCACCAAACTTGACACTACCAATCAACCTTCATGCTTGACATTAACTAACACCTCATGGAGACTCATACAATATCATGACACCATTTTCCATCAATGGAGTTGACATCAATGACAACACTAAACACACAATGGCCAACAATCTCCCCCTTTGTCATTGATGGCAACCACCTTAAGAAACATTGATGGTAACCAACATGACCAACACCTACATGACCTCTTTTCCATGTTTTTAATGCCTCTCTCCCTCTTTTCCATCTATGAAAAAGGATATACAATGACTATACATAGAAAAGAAACAATGATAAAACAATGATAAAAATGTACCAAATTAACTTACTTGACAAGTAAGCTCCCCCTGGGACTTCAATTCTCTCTTCTTTGACTCCAACAACAACAAATGAAGATCCTATGGACCTGATATGAACATAAAATAGACTCCCCCTAAGGTTATACACCTCCATTTTATCTTCATTCTTATCATACATCACTTCTTAGATTGTTTCATGCTTGAGAACTCAAAATTCTTCCTCCAAGGAAAACATGATACCAATTTAGGACTACTTGTCCCTGAACCATCATCTTCAATGCAAAAATGAAAAACTTCTCAATGCTATAAAGCCTAGATTCAATCATGAAAAAATACCTCAATTATTCCCCCTAGGAACCCGCGATACCATCTTCCTCTAACTGAAAAAAAAAAGTTTTACTTACCTTTTTACATGACTAGAGATGAGTCACATCATTTTCATCTGTCCATGAAACTTTTTTCAGTTATTTCAACCTATCTTCATATAATTTAACTTCCTTGATTCAATATCCTTTACTCTTATATGGATAATAAACCTTCAATTTTTATCTCTAGCCTTCTTTAACACTTAGTTCAAACTTCATACTTATGTTTAACCTTGAAGAAGACATACTTCTTCCTAGTCTTTAATATATTCTTAGACCTATAATTTCATTTTAATATACTTTTACTACCATACAAAGTACTCTTGGGATCTCAAATATTCACAATAGTGTTTTACAAGGTCATGTGTACCCCTTATCACAAGACCTCATTGGAAAATATTCAACATCATGCATATAAGATCCTATTCTTATTCCATAACACATTGCTTTCCTTGTTTAGCTCACATTTCATGACTTTCTGACATGTTCACTAATCATTTTTTAGACATTTTACTTGAACTATATAGGGGCTTCAAAAAATAGAGAATTGAACTATACCTTTTTCATAATGAAGCACCAGAACAAACTCTACCTTCCAATGCAAATCACCTTCCTTTAGAAACAAATTCAGAATGATGTACCTCCTGACAAGCCTTCACCATGCTTAAAATCTTTTTGACACAAAACCATTCTAGACAGACCTTGGAACTATGAACTTCAAATTACTTGAGAACATAAATCTCTTCTTGCACATACATGACCTAATCATAAATCAACACTTGTCAATAGATTTATCAATTTACTATCTTGTACATAGACCTTCAACTCTCCTAAGACTCATTGATTTTCACACCTTGAACATGTCTATCTTCCATAAGATACCTTCTTGTCACTTCACATCAATATTTGGACATTTATTTACCTGTAGAAACAATACCTTCATATCTTAGAGATACATTTTTAAATACAACCCTATATCTCAGTTTTGTTACAATCTCATTTCTATATGTCCACTAGACTATCTTACACCTTGTTAAGATATCAAAAAATCTTTTCCTCTGTTGAATCTACTTGTTATGAGATAACATATGCTCCCCCTCAATACAGATCCATTACAAGGCTTATCCTCATGTACTATCATTTTCTTTCTTTAAAATGCTAATCTTTTCATAGTATAACTTCACATTTCAAATATTCAATTCTAATTGTATATTTGACCAAATTTGACAATGTACATGCATGAATATTACTCATATGCACCTTGGAGGCTTAAAGTCATCTATAATCTATGCAAATTAAACATCCATTATTTGCTTCATATTCCTAGAATTTTGAACATAAACCTTCAAATTTCAAAAATTGATACACTTCATACGAAGAACCTATTATTAGCAGACAATAGCAATTTATACCTTTCTAAATCTGACTTGTATCATGGAGATCGCTCATGATACCCATAAAATCACTTGAAAATTCACCTTTACAAGAACTCTTAACTTATTCAGATCAAGACTCAAGGAACATTACAAACATCCAATGCCTTAGTATGATCTTTTAGACTTTTCAACCTTGATCATAATCTTCAGATCCATATACCTTTTGACAAACTACTTCAAATCCTACATTCACTTTCAAAAACACCTTGTAAGGTCTTCACTGTAATTTGAAAATAATATTCATGAAACCTGAAATTCATTTAATTTTTTACTAAGACTCAATTATCTCATACTTGAACCATGCTATTCCCAGAAATCAAATTTTTCTCATGTAGCACTTTGTATCCTTATTCCTTGGACCAATACTAATATTTTGACTTAGACATGAATGCCTAATGACTCACAACCTTATTAACCTTATAGAACTTCAAGACTTCACACTTGTTTGACCATACCTCATAGAATTGCACTCACATCAAAAACTCTTAGAGGGCCATATATTAGATCATCACATAAACATTATTTACTCATAAATCCATTTTTGGATGATATTCACCCCTTAGATCTTCTAGACACATAAGCACTACTATCAAGTTAGACTTATTCAACCTTTTGATCTCTTGACTAAACATACATGATACTACACAGAATAACATCTTGAATACTAAATTTCTTTCACACCTTACACTATGAATTCTCATTTCCATATTTGACATACTCTTATTGATTGCATTTGACTTCTTCAAATTTAGTATTCCTTTTGAACTTAAATTATCTTATCAGACTAACACTTCTATGCTTGACCATGAAGTCATGACAACTTATCATTAAGATTTGACATGAATACATTCATTGACTACAGTTTGATCCCAACCATTATTTGAACACTCATAATATCATGAATTGATGAAATTTTGCATAGCTATTAATCTTTAATTATAACTTTTTAGGAACTACTCTTCAACACTGATCAAGATGGAATATCTTAGACAATCTTCCCTTTCTTTACCATGAACCTTATACAACCATGAAATACATGATAACTATGCTTGGACAAATCATTGTTGAAATAGAATATGACACATTTTCAGGTACTTCTTTGATGACACATTCATCAACCATGATAGAAACATTCACAATGACCAATACACCTAGACTAATGGCAGACTTAGAATTCAACTATCATTAGACACTTTTGAATGACATTTTGAATTCAAATCCTTTTAGAATAAGCATAATCATACATTTAGTGACTAACCTTTGAGCTACTTCACAATCACTATAAACCTTGAATACATCATTGTGACACGTTCAAAAACCATGATGCATTTTATGACATCACATACTTAAATTCTTTGACAAGCATATTCATGGAATCATAAAACAACATAGACCAATGGAATTACACATATTCAAGAATGGAGAACATATTCTTATGGTATGACAACATAATTTAGAGCTTCAGACTTCAACAAGATCATTCAAAATTTTCATGGAAAACTACCTTTGAAATACACAACTGAGAGTACATGTGACTTAGAATTACTCATGACATGAAATTCAAAGAATGACATAGACTTATGTTACATATATTCTCATCATGATGACATTGAAAGAGACAACCATAATCCAAACATAGACTTTATAAACCATATAAAGACACAATTTACTTCTGACTCCACACTCATATACAGTTAAAAACCTTGAATAACACATTGCTTAATTCATAGTGATAACTCTGAATAACATGACACTAAAGTAAACATACTTTGACAAGATTAGGAAAAGATAATTTTAGGCTTGGACAAATCATGACACACTAACAATATTGATATTAGACTTAGACTTAGATGAAAACATGAAAGAAACCTGACATCCTACAAACACACAAAAACTTGAAATTCATGAATGAAGATCACATTTCCCATACCTTATCACTCTTGAGGTATCCCATAGACCCAATTTCTTCAACTTGTCTTGTACATAGAGCTTGAATAGATCAATTAAGCACATATGATCTTCTTCAACTAAGTGTAAACATACTTCCTTGACTTGATTTGGGCTTTTTGACTATGTTTCCAAGCTTGATAGACATTAGAAATCTCTTTGACAACATTTCATATACTGCATGGTGGGCTGAGAATAAGTTTTCTTGATCTCCTTGATATTCTGAGAAACATCCTTCTTGACCATAGGAGAAGACCTTACAATGAACCTCTTCTTGCTTTGGAAAAATCTTGCTATATGACCTGATTTTTGACAATTGAAACAAACAACCTCTTTCTTTTTTCTTGGCTCAAACACACTAAGATTCCATCCACAATCCTTGGCCCTATGACCATACTCACAACATGAAAAACATTCACCTTTGAAGAGAGCTTCATCATTCCTAGGAGACCTCCTTTTGCAATCTCTAGCTCTATGACCAAAATCATGACAAAAATAATAATATCCATTAAAGGAAGAACCATACCTCATAGCATTAGGTTGTCTAACTGAGTTATACTTTCTCAAATCATTCTTCTTAGTCACCTTCTCATCTGATTTTGAACTTGGACCAACTTCATCATCATTATTCACATGTTTTCCTTCAAAACCTAGGTCTGTTTTGTCACTAGCCAGCTCTTTGACCTTATAAAATCCCATCAAGAGATTCAAAGATATTCTCTAACTTGCCATACATTTTCAACCTATTAG
Organism: Taxus chinensis; assembly: GCA_019776745.2. Lineage (NCBI taxonomy): Eukaryota > Viridiplantae > Streptophyta > Pinopsida > Cupressales > Taxaceae > Taxus > Taxus chinensis. The sequence continues at coordinate 385,775,608 of CM034151.1, forward strand.
AAGCATCCTCTAAATCATATTCCAAATATTTCAACCTCTCTTCATACTTGGAACAAGTATCATATTTACCCTTTAGGGCTTTAGACAAAAATTCCACTTGATATTTCAAAACCCTTGATGGCTTGATCATGCTCTATCTCCATTTACTTGATTTGATCTTGGTAATCATTAATCACCAAATTAGTTATTTCATTCCTCTTCCTTAATTTTTCTTCAACATCTGAAGACTTACCCATTGCTTGTGCTTCAAAGGATCTCCTTCAAGTTGTTAAAATTGCTTCACAAGGACCTTCTCTAATACCAATTGTTGGAAGCACAAGGGACTTGAGAGGAGGGGTGAATCAGTCCTACAAATTCTTTTACTTCATTAACCAAATCATACATTCATCATTATCATTCATCCATTCATCATTCATAACCATGTGTGCATATTAGATGTGCATATTAAGCATTCACAAGAACATGAAAACAAAGTAGAAAACACATGAACACCATATGTAAGTGGGAAACCCTCATGGGGAATAAATCCCAATGAAAAAATTTATGATATTACACAAATCAAATACTGAATTTAGTGAAGCACCAACTTCACAAGGAGGCACCAACCCCTAGTTTAGTAGGAACGCCGACCCCAAACCCTAATTTAGTAAATCACCCACTCCATAAGGAGGCTACAACCCCCTAGGATGACTAAGAACCAACTTAGACACCTGATGATGTTTTATCTCTGATTTTTTTTGCCACAACTGATGGAGATCAAAAATTCATCTCACAAACCCTTGTTCAAACCCTCATTCACATGCTCTTCCTTTAACTTCTTCTTCTTCAATTCTTGGATTTTAATTGGCTCTAAACTCTTTCAAACATGATATATAACCTTTATCAACATGTATTAAATTCCTTATAAGCCTTCAAAAAATGCCTTCAAACCTACAAAACACTCACACCAAGGTCACACTTTTCCCTCCAAGAGCACTAGTTCAAAAATGAACCCAAAACCTTACTTTTATAAGCTTCTCTTCCTTCAAACTCATCATAGGTCAGTATTTAGAATTTTTCATGACCAATACAACTTAATTAAATTAAATTTTAATCATTAAAATGGTCACATATGACCCATATAGGTCGGTCATGCCTAAAACCATACATCATGCACAAACAATCCTCAAAACCCCATCACTAGGATAAGAAAAATCCACTCATACCAAAACCATACTTATTCAAGCTCCCTATTCATAAAAAAACATGAGTAATATAGCAAATAATAATCATCTATGGTCATATTTTCTTGTACCAATCAAATATTTCACTAAATGGGCCCACTGGCTCATATCCTTTACAAAAACACATGTTTCCAGCACCTTGGTTTTACCTTTGGGCCTCAATACCACTCAAGATGATCTTAGCTATGGAATTTGACCACTATATGGAAACCTAATAACCTTTATAAAACTTATATTTATGTTATATCTCATGAAACATAATCATGTTCAAACCACAACAAATTTACCCTTCATCAAAACAAGCTGCCCAAAAACCTAGTTTTACAAACTCAACTATTTAACACCATTTATGATCATTTTCAAGACCGCAAAATCTTTAAATAGGAAAAATATCCATCCCTATTAACTCTCCAGGTTATATCAATCATCAACTCAACCATATCATGCCTCAATCAACTCAACCTTTCAGCAAGAACAAATCTGTCCTCAAAAAGCAACTACCTTCTTCTTAACAAAATTGACCTGAATGACCTAATGAAAATAACTCACCATTAGAAAATAGATAGATAATTACAAATATATCTAAATCACCTTTCCATAACATATTGTAAATCCTTCCAACTCCAAGTAGAAGGCCTTCAAGCAAGCCAATCTCTATAAATTGTTTATTATGCCTTCTTGGACTCAAGAATTGGCTATGAGCTAAACATGTTCCATCACCTAAAAATACTTCAAAGCTTAAAAAATGAATGGAACTCACTTATAAATTATTCCTAAGCACTCATAAACCTTCATTAAGCAATAACAACTTAGAATCGTCACTTTATCTCATATAATCACTTGGCACCCTACTAGAACAAGCATCCTTTAGAATTTACCATAAAAAATAGATCATAAATTTTTCATATCTTAACTAATCATCAAGTTTGATATAATATTGTAAATATCTCTTAACCAAATTTACAACACAACTTTAATCATCTCCTAACTCATTTTGTAGCTCCTACACTGTTAATTTTACTACAAGTTGCTTTATAATGCCCCAAAAAATAGTCAACACAAATAGGGAATAATTTGCACTTTTTCACCTTTACCATGACCTGAATCCTTCATGAAAATATATAAAAACTCAAGTTATAAAAAAATTTCAATTTAATAATCACCTTCTTTGGATGAATCCTCCTCAAGCCTGAACTCTTTAGAAATAATCCATTTGAGGTGAGGCCCACATACTGTCACCTACTCTATCTTACCTTTATGGAATTTTTTAATATTCCTCTACAACATAAAATCATAAATTTTGCAAAAATAATCAAAACTGGGCTGGTATACTCAATTTTCTCCAAGCTGCTCCTAGCTAGGGTTTTGCTAGGGTTTCAAACCAACTTACCTTCTTAATGATCGTTCATAAAAATGTGACAATCAAACCACCTCATTATTTTTTTGAGAGCTTCATAAATAACCTAATAATATATTTCAAATATCTCAGGTCCCCATGCAAATCATACAATGTACAACGAGTATTAGACGATCCATTTTTGCTCTATAAAAACATTGAAACTTACCCGACTTCACCAAAACATGCATATCTTCAAAAATATTCAGCACTTTGAGCTGAAACTTGTAAATAAGCATGATGAAAACCTAATCTAACTTTATATGCTGAAAATATAGCCCAAATAGGTCTCAAACTCTCTAACCAATCTCATTTACTTGTGTTAAACTACCTATTATCATATGCTTACTTCACAAGGACCTCATAAATTCATCAAACCACTTGATACAAACCTAAAACTTACCATACACCTTAGGTATACTGCCACCATGTTGTAACCATGCTCTACCACAATTTATTTGGTCCATATCTCATACCTCTATCTCATTCTACATGCACCATGGCTAGAAACAAGACTAGAATGACCTGACTCAACCATGTAACCTCATACAGACATGTAGACACTTGAAACACATCATACTAACCATGTTTGACCTCATGAAACACTCCAACCAGCCTAGAAGATCTCAAAACATTACTAGACCTACTCAAACATGCATCAGGACCTCATAATACTTCACCAACATTAGTCACTACCAATCAACCTTCATACTTGCTACTGAATGACACCCCATGGATACAAATAACACACCATGACACCCTTTGTTATCAATGGACTTGACATCAATGACAACACTAACACACAATGGCCAACAGGTGAGCCTTGGGTGATAATAAACATAGAGGAGGTGAATGAGGATGTTTCAAATGAATCAGTGACATGTGTGGATCATATTTTCAGTTGTCTTCTTCAATCTCAATGTGATGACCTTTCTAGTAAAGGTGGGAATGATTATATGGAAAACATGGAAGAGTTATTGGTGCAAGACATCTTTAAGGTTGTGGAAGTAAATGAAGACCCTCAACTCAGTTTTGAGATCCTAACTCGGGCCATGGAAATGCAAGATGGGTATGATGCATGTTGTTTTTCTCCATCCCATGCACCAATGTTGGATGATGATACAGACCAAATGGATGAGTTTGATGTCTTCCTTAATACATGGATAGATGAGAGAAAATGTGAAGGTGAGACTTCTTCTTTCTTGTTTTGTGAAGAATATCATAAATGCAAATGAAACAAGATTCTTGTTCTAAATAATCATAATTTAGAACACACATTCTAAGCTAATCAATCTCATAACAGAAAACCATATGTAGCTAAAAATGACTTGGTGGAACACCGATCTCTCATTCCATGACTCGGTATCATACCAATCTCTCATGTTAACTTAATGATTTGTATACTGAGTATACTTGGTTCTCTTACCCTTTTTGGGGTATTAAGTGTTCTGTTTAAGAGGCCTATCTGAATATCTATTACCAATATTCATTTGAAATCCTACTTCTTAAACTAGGTGACATAGGACAACCCAACTAGCAACTTGCGATACTTTGGCCAAATATTTTCAACATATTGTTCATGTTTATATTCCTAGATGGCATACAAGTCAAATGGAATAGGTCCTTCACCCACTTCATCTATTATCTAGAATGGTCTTCAATGACTCCTGTCAGTCCACTTGTTCAAGGTTTAACCCTAACCAAGGTTAGCAACATAGTTTAGTGTAGAGGGCTACTCACGGTGACTAAGGGTACATAGACATACTCAATCAACCTAAGTCAATTGTGTGTGTCTAGTTATCCTAAGTCGTTGTGAGTTGCCCCCGACACTAGATCATGCTTCTAACTTAACCTAGGGAATAACTATGATCAAGTCCGAGTTTATGTAGATCTAGATGATTAAACTTTGAAGGGTGTTGCAACATGTCAACTTCAACACAATATCCTCATGAAGACCTAAGTCTTCCATGTGCCAACATCCGACCGAGTTCACCTCGTCTGGATGTACATACCCAAGAAAGAAGTTAACGACTTAATAATTTTCCTTATTAAGGGTTAATTACAACAACCCTACTGAGTAGCTAGGTTCATTATCCATTAAAGTTACACGCAAAACCTGAAATTGGAATTTCTATGTAGATACATCTGCATCAAAACCTTTTCCTAAGATTTATTTTTCATTCATTAACATTCTAATTTATGTTTTAGTTTCACAAACAGATTCAACATACTATCAATGGTGTTAACTTAATTTACTTATCCAAGTCTTAGCTTGCTTGAGTTCTGAATGAGGTCTTTTTATAATAGACTTCATTGGGATGAATTCTAATCCTATATATTTTCTTTCTATTGGTCTTATTATGATTAAGGAATTAATCAAGAGGAAGCACACCTTCCTCTATATAAGATAACATTAGGATATAATTCCAAAAGGTCTTAATACATACTATTTATCATTGCAAAAAAGTTGCCTTCCCTTTACTTATTAGGAATTAAGGTTCATTTGTAACTCCATATTATTTACAAGTTAGCATCATGATTTCATTTACCCATAAACATTGTTTTAGTAAAGCCATAGTGATTTAGTTGAATGTCCAATCACGAGTGCCAACTTTAATAAGTTGCCTTTAAATAAGAGGGTAGTTTATCTAGGTCCCTTAACCTCTAATTCATCTTATATCAACCCGAGAGGGTTTATTACTTATATATGAAAACAATTAGACACAAGCTTATCATTTCCATTCACAAAATACTCACAAAGACCACACATCAAGATCAAACAACCCACAATTGTTTCATTCTCCAAAGTGGGATTCATACATTTAAGTCAAAACACTTCAGACATTTTTAGTGTCAAACAACATCAATAAGATCAATTAAAAATACAACTTTCCTTTCCAACAATTACATTTCAATAATGATTTATATTTCATCATAAAAGATCCAGTCTCTTTGGTAAACAAAAGTAACATCTTAAAAGATATTTTCTCCTTTCATCACTTACGAAGTCCATCTGTAAAATTTCTAGCATAGGTCAGTTCATCGAATTGAGCATGATAAGCACTAAGCATTAAAAAAATGCACTTTTAGCTAACTATTTCATAAAGAGAACTCTACTTTTATGAAACGGTTAAAGCATCACAAAAAGACATACCAAAAGAAATACTAGCCATAAGAAATAAAGAGAGGTAAGGTCAAAAACCATATCATAATTTAGAATAGCTCATAATGTAAACAACTTCAACTTACAACTATTGTTTTATAATTAAAGCAATTAAGCATTAATCGAGATAAGTAATTATTTCATCAAATTCCACTTTGCCTTGCAAATGTCATTTCATAATTCACTTCTCAAACAATCTTACCTATCATGACAAGATAACTATCCTTTCTAACTCTAAGGAATAGTTCAATATTTGATATCACAAAAATACCTCTATCTCAACATGTATTTCACTTAATTACATCCTAGAATATGAGATGCCAAGTTCAATTAAACATTGGAAAAAGTTAGGATGAATCAACTACATATTTATTAAAGAGTCTCTTAATTAAGAATTCTATCATCCTAAATCAGGATTAGAAACCAATCTGAGTTTAGGTCCAGCTCTAAACAATCTTTTTACAAAGGATGAAATCAATTTAGCACACAATTAAAACTAATCACACAATCTCAAATGAGATACAATACAACCAAGGATAAATTCAAATATGTGAATGAAGGGATTTTAACAAATCAGATACAGTTCTTACAATCCATTCAATATATTTTCACCCAATAAGAGACTTCTCAAAATTTTCCAACCAATCATAACGATTTATTATGTAATCCCTTGCTTCAGCTAACCTATCTTATCAAAATTGGGCTTAATTATTCAAGTAAGTGACAATGGAGGTATAGTGATATAAACCAAACTGGTCAGCTCCCTCTTCAAGAGTGATATAGGTGAAAGATGAAAGGAAAGAGAGAAAGAGATTGCTCACATTAGATCCAAGCAAGGATGTTATAGACAAGACCAGTCTCTATTGTCCTCAATTGAAAAGCCCAACATAGGTTAGATCAGGGCTCATATTAGATGATGGTTGTCCTGAGGCAGAAAGAACAAAGAACAACATTTATTTACCTTTTAGAATTCAAAGAGAACAATATTATAAGTACCTTAATTCCCCAAACTACAAGTAATCATCTCCTAACAGATATAGAGGAAAAAGGAATAACATAGCCAAGGAGTAAGTCGGCCTAGTCTTCCTAACTCAAAACAAAAAGAGGAGATATCACCAAATAATGGTATAGATGAGGTCTCAAATACACATTCCTTGAAAAAAGGTACCGTTGCCTAAGTTTGAAAAAGAACCGAAGACAAATTTGATGGCCCAAGGCCAAGAAAACAATTAACCCCAAGCAACCATTTAAGCCCAATGAACTATTCAAACTTACAATCGATAACAATGAATGTAACAAAATAAGCTACAAACCGAAAATATTTTTACTCTCTAAACAATAATTGAATAACTTTCAGAAATTAACCCAGTTTCCCAAAGAATAGAAGGCATAATAACTCTTCTTTAATTTACCCATCTTCAAGCAATGATTTCCTTTTTAAGGATATAACATGGTAAGCTTACCCATCATATGTTGGTGAAAAAAAAAGTGATAACAAGTCTTAACAGATGAAAACTTCCTTTCAAGCCAAAATCTAAACAATGCATCATCCTTAATAACCATTGAATCAGACAACTGAAACATGAGAGGTAAACCCAACCGAGATTCATAACCAAAGAGAGAGAGAGAGAGATAAAAGAAATGTCAGTACAATCTTAAGTCTTGTGCACAAAATCAAACTCAGAAGGCATGCTAAACCCAGAAATGCAAAGGTCTATTTTCATCAAAGATTCATTCAAGATTATATAAGAGTCGAATTACTCTATAGTTCAACATTATACCTGAATAATACAGTATTCACCTATTTAAGTAAAAAGAGCAAGACAATCAACAAGTCGAATCAAGAAGAACGAAAAGTTCCTCACATTAAATAAGATGAGTTAAACAACAACAAATCACACAAACAGGGTTAAACTAACAAATAGTGCTAAGTGAGTTCAAGTTAAACATCAAGACAAGTTACTCACAAGTTTTAACACAACTTCAAAAGGTGTACAACAGATACAACTTCATCTCAAGTATATCAGATTTTAAGCGTGACTCAATTTTTCCCAAACAAGGAATTTAAACCCAGAACATATCTTCCATCATAACAGTGGAGTAAAATAGAATAACAGTGAATAATACAAGCATCAAAAGCAAGATCATAACACTCATCAACAACCCATTAATTTTCCAAGAGCCGAGTTCTTTTAAGGAAAATGATTAAGTAAAAGCAAAACAACTTAATGGGTAGAGCTTATCATACCTAATAGAGCTTCTTCTTGATTTACAGAAGATTTCTAAGCCAAACTCCTACAGTCTCCTCTTCTCCACACAACGTCAACCCACTTTAGCTTCTCTACTTCTTCTTGTAACTTTTACCGAGTCCAAAATAGCTCAAGAATGCAAAAATAACAGTAATACCAAAATAGAACTGTTGGTTCGAAGAACCGAAAAACCCCATGTAGAGCCAAAGCTCAAAATGAACTGAAGACCAAAACAACCATGCCAAAAACCCACCATGCATTTTTCCTAGGTAGTTTCTTCGCTAAAAATGAAGTCAATAAATGCAAAGGACAACAGTTCCCTCCTAATTCTCCATGCCACCACCATCTAAGTTTGGTGACACTTATAATTTCAAATATTTTGCATGCAACTTAACTTGGTGGTGATGCCAACTAGGCCTCCACTAAATTTTTTGTGCCTCTGCCAAAGTTGGCAGTCAGTAATAATAAAACTAAAAATCAATTCCATTTAATGCCTTGAAAGCCGATGCCACCGACTATGAAAATTACCTTATAGTCCATAGGTACCACTTAGGTTAACAATAACTTAGCTTAGATTATTATTAGGTTAGAAAATCAACCTAATTTACTAGGTAAGTCTATAGCTACCTTAGGTTACATTTTAATTAAATAAACATAACACACCCCAACTTAGGTTAGATATACCCTTAGACTATGGTCTCAACCTTAGTGTTTTATTATTAGGTCTCAGGTCCCTATATGCCACTCAATGCCTTAACAATTACAAGAAGAACCAAATCATCATCAAAGGCCCAATGCTAAGCAGGGATCCCGAAAGAAGGGTTTTTCACAACTACAACCAAATCAAGGCCTAGTCCAGCTTCATCTTTCTTTTCTGAATGCCAAGACAACAAGATGAAAAGGTAAGAAGAACTGAAGCATACCTTGGATCAATGGAATTGATCCAAGGTTTTTTTGTTCACATAAAATAAGTTATGACAACAAAAATACAAGTTCATCCTCATAAGAAGTGAATTAAGTTGAATAAAGAGATGAATGACCTCATTATCAAACAAACAAAAATCACAACAGAATGAACCTAATTAACAAATGATTAATTACCATTGCAAACATGATTTCCAAAAGTCATAAGAGTACACCTTCCTAAGACAAATCACATGTCAATGTTTGCACCATCAAGAGTGGAAGTCATCACAGTAACAGTCATGTCAGAGATGTTACATACCTCCCTCCTAAAAAGAATCATCATCCCGATGATTAACTTAGTCAAATAATTTAAGTCTAGGATAAAATCAAATTATCATCCTTCCATTCATATGTTCATAACAAAACTAGATTTGAGAAATTCAAATTCCATAATCAACATTAAAATAGTTGTCTTATTACTAAAGAATTTAGTATCTGCCCAAAACTGGCAGGTTTATTGACATAACATGAATAAAATCTTAAAATTTTATCAGTCAACAAAATCAATTCTATTCAAATAAATATGGAAAAGTAGTTTTCATATCTTCAAGGTTTTCCCAGGTTGCACTTTCTTTGTTAAACTGGTCCCATTGGACCTTACATTGACTTATTTCATGATTTCTTAAGTGCAACTGGTGAGTTTCCAGCACTCGAATGGGTTTAACCATGATTATTCCTGGGTCTTGGACCTACAAGGAATTCCAATTTAACACGTGATAAATCTGAAACGTATTTCTTAAGCAAAGAAATATGGAAAACATCATGCATTCATGATAAAGCAGGAGGTAAAGCTAAACGATAAGCTACAGGGTTGATTACTTCAACAATTTCAAAGGGTCCCACATAACGAGGTGATAACTTGGCAGCCTTGCCAAAAGTTATAGAACTCTTTTTTGGTTTAACCCGCAAAAAGACCTTCTCACCAAGTTCAAATTTCTTATCAACCCTGTTTTAAGTCTGCATAACTCTTTTTCCTATCTGTTGCTTCCTTCAAGCATTCACGAATCATTTTAACTTGTTGTTCCATTTTCGTAAGGATTTCAGGCCCAATTACCTCTCTATCCTCTATGTTATCCCAGCTAACTGGAGTTATGCATTTCCTTCCGTATAATGCTTCGAAAGGTTCCATTTTCAGAGAGGTGTGATATGTGTTGTTATATGAAAATGCAACTAATGAGAGGTACTCTTCCCATTTATACTATTGATCCATACAATACATTCGTAACATATCTTCCAAAACTTGATTAACTCTTTCAGTCTATCCATCAGTTTCTGGATGGTATGTGAAATTGAAATTTAGCTTAGTCCCTAGGGCTGCATTAAGTGTTTGCCAAAATCCAGATGTCATCCTCGGATCCCTACCTGATATGACCAACTCAGGTACTCCATGTAATCTAAAAATTTCATGCACAAATATTTTTGCTAAAACAGGGCAATCATCCTTAAGATTACTAACAATAAAATGTGCCACTTTTGTTAGTTTATCCAACACAACTAAAATAACATCATGTTTATTTCTTGACATAGGAAACCCTTGAACAAAATCCATACTAATTACTTGCCATTTATATTGTGGTATGCTGTGAGGATACAATAAACCAGCTGGATGCATATGTTCAACTTTAACATGCTGACATTCTAAGCAGTGTGTCACAAAATCAATCACGTCCTTTTTCATCCCTTTCCAGAAATATTGTTGTTTTATATCAACAAGCATTTTCGTAATGCCGGGGTGTCCAGAAAAAGGTGAATTATGAAATTCAGTTAACAACTTTTTTCTTAATTCATTCCCCGAAGGTATATATACTCGATTATCATATCTCAAAATTCCTTCATTATCAAAGTGAAAACCTTTATATCTCACATCATTTGGATCTGCAGCAAGTGTTGTTTTTACTTGCTGAAAATAAGAATCAGATTCCATGACACTTTTTACTTCATCTTTAAACTGAGTTCTCAATGTTATAAGAGAAGAAATGTGCTTCCTATGACTTAGTGCATCTGTCACTCTATTCTCCTTGCCTTTAATATAACTTATGTCAAAATCATACTGAGATAGAAATTATAACCATCTTCGTTGTCTTGCATTTAGATTTGGCTGAGTGAAAATATACTTCAGCCCAAGATGATCAATCTTTAATTCAAAAGGTCTACCAAGAAGATAATGCCTCCATACCTGAAGTGCATGAATAATGGCAACAAGCTCTAGGTCATGTGGAGCATAGTTCAGTTCATGTAACTTGAGTTTTCTACTCTCATAAGCTATAACATGATCATTTTGCAACAAAATACCTCCGAGACCTTCCCCAGATGCATCTGTTACAACAGTAAAGTCTCCATTAGGATCAGGTATAACCAAAATAGATGCAGATGTAAATTGATCTTTTAGAGTCTTAAATGTAGATTCACATTTTTCATTCCACACAAATTTCTTATCTTTCTTCTGCAATGAAGTTATTGGTGCAACACCTTAGAAAAGTATTTAACAAACTTCCTATAGTAACCAACAAGACCCATGAAGCTTCTAACTTCATGTACATTCTTAGGTGCAACACAATCAGTTATTGCAACAATTTTTGAGGGATCTACAACGATTCCATCCTTTGCTTATAACATGTCCCAAATAGTGCACTTCCATCTCGTAGAAAGAACATTTGGACAACTTACCATACAACCTTCTCTTTCTTAAGATTTCTAGAACTATTTTCAAATGCTCATGATGCTCTTCAATGCTTTTAGAGTATATGAGAATATCATCCAAGAATACAATCACAAATTTGTCCAAGTATTCTTGAAAAATATTATTCATTAAATTCATAAAAGTTGTAGGTGCATTCGTTAATCCAAATGGTAAAACTGTGAATTCATAATGTTTGTACCTTGTTATAAAAGTTGTTTTATGAATATCTTCATCCTTTATTCTTAACTGATGATATCCAGATCGAAGATCTATTTTAGAATACACTGATGCACCACACATATGATCAAACAGATCATCAATTCTAGGAAGTGGATATCTATTTTTAATTGTTACTTTGTTTAACATCCTATAATCAATGCACAATCTAAGTGTTCCATCCTTCTTTTTCACAAAAATTACCGGTGCTCCCCAAGGTGAGACACTCGGTCTTATCAAACCCTTAGAAAAAATTTCTTGCAACTGTGCCTTAAGCTCTACTAATTCAATGGTAGTCATTCTATATGGTGCCTTGGAAATAGGTTTGGTTCCCAGCTTGATCTCAATTGTGAAGTCAAACTCCCGTTTGGGTGGAAGACCGGGTAACTCTTCCAGAAACACATCACTGAAATTTTGTAACAGTGGATATCTTTCCAAGAAGTCACTACTTTCATCGGTTGTTTCAGAAATTTTTACTGCATAAAAAGTGCAGCCTTTGTTTTTGGCCTTTTTAAGTTGCATAGCTGACAATTTCCTAACTGAAATCTCACGTTTTATCCCCTGAATGTCTGTTGTTTTCTGCAGGTCATCCAGACAACTAATATGTTTTTCAAAACAATCAACCTTTTCCTTATGTTCAGCTAGCCAGTTAACACCTATGATTACATCATAAGACCCCAAAGGAGCAACATAAAGGTCAACTTCAGTGGAAAAACTAGGCAAGTCAAGGACTGCTCCAAAAAGACACATACTAACTGTGTGAACAACATTATTTCCATAATGTACAACCCATGATTTATCCATTTTTCCAGCTTTTATTTTTAATTTTGAAGCTAATTTAGTAGAAATAAAGCATTCAGTAGCTCCAGTATCAAAAAGTATAGTTACAGGTATACCAAATAACTTACCTGGAACTTCTATGGGTGTAACTTTCTTTTCAGCCTGTTTGTCAGCTACTGCAACGTGTATCTTATGCTGTTGATTTTTATCATCCTTCCTCAAAGGACATTGATTTGCATAATGATCCTTGCCACAATTGTAACAACCTCCTACAAGGTCCCTTTCTTAGGCTCAAATTTATTTCCAGCCTTAAAGTTATCATTCTGACCCCCATAGGACTTCTGTCCGTTATTATTGTTCTTGACAAAGTTGTTTCACACATTAGCAACAGGTTTATTTGCTACTATTTTCTTGTTTTTATCAGTAACAAATTTGTTTTTCATACCAAACTTCTTCCATGGCCCCTTTTTGGGTGCAAGGGATGAAGAAGAATTTGGAACTTTCTTTCTGATTTCTTCTTTATGGGCAGAGATTGCTTTCAATTTCTGCTCCTACCTTATGGATTTTTCTACAACCCCTTCCATAGTGGTTGGGTTGTGAACATCCACTTCACCACCTATAATGGGATTTAATCCCATGATAAATTTTTGTATCCTGAACTTCTTGTCAGTTTGATACTGAGGTACGTACTTAAGGAGTTTAGTAAACCTCTCCTAGTACTCTGTTACAGTTAATTTTCCCTGAGCTAAGTTCTGAAATTTAGTCATTTTCTGATCATAGTAAAGTTGTGGCAGCCATCATTGCCTAAAATAATTTTTAAATTGATCCCAAGTAATGTTTGTTTCATCAATGTTTAACTCAGCCTTACGGCTGTCCCACCAAGAAGATGCCTCATGGGAAAGCTGATAAGCTCCCCATATTGCTTTTGTTTCCTCAGAGAAGTTCCTTATTGCAAAGTACTTCTCCATTTCGTTGAGCTAGTTCTCAGCTCCATCTCCTAGTGTAGTGCCATCAAACTTGGGTGGACTTATCCTTTTTATGTCATTAGTGAGTTCAGCTACCAATCTTACCTTTTTATTCTCAGGCTGATTAGGTGCATTTACATTAGCATTGGCTACATTATTGTTATCAACGCCCAAATTTCTAACATTGGTGTTGTCCACAGGAGGTGGCTGATTGTTATTACTAGCATCTTCTTCCTCCTCCTCATTTCCCATTACTTGTTGTTCAAGTACATCTAAATGATCTCTTGTGTCCAACAGGGCAGCAAGGATCTCATCAAGTTTTTGGGCAGTAGCTGCTTCTCCACCAGGTGGTGGGTTGTTTGCAGCATTTCCTCTCATTCTAACCATTTTCTGTTAACAAGAAAATTTAAGTTTTTATCAGATTATGGACACAATAGGTCCAAGAGCTTGCAACCTTCATCTCTGATACCAAGATGTAACATTCCCATTTTAAGACTTTAGAAACAAGGGATTTTTTTTTGAATAATGTTCTCTATTCTAAATAATCATAATTTAGAACACACATTCCAAGCCAATCAATCTCATAACAGAAAACCATATGCAGCTGTAATGACTCGGTGGAACACTGATATCTCATTTCATGACTCAATATCATACCGATCTCTCATGTTAACTTAAAGATTTCTATACTAAGCATACTTGGTTCTCTTACCCTTTTCAGGGTATTAAGTGTTCTGTTTAAGAGGCCTATATGAATATTGTTACCAATATTCATCTAAAATCTCACTTCTTAAACTAGGTGACATAGGACAACGCAACCAACAGCTTGTGATACTTTGGCCAAATATTTTCAACATATTGTTCATGTTTATATTCCTAGATGACATAATCGTCAAACAAAATACGTCCTTCACCCCACTTCATTTGTTATCTAGAATGGTCTTTACTGACTCCTGTCAGTCCACTTGTTCAAGGTTTAACCCTAACCAAGGTTAGCAACATAGTTTAGTGTAGAGGACTACTCACGGTGACTAAGGGTACATAGACATACTCAATTGACCTAAGTCGATTGCGTGTGTCTAGTTATCCTAAGTCGTCATGAGTTTCCCCTGACACTAGATTATGCTTCTAACTTAACCTAGGGTATAACTATGATCAAGTCCGAGTTTATGTAGATCTAGATGATTAAACTCTGAAGGGTGTTGCAACATGTCAACTGCAACTTTGTATCCTCATGAAGACCCAAGTCTTCATGAAGGTACAGTACTACGGTTGGCATGTGCCAACATCTGACTGAGTTCACCTCATCTGGATGTACATACCCAAGAAAGAAGTTAATGACTTAATTATTTTCCTTATTTAAGGGTTAATTACAACAACCCTACTGAACAACTAGTTTCATTAACCATTAGGGTTACAAGCAAAAACTGAAATTGGAATTGCTATGCAGATACATCTGCCTCCAAACCTTTTTCTGAAGATTTGTTTTTCATTCATTAACTTTCTAATTTATGATTCAGTTTCACAAACAGATTCAACATACTAACAATGATGTTAACTTAATTAACTTATCCAAGTCTTAGCTTGTTTAAGTTCTGAATCAGATCTTTTATAATAGACTTCATTGGAATGAAGTCTACTCATATATATATTCTTTTCATTGGTTTTATTTTGATTAAGGAATTAATCAAGAGGAAGCACACCTTCCTCTATCCAAGATAACATTAAGATTTAATTCCAAAAGGTCTTAAAATAGATTGCTTATCATTGCAGAATAGTTGCCTTCCCTTTACTTATTAAGGATTAAGGTTCATTTATAACCCCTTAACAATTTACAAGTTATCATCATGATTTCATTTACCCACTAACATTGTTTTAGTAAAGTCATAGTGATTTAATTGAATGTCCAATCATGAATGCCAACTTTAATAAGTTGCATTAAATAAGAGGGTAGTATATCTAGTACCCTTAACCTCTAGTTTATTTTAAATCAACCCGAGAGGGTTCATATATACATTTCACATCATATATATACATATATATATAGAGATTATATGATATGTATCATATGATGATACCCAAATCCATAATATGTATGTATATATATGTATATATATGTATATGTATGTGTGTATATATATATATATAAAATAATAGAGATAAGATTATCACATTCACAGAATATCCAAAAAGATGACACATCAAGTACAGATAAACCCACAACTTTTTCATTCATCAAAGTGGAATTCATACATTATAATTCCAAACACTTCAGACATCTTTAGTGTCAAACAACATCAATAAGATCAATTAAAAATACAACTTTCCTTTCCAACAAATACATTTCAATAATGATTCATATTTCATCATAAAAGATCCAGTCTCTTTGGTAAACAAAAGTAACATCATAAAAGATATTTTATCCTTTTATCACTTACAAGGTCCATCTACAAAAATTTCTAGCATGGGTCAGTTCATTGAACTGAGCATGATAAGCACTAAGCATTAAAACAATGTGATTTTAACTAACTGTTTCATAAAGAGAACTCTGCTTTTATGAAATAGTTAAAGCATTACAGAAAAACATACCATAAAGAATACTAGTCATAAAAGAGAGAGAGAGAGATAAGGTGATAAACCATATCATCATTAAGAATAGATCATGATATAATCAGATTCAACTTTCAACTAATGATTACATAAAAAGAATTAAAACATTAATCCAGATAAATAATATTTCACCAAAATCACAATTGCTTTTCATTTACTGATTTTCATGATTCGTATCTTAATTAATTCCATAACATGAGAAGATACTAACATCTATCTCATTTGATTAATGGAACAATTCATTCATCTCAACAAAATCATAAGATTGTCAAGCTCAATCAAACATTAGGATAAATTTAGGATGAACCAACAACATATTAAGTAAAGAGTTTCTTATTTAAGAATTCTATATCCTAAATCCAGAGTCAAAACCTACCTAAGTTTAGGATCATCATCAAACAAATTTGACAAAGGATGAATTCAATTTGACATGCAATAGGAACTAATCACACAATCACAAATGAGGTACATCATTACCAATGAAAAAGTCAAAGAGAAGAATGGAGGAATTTAACAATCAACTACAGATCCTATAATCCTTCAAATATATTTTCACCCCATAAGAGTCTTACTCAATAATTTCCAACCTAACATAACAATTCTTTAGAGTAACCTTCTGCTTCAGCTATCTTATTATAACTCAATTGGGCTTATTTCTTCAAGAAAATCCCAGTGGAGGTATAATGATACAAACCAAACAGGTCAGCTCCCTCTTCAGGAGTGATACAGGTGAAAGATGAAAGGAAAGAGAAAAAGAGATTGTTCACTCGAGATCTAAGCAAGGATATAATAGACAAGTCTGGTCTCTACTGTCCTCCATTGTAAATCCCAACAGAGGTTAGATCAGGCTTGGATTAGATGATAGTTGTCCCGAGGCAGAGAGAACAAAGATCAACATTCATTTACCTTTCAGAATTCAAGGAGGATGGTATTATAAATACCTTAACTCCCCAGACTACAAGTAACCATCTCCTAACAGATATAGAGGAAAATGAAATAGAATAGCCAAGGAGTAAGTTTTCCTAGTCTTCTTAACTCAGAACAGAAAGAGGAGATATCATTGAATAATGGTAAAGATGAGGCCTCAATACACATTCCTAAAACAGAGGTACTCTTTCCTAAGATTGAAAAATAAACCGAAGACAAATTTGATGGCCCAAGGCCAAGAAAACAATTAACCCCAAGCAACCATTGAAGCCCAATGAACTATTTAAAATTATAATCGATAACAATGACTGTAACATAATAAGCTACAAACTTAAAATGTTTTTCCTTTCTAAACAATTTACATCAATTTCAAGAGTTATCCCAGTTCCCCAAAGAATAGAAGATAGAGTAACATTCAAATAATTTACTCTTTTTCGAGCAATGATTTCCTTTTTTAGGAGATAACACAATAAACTTACCCATCCATTGATGGTGAATGAAAAAGTGATAACAAGACTTAACAGTCAAAAAACTCCTTTCAAGCCAACTTAGAACAATGCATCATCCATAATAATCACTGAAACAGACAACTGAAACAGGAAGGATAAAACCCAACCCAGATTCATAACCATAGAGAGAGATAAAATAAATGTCGGCGTGACCCCAAGTCTTGTGCACGAAGTTCAAACTCAGAAGATATGCTAAACCTGAAAATGTTAAATTCTATTTCCTTCAAGGATTCATTCAAGCTTAGACAAGAGTCAAGTTACTCTACAGTTCAACATTATTTACCACGAGATAATACAATATCAACTGCACCTCAGATTTAAGTAAAAAGAGTAAGACATACTCAACAAGTCAAATCAAGAAGAATGAAACCTAGACCACCCTTTCCTCACACCAGAGAATATGCAACTGAATTCAACAATCAAATCCACAAATCACACAAACATGGTTAAACTAACAACCATGAAAAACCCAGATTGCTCCCCAAGGTAATTCATTCAAGTTCAAAATCAGATGAGTTACTCATAAGTTTTAACACAACTTCAAAAGGTGTACAATAAGATACAAATTTATCTCAAGCTCAATCAGAAGTTAAGAATGATTCAATATTTTTCCCAACAAAGGAATCAAAACCCAAAACATTCTTTCATCATAACAATGGATTAAAATAGAAAAACATGATGAATAATACAAGCATCAAAAACAAAGATCATATCATCATATGAAAAATCATTTGTTCCCCAAGAGTAGAGTTATTTTAATGAAGACATTTAGGAAAAAGAAGAACAACTTAATGGGTAGAGCCTATCATGCCTGATAGAGCTTCTTCCTGATTTGTAGAAGATTTCCAAGCTGAGCCTCAATAGCCTCTTCTTCTCCACGCAACATCAACCACTTCAATGCTCTATCTTCTTCTTATAACTTTCACAGAGTCCAAAATAGCTCAAGAATGCAAAAATAATAGTAATACCAAAATAGAACTATTGGTTCGAAGAACTGAAAAACCCCATGTAGAGCCAAAGCTCGAAATGAACTGAAGACCAAAACAACCATGCCAAAAACCCACCATGCATTTTTCCTAGGCGGTTTCTTCGCCAAAAACAAAGTCAATAAATGCAAAGGACAATAGTTCCCTCCTAATTCTCCATGCCACCGCCATCTATGTTTGGTGATGTCTTATTTTCAAATTTGCATGCAACTACAATTTAGTGGTGATGCCAACTAGGCATCCACTAAACTTCTTGTGCCTCTGCCAAAGTTAGCAGTCCATAATAATAAAACCAAAAATCAATTCCATTTAATGCCTTGAAAACTGATGCCACCGACTATGCAAATTGCCATGTAGTCCATAGGTACCCCTTAGGTTAGCAATAGCTTAGGTTAGATTATTATTAGGTTAGAAAATCAACCTAAGTTCCTAGGTAAGTCTATAGTTACCTTAGGTTGCATTTCAATTAAATAAACATAGCACACCCCAACTTAGGTTAGATATACCCTTAGACTAGGGTCAACCTTAGTGTTTTAGTATTAGGTCCAAGGTCCCTATACGCCACTCAGTGCCTTAACAATGGCAAGAAGAACCAAATCATCATCAAAGGCCCAATGCTAAGCAGGGATCCTCGAAGAAGGGTTCTTCACAACTGTAACCAAATCAAGGCCCAATCCAGCTTCATCTTTCTTTTCTGAATGCCAAGACAACAAGATGAAAAGGTAAGAAGAACTGAAGCATACCTTAGATCAATGGAATTGATCCAAGGTTTTTGTTGTTTACACAAAATAAGTTATGACAACAACAATACAAGTTCATCCTCATAAGAAGTGAATTAAGCTGAATAAAGAGATGAATGGCCTCATTATCAAACAAACAAAAATCACAACAGAATGAACCTAATCAACAGATGATTAATTATCCATTACAAACATGATTTCCAAAATTCATAAGAGTACACCTTCCTAAGACAAATCACCTGTCAATGTTTGCACTGTCAAGAGTGGAAGTCATCAAAGTGCCAAGATAAATTTTTAGAGGATTGATATTTACAAAAATTGTTTTGAGCAATAAAGCAAGAATGTGTATGACTCTTATGAAATAATTTAAAATCATATTGCACCAATTGTTTCCCAAGCTCCAATTTGTCTTGAACATGTCTCCATGCTGCAACGTTCACTCAATGATGATAAAGGCCTCTGAGTCAATGATGTAACCCCAGTTTTTGAAAGCACTTTCTTAGAGAAACAAAGTGAGATGTTTAGAGAAGTTGTTGAATGGGAATAAAATTAATTAATTATTTCTCCTTCTGAGCACCTCACTAATTCAAGGGAAGTTTTCATGTTACAATTCAAAGATGAGGAATATTTATATGATAAAACAAATGTTCCCACTTTTGAGAACATGGAGGAATGGTTTCTCATGATCCTAGGATATCAAGTGGAAGCCTCAAGAAGTAAGAGTTTCAAAAAGGTCACAAAGTGTTCATTAGATGCAAGAATGTTTTTAGTGCAATATGAGTATGAAGATGGAATATTTGTGTGTCTTCTTCTTCTCAAGCCATGAAAATCCATCATAGGATCATGGTACGATCAAATAGTGACTTTTTTACTTCAGAGAATGGATTTTAGTTTGTTGTTCCATGATGGTATGTACTTTTCCCAGCTAATGTCTAGGTATGTGTACATTCTTTCCCTTCCTATGTAAATATCCCTCTCCTATAATATAATATCCCTTTCCATTGTGTGTGTTTTCCGCTTTTGGTATGTTTCAATTCCGTGTGTTTGTTTGTGTGTGTGTGTGTGTTTTTAGAAGAAATGAATCCATAAGCCCAATGGATAAAGCATTAGTCTACAAAGTGTCTTTAGATTTTGGGGTTCCTTCTTGCTATGTCCTCACTACACTTGATCCAGACCATGTCCCCAAGCTAGAGCCAATTATTTTCATGTGTTTTTGCAAGGGCAAAATTCAATGATGAAACATGACAATTATACCCTAGTGTCAATTTTTTTACTTGTAAACCCTTCTAAGAACTTCCTAATAACTTCTATAGATCATTTTACCCCTCTTTTTTATACCTATCTCAACCATCAAAGTTCTCATATGTGTTGTAATGACCTTACCCATATGTTAGAAAGATGAAAATAGTGCTTCTCAAGGCAGTATTTATAATAGACTTACAAATGGCTATTTTGAGCCTTTATAAGGTGGGTGCACATCTCACAGAGAAATGTTGAAGGATAAAATTTATAAGGACATGGTATCAAGGAAAATCATATTGAAAGTGATTTAGGAATATTTAGGGAATATTTAGAGGTTTAGGAGCAAGCTCAGTGAAAGTAGGTTTTTGAAGGTGAAGGAGCTTGTTGTTTAGAAGAGCACTTGAGCTTTGGAAGATGATTCTGAGAGATCCATAATTATTTGGAGGCCAAAAAAGATACCAATGGAAATATAATTCAATTCCCTACATGAAGGTTCTTTCATATTTTTCACAAGACTAAGGCACTTCTTTCCACATATCATTTTTTGTAGGCGCACTTTGTGATCTCGAGAAACAAGGCTATGTTTTAAGGAGTTACATACACAATAATATCATAGGACCGATCCCATTCTTCTCAAAATGATGTTTTGACTAAAAATAATATAAATAAAATCCAAAAAATACCTCATGGACCTCCAACAACTTCAGTTTCAATCTCTTTCTTAAGGTACGCTCTTGCAGTTAGAAACGTTTTGGAGTGCCACATGTCAGAATGGCACTAAGGTGCACTTTTTCATCCCTTTTTTCCCATTCCAAGGGGATAATGGGGATATAAAATTTTCTCCATGTCCAATTGATACCCTGGACCCATCACATGACCCTGGGAAACCTCAATAAGCTCTTTTTGCAAATTTTCTACCCCTGCTTCAAGAAACCTAAGCTTACCACTTGTCAACATGAGGTTGAGGCACCATTTTTATGTCCCTTTCATCACTTTTCCAAGGGGAAAAAGGGGACAAAAAAATTTTCCCTCCCCCTTTTCTCCCTCATTGTCCTTCACATTACCCAAACTTGGCTCCCGGGTGCTAAAAACAAGCTCCTCTCCCTAACCCGCCAGCAAATGCATGCACGCCACTTATCACCACAGGGATAAGGTTAATTTTTCTATCCATTTCATCACTTTTCTAAGGGGACAAGGGGGAAACAAATATTTTTCCCTCCCCATGAGAATTTTATAATCCGGAAGATATTTTTTTCGCAACTTTTCCCCCATATGCTTGAAAAACTCTAGAAATGTTGCCAATTTTTTTCCAGAAATCTTGCTCCCATTTTTCTTCTTTCATTTTTCCCCTCCATGTTATCATGATTGCAGAAAAAAATTATTCATGAAATTTTCATTTTTAAAAACTCCATGCTTATGTTTTTGTCTAAGTGACTTCATACCCAGGATAGTGAAAAATTCATATCTCACAATTCGATGAACGGATCGAAGCGATTTTTTTTTGCAAACTTCTTTTACAGGTGCCTTCAAGATACATGTGATTCCAAACACATACATGCTCCAAATTTTTAATGGTAAAAAAACCTTTTTTTTTGTCCTAGATTTCATTTCTAAAATTCCCATCATTCCGATGGACGGATTGAGCTTAAAATTTGAAGACATAGTTCAGAAGAAAAACCTATTTCGGTGAATCCCACTTCATCACAATTTGAGGTGGGAAATAACAATTTATAAAAAATCTCAGGGAATCCATTAATGTCTACCATGACATAGCAGTGAAAGGGAAATGAGGTACCTCTTCACTTCCAAAGGTTATAGTGGGTGGAATCAGGAAAAATTTGGAGCAGAGCTTCGTAATGACTTATGTAAACTTCTGCAAGTGGTTTCATTCAAATCTAACACTAGGAAGAATACTTTATATTTTTAGTAATTATATATGTGAGAACCTACTAAAAATACTAAGTTTGAGAAAATTTTGCATTCGTACTCCTTATTTCATTCCCTCGTGATCAGCACACTCAAAAATGGCAAGATTGACAAAAATGGCAAAAAATGGCTGAATGGGATAATAATGGTGAATATTCTAAAAATAGTAAATGGGTGAAATGGGCTAAAATGGTCACATTTCAGTCATTCACTCATCCTAAAATGGTCTTGGCACTCACATAATCTCCTCTCTTTGCATTCAATTCAATTCACGCGTTCCCGGATGGGGTGAGTGAAGAGTGTCAAAACGAGAAAATTGTCAATTTTATACCGAATGCCTTTTTAGTTCATTTAACATAGAATGCATGGTAAATTGGTGGAGGAAATTTATTTTTGTTTCATTCTCCTTTCCACACTCTAGAATTAAAAGGATTTTGTCTTATGCTTTACTCATCATCAATGCTCCTGCAATGTCAGAATCAATGATCATGGATGGGTGAATGAAGTACATCTAATTTCTCTCATCTGAAAGGTTGATTGTAAAGATATAACAATGTCTTAAAGATTAAAATGAGTTTCTTGATGAGGGGATTCATATTCTAATATTCTTATAGGTCTACTTCTCAAGTACTCACCACTCCTTTTTTGGTGTGTTTGAGCAGTGTGGTGAATGTTCATCATTTCAAGGATTTTCGAAAGAGGCAAGGTGTTCAAAATGGTCTTCATCAGAGCTCTTAGTCAGTGCATTATTTTGGAGGTTCACTAGTGGTTAGATTATCATTTTCAACATCCTCAAGATGTAAGAATAATTATGGTTTCATTGTACAAGAAATTTATTTCAAGTCCTCATTCATATGCATGATTGGTCAAAAAAGAGTGAAAGCTTTTCTAAAGCTTTTCATGGTTTGTTCAAGTGTTTGAGGACATCCTTCATTATCTACAATGGTCTATTGGTCAAGTGTTTCTCACTTCTTCACTCAATGTACCTAATGGGGTACAATTATTTATCATTCAAAAGGAAGTTTCTCATGGTGCAAAAGAGTTCAAGGCTCCAAGTGTTCACCATTTAAGAGGAGGCTCCTTTCAGTATAGAGGGTCAAATTTCTTCATTCAGAGTTCATGAATGCATTGAGGCATTCTATTGGATCATCACAAGGAGTCTATTTTCTTCATTTCCTCCCTCCTCTCATTCTCCCTCTCACTTCTCTCCCCTTTATAATTATTTGTTGAGCATAATCATTATAGTTTTTCTTATTCACTTAAGTGACATATTTTTAAAATTGTAAAAATATTTTCTCAAAATTATAAGAGATATACTTAATTTTTATCTTCTAATGGAAAATGAAAGGTCATAAGAGGAATAGGAACATGAAGAGTCATGTAGGGGGGATGAGAGGACAATTCACATTACTATAAATTGGGATGACTTCTCCATTCCAAAGGATCCTGAAAATACTAAATTTTGATAGCATCTATGTTGTAGTAATTGTGGATTATTTTTATTGAGCTTTGTATCATCAATGTACAAGAAATAAAATCTACATATCTTCCATTACCTTTGCCTATGTATTCCTCCAGTCTCTCTTGTATATGCACTTTAAAAGTATAGTGATCAAAAAGAGATTTGTATCTTCGATGAATAGGCCTCAAATAGCTGAGTGTCTGTGTGGGTTTTATTTGTCTCACTAATAGCTTCATTGTTGCTTTCCTCTATATTGAGTTTTGAACTACTTTGGTTATTAAGTTTGAACTCTATAATTGGCCTACTCACAACAATAACCTTCCTTTCCTAATTTCTCTCATTCAACCCCCATCATTGTATTTTCCTCCCTTGTAACCCATACGAGAACTTTACCACAGGTTCAATGGAGTGTTCTTGTGTGATCCCCGACTTGTTTGACCACCCCACAATAATAGATAGGATTAGATTAGTTTACATTCAATAATGGGAGCTGCACCATTCAATGTAAATGGGGTGAAGCCCCTAAACATTGGTGGAAATACCTAATTTTCCATATCAACAAATTTTCTCGCTAATAGATGTCATTTAGGCTCGGCAAGGATGTTATCAACCTGTAAGGTGGCCTTTCAAAATTTATAAAATTATTATCACGAAACTATGAAGTGGGATTCTTGTCAGATAATCTCACTTATGTTGATTTTGAAAAGATGTCAAAGGGATTCAATAAAAAAAATGTTGACTGTATTGAATCTAGTACTCACTTGGGGAAAGGAACATTGTAATAGTCGATATAATTGCAATGAGAGATCTAGAAAAGGTTTAGAGTAGAAAAAATGTTTCCTTCAGTTCTAAAAAATATTTGTGTATTACATTACGTGCAAAGGGAAACCCTCCTGAATTTTTTATGGTTGGAATGAAAATCAGATGAGAAGATTGTACAAAATATAAGTGGTTTGTGTAGACACAAAATCATGCACTTTGGGTAATTATCTAGTCCTGATTACATACTACTATTCATATGATTCCTAAGTAAGAAAAATACTAATTAACCCATGTATTTGGCCACCTTTATTTGCTTTATGTTGCCACTTTTGGTCTTATGCCCTTACTTTCTTAGTCTGTCTTTTTATACTTCGGCGTTTATCATCATGAACAGTAGCACCCAGCTAGGTTACCAACCCTAAGCGCCCTCGTCCCCTTTGGGCACCCCTAACCTTAGTATACGTTTTTCACACTTTTTTTTTCCTTTCTATCCATTTAAGCATCTTATATTTTTGGTATTTTCCTTTTCCATGTTAATTACAAAATTCAAGTAAAGGAATCATATAAATAAAAAGTTATGTGATCATAATAAAGGACCAAGCACTAAGCATTAGCTATCACCACCTAAGTTTGCATCCATCAAGCATCTAAGAGCTTCATTGAATACATCTAACACCATCCAAGGGACATAAGGGATGGTTATTCTACATACACTTCATAGGAGGGAATTTCATTATATTCCATGCACACATCTATTACATATCTTTACATCTAGCTTATTTTCTTGTTATCAAGTGTGACACGCACAAGAGCCACCTAAGGCACAATTACGCGCGCGCACGCACACACACACACACACACACACACACACACACACACACACACACACACACACACACACACAAAGAATTGCATTAGTTATAAGATGTAATGCAATGCTCATTCATAAGTTCACCATTGTGACACTTGAGGATAGTATGAACCCTCATTCTGCATCTTTCTTTTTTAGGATTTGATGTCTCTTTGAGGGTTTTTCATGTCAATACTTCATTACATGTTTCTAGTGACTTTGGTGATCACTTTGCAACCTCATAATGACCAAAGGAGAACAATAGTGAATACCGTGTGACCACTCATATGATGTTTCTTGAGAATTTTTGTAGACCCAGGTGCCTAAAAATAGGTCTAGGGCACCCGCAAGCGCCCATGTCCTTCTCTAGGCACCCCAATTCAACTTATTCTTCCGAAATTGCATTTTTTTGAGCTTTGGTGCGATGGTCATTGCTTCATATTTTTAGCTTCCTCAGCTCTTTATACCTTTGGTATTTTTGTGAATCAACTAAGGCTTATTACCCTCTCTTTTCACTTAGGGTTTTTTCTTTATTGCTTAGTTTGTTTGGGTTAATTTATGTACTTAATTGATTATTCATTTACTGTTGCAATAACATTCAAATTAGGTATATAAATTCATATTTTTTGTACTTAATTGATTATTCATTTCCTATTGCAATAACATTCATATTAGGCATATAAATGCATATTTAGCTTAATCATTTTGGTGAACCCATCTCTCGAATCCACCTTCTTTTTAGGGTTTTTCTTTTTATGTTGGTCACCCATAGTGGTCGATTTGGGTCTCTTGAGCATATTGAACTTCCTCCATCCTCCCGTAGAGTTTCCAAATCAATAGTTGAAGTCTCTACATCAATGACTGCAACTAAAAATCCCTTTACTAACTGTTGTAATGTTCCCCTTAACGAAATAGAAACATCTAATAGTGAATAGTCATACGATGAGGATATTAATGTCAATCAAGAGAAATTAAACACACTTACTTATTTTTGACAAACTATACGTAATAATCCCACTCATCTTTCGCATATTCTGCATGCTTTGATTGGTGCTAAAAATAATCGTGATGTTTCTTTAACACCTCCTGCCACTCACTCTTCGGCTCCCATGGCCTCCACTCAACCTCTTGATATCCCAATTTCCATTCTTACCACCACCTCTCCCATCATTCAACCTAATACTCCTAATACACAACCTGGCTCTTCTTCAAATACTCCTTATTTAACTTTTTTATATCAAGATTTGCATATGCAAATTCGCCAACTACAACTCACTACTTCTCGTGTATCGCCATCTCTTGACTCCACTTCACTTCTTTATACTCCTTTTGCACCCGCTGTAGACACCAATTTTTGGTATCATTCCTCCCCTCCACCCCGTGTTTGCTATTTTTCATTATTCTTTCCCATTCAAATTCCTTTTCCCTCCTAAATTTAATTAATTCCATTTCCCACCATAAATACATATCCAATTAATCAATATTAATTGATTAATTAATCCATTTTAAATCAACTTATGAATTTAATATTAAAATCCAATCCGTGTCATTCCACCTATGAATTTAATATTCAAATCTAATCCATGTCATTCCACCTATGAATTTAATATTCAAATCTAATCCATGACAAATCCATTTATGAATTTAAAATTTGAAAATAATCCATAAAAAATTCATTTATGAATTTAATATTCATATTCAATCCACTAAGGAATTTAATATTCCAAGATAATCCATATTTAATACACTAATTAATTTAGTATTCAAATAATCCATATACAATCCACTAATGAATTTAATATTAAAAAATAATCCATATTCAACCCACCTATGAATTTGATATTCGAATATAATCTCCACTCACCTAATCATGGTTACTTTTCTAAATCATGATTACCCAAATTAATCTCATCCTTAGGCCATAAATAAGAGCCTCCCCCCTTTCTAAACAAGCTAGAAATCATAGCAAAACTTTGGCATTCTCATTTCACTAATATCATCCTAATGTCCTTGTGATTACCCTAGCCATCCAATTGCCTTGCATTATTTCTATTTCTCCTTATTGAGGATCTTCTACAGGGCTCTTAGCATTCTGCCATCTTGGATAAGTTGTACTCTAGCTGCTATCAACCATATTGTCTCCTTTTTGGTAACCACTAGCCCACTCTAGTTTGTTCATATTTTCTTTAGCATTTGTATAATTAGTTATCATTTCAGTTCATCTATGTTTATTAGATTATTATTTAAGATTTATGTTACTAGTATATCTCTATCCATCATTAATTATGCTTTTATTATTATCACATGGGTTGACATCCTTTCTAGGAAGCTCTCGCTTCCCGAAATTGACTTCGTCAGGCAGCCCACAATATACCTTACTAATAATTTTTCATGTTTGAGTTTCCATTTTTTGCAGGTTGAAGACTCACAGTGATAACAATCCTTCCGTGAGTGCTCATACCATTTTATCACCATCCACATCAGGAGGTTCCCCAAACCCTCCCATATTTTGAGGTTTCTTGATTTCTCATTTTAGTTTTTACTAATCTAGAATAGGAAACATGTAAATCTTGTCAAACATTATAGCAAACCTGGTGGGACACCCACATCCTTTGTTACTGATCTAGTATTTTAAAATATTTCATCTTGTATATAATTTCTTTGTTATTATGATGATTTTTCGCATAAAAATATCGATGTTCGACTAACTTGTACATGGTATAAGTTTCATTTGATTCAATTGTATTTTTCATACACGGTGTTGTTTCATTATTATTACTCATCTTACATTGTTAGAGGATTTTATCATAGAAACAAAAAAAAAGAAATCCGATTGGATTCATTAACATTCGGTGTTTTTTGTTTTCGTCATTTTCTATGTGTTTATAGGAACAAGCCTATTGCAGTGACTCGGATTGCCACAACTTGTGCATCTAAAACAAATCTTTTTCCCTTGACGACTTGCAATTCCTTAGATGTCTAGGAATTCCATTTACCCTTGCTCTATTGAACCATCCATGACCTCGCATCTATTAACCCTGTAAGAAGTAATTTACACAGCCAAACTCAGTTGCGGGTATATAGACCAAACTGCTTTACACCAGATTCATATGCTTCTTGATTTACTTTGCGTCCATTCCCACATTGGAAATTCTTATCTTTGTCATTCGTGAATCCTAACTCCCATCCCACATTGGTCAAATCCCCTCTGAGTCACTCGAGCTTTCCAAATTCGACCATGGCTCTCTGCACAGTGATTGTATCTCCGTCAATACCAATTGTCACTCTTTACGGCTCACCCAGTCAAGCGACCTACCCAGACCATACACACTAATACGTCCCTCGTCTCTCACACACCACGTAACCCGACCGCCTTTGTGTTAATTGGGTTATTTTTCTAACATGTTTTAATTTTGTAGTGTATATCAGTTAAATAGTTTTTTTAAATAGTTAAATAAAAAAATCTTGTTTTCTGATTTCTAGTCGGCTCTGCTGCCATAGTTTTTTTTAATAGTTAAAATAAAAAAAATCTTGTTTTTTGGTTTATGGTCGGCTCTACCGCCATAGTTTTTTTTAATATTTAAATAATAAATTTTTAAGAGTAAAAAAAATCCATATTTTTGGCATATATTTTCCGTTTCATCTTCGTGGATCCTCAAATTTCTATGGCACGCATGTAATTCTATTTCACACAATTTCTTCCTTGGTACCTCCTAACCCCATTTCACACCCATTAGCCTAAAATAACAGTTTTCACTTCTTTTAGGGTTGGCGATAACTTCCTTATTTTCCAAAGCGCTCCAAATTTTTCATATAGTGTTCCTCTTATAATTCTTCTCTTTTGAATCTCTACGTTCAATTTCCCTGATTCGCCATTTAGATCCTGAAATTGCCCTTTTTCTTCACCTTTCTCCTCTATAAAGCCTCTTGAGACTGATAATTACACATTTTCACCCTTCTTTCTAACCCAAATCCAAAATCATCATTACTAAACTTGTGTTAAAACATGTTTCCCTATCCATTGCTAGAAAAAAAATGTCCTAACCAATGTTGATATCTTGTGCTAGCTAATCATTTCATTGTAATTAGCTTATTAATCACTATATTTTATTAGATTCCACTTCATTTTCAAGTTTTAATCGCCCCCATCAGCCCCCCCCCCCCCCATTAATTTCTAGATTTATTTGCATTTTTAAATAGTTTTTCCAATCGTGTTTGTGTTATGCTCTTCTCGTTAGCCTTTCGGTGGATCTTCGAGAATCAAAAACAACCATGATCATTTTACTATCAATTATCTAGGTCCTTTTTCTATCTACAGGGTAAACTACTAATCTGTTTTGTGCATGACCATATCATTTGAAATATTTTCATGTGAAACCACTAACATCCTCTACAAGATCCTCGTACAACTAGTAGTCTACCTTGATTTCTTGCTCACGTTGGGAGTTACTTGGATTTTTCTTTTTGCATGCTTATTTGCTTCTAAAGTCAAATAAATAGGAAAAGTGATCACTAGGTATTCCTCGTATTTATTTCCTCTCATTTTCTTTCATCGCACTGCATATGTTGTATGTTGTTTTCATCAAATATTCACACTTCATTTTCGGGTATTAAAAATAACCTCCTCATTGTTTGCTTTCCCACATAGTATAACTAGGGGTAATCTTTTTGCATTCACTCCTTTCCACACACATCCAAAACACACTCATCAAATTTACACATCAAAACAATCCTATACCAGGTGGACCTAATTGGGATTTGATCAACCAATAGGAAAGCATTACAAATCCTACACAAACTTGGGCCTCACGTACCTTCAGGTATATTGAGGACTCCACAACCACAACGTCGTAAAACCAAATGGTGTCCCCAAGATTTCACCCTAAAATCTGGGACTACCCCTTTTTAAAAAAAGCATTCTTTTCAAGTAACGGGTCATTTTGTGTTTGTTTTTCCTACAGTTGTTTGCATTACTCTAAGGTATCCCCAGAGAGTGATAAAATCCAAATTCCCAAAGAACCCACTTGCTAAAACTCACTTTGTCCCTTCGCCAGGTTTTATCTGAGAGAATTTTTATTAATTTATTTATTAAATAAATAAAGTTCTTTTAAAAATATATTGAGCTAAAATTGGAGGATTTAGGTTATATAAAGCACTTCACCCCATCATTATTACCACAAAATAATCACTTGGGGGGAAGAATTTTCGCATATCAGCTAATTGGAGAAATATTTTAGGCAATTGCCTACAACTTCTTTTGTTTTATTTTATTTCTTTTTGTTTGTGTTTTGGTTTTTTTTCTCTAGAAATTCTCGTATCCTATTCATTCTTCCTGCCAAATCTTTCCCCAGGCCTAAAGGTTTTGAAAAAGGCTATCCAATATTATTAATTACTAATCTATCTAAGGTTGATCCAAAGCTTAGGATTCTTTCAGGAGATTGCAGAAGTCACTTAGTCAAAAAGGTGCAAAAAATGTATTTTAAATGAAAATAAGAAAAATCATTTCCATCAATGCGTAGAGCTCAAGAAAATATGCACTTTTTAGAGAAAATGACACCTTTTAAAACGGAGCCATGAAGTGAAAGTTATGGCAATTAGCAAAGTTTTTGCCTACATACATCTTCCTGAACCCTTTCCAAAAATGGAAAATTTTATCCTATCCTTGAAGCTTTCTTCTATGCAAGTCACATTTTTTGGAATTATGGTTTTTAAGTACCAATGGGAATTTTGGCGCTTCCTGGAGGGTGAAAAATTCCCATGATGGAACTCAAGTCACCTAAGCTACCAGTGGGAATTTTGGTAGTGGCAGGCAGGTGGGGATTTTATGCTTGAATGGAAGGTTGTTTTTTCCCATCATTAAAGTCAAATCACTTAAGTTGTCAATGGGAATTTTGGTAATGGTAGGCAAGTAGGAATTCTATGCATGTATGGAAGGTTGTTCTTTCCCATCATTAAAATCAAATCACTTAAGCTACCAATGGGAATTTTGGTAGTTACAGGTAGGTGGGAATTTTATGCCTGCAATGAAGGTTATTTTTTCCCATCATTAAATTCAAATCACTTAAGCTTCCAATAGACTTTTGGTATTGGCAGGAACGTGGGAATTTTATGCTTGTATGGCAGGTTGTTTTTTTTCCCATCATATAAAGTCAAATCACTTAAAAAACTACATGGAATTTTTGGTATGGCAGGCATGTGGGAATTTCAACATTGCCCTGGAAGGTTTTGTTTTTTTTCCCACATTAAATACATATCACTTAAGTGAAAGATGATATTTTTGGAGATGGCTAGAGGGTAAAAAGTTCCCATTTCCTTTCCTTCTTATTTTTAACATATTGACTTCTAGTCAAAAAGTGTTTGACCATTCTAGACATAACTAATTGCTTAAAAGCATAACTTTTTTTAATTGTCGGGAAGCATCAATTTTGGGCCTAGAAGTTGGAGAAGCTTTATTTTTATATGTTGGCTTTCTGCATGTTGAATGTGATGTGCACAAGTGAATAAAATAATATTCTTCTCTTGCGCTTTCGGGTGATCTTGAGAATCAAAAACAACCATGATCATTTACTATCAATTTATCTAGTCTTCTATCTACAGGGTAAACTACTAATCTGTTTTGTGCATGACCATATCATTTGAAATATTTTCATGTGAAACCACTAACATCCTCTACAAGATCCTAGTAAATCGTAGTAGACCTTGAGTTCTTGACTCACGTTGGGAGTTAATTGGATTTTTTCTTTTGCATGCTTATTGCTTCTAAAGTCAAAAAATAGGAAAAGTGATCACGAGTATTCATCGTATTTATGTCCTATCTTTTTCGTTTTCATCACTGCATAGTTGTATGTTGTTTTCATCAAATATTTCACAATTTCATTTCGGGTGGGTATAAAAAATACATCCTATTGTTTGATTTCACACATAGGATAACTCGGGCGGTAATCTGTTTGCATTCACTCCTGTCCACACACATCCAAAACACACGCATCAAAGTTACACAGCAAAACAATTCCTCTACCAGGTGGACCTAATTGGGATTGATCAAACCAAATGGAAAAAGCATTACAAAATCCTACAAAACTTGGGCCCACGTACCTTCAGGGCTATTGAGGAATCAACAACCACAACGTCGTAATCAACCAAATAGGTTTGTCCCCAAGATTCACCCTAAAATCTGGGACTACCCCTTTTTAAAAAAGCATTCTTTTCAAGAGTAACGGGTATTTGTGTTTGTTTTCCTACAGTTGTTTGCATTATCTAAGGTATCCCCAGAGAGTGATAAAATCCAAAACCAAAGAGAATCCCACTTGCTAAAACTCACTTGTCCTTCCGCCAGGTTTTATCTGAGGGAATTTATAATTTTATTTATAAATAAAAAAGTTATTTAAAAATATATTGAGCTAAAATTGGAGGATTTAGGTTATATAAAGCACTTCACCAATAATTATTACACAAAATAATCACTTGGGGGGAAGAATTTCGCATATAAGCAATTGGAGAAATATTTTAGGCAATTGCCTACAACTTCTTTTGTTTTTTTTATTTCTTTTTGTGTGTTTGGTTTTTTTTCTCTAGAAAATCCGAATCCTATTCATTCTTCCTGCCAATCTTTCCCAGGCCCTAAGGTTTGAAAAAGCTATCCAATATTTTTAATTACTAATCTATCTAAAGGTGTCAAAGCTTATGGATGGATTCTTTAAGGGCGATTGCAGAGTCATTAGTCCAAAAAGGTGCAAAAATGTATGTTATGAAAATAAGAAAAATATTTCCATCAATGCGTAGAGTCAAGAAAAGATGCACTTTTAGAGGAAAATGACCACCTAAAACGGAGCCATGAAGTGAAAGTTATGGCAATAGCAAGTTTTTGCTACTACATCTTCCTGAACCCTTTCAAAAAATGGAAAATTTTATCCTATCCTTGAAGCTTTCTTCTATGCAAGTCACATTTTTTGGAATTATGGTTTTTAAGTACCAATGGGAATTTTGGCGCTTCCTGGAGGGTGAAAAATTCCCATGATGGCAACTCAAAGTCACCTAAGTAACAGTGGAATTTTGGTTAGCGTGGCAGGCAGGTGGGGGATTTATGCTGACTGGAAGGTTGTTTTTTCCCATCATTAAAGTCCAAATCAATTTAAGTTGTCAATGGGAGAATTGTGGGTAATGGTAGGCAAGTAGGGAATTCTATGATGATGGAAGTTGTTCTTTCCCATCAGTAAAATCAAATCACTTAGCTACCAATGGGAATTTTTGTCGTTACAGGTGGTGGGAAATTTTATGCATGCAATGAAGGTTATTTTTTCCAAATTAAAATCAAATCACTTAAGCTTCAAATGGTCGGTAATTTGGTAGTGTCAAGGTAGGTGGGAGTTTATGTCGCTTGGGAAGGTGTTTTTTCCCTCATTATAGTCAAATCACTTAAGTTGCCAATGAGAATTTTGGTAGTGATAGGTAGGTGGGAATTTTATGCTTGCATGGAAGTTTTTTTTTCCCATCATTAAATTCAAATCACTTAAGCTTCCAATAGGAATTTTGGTAGTGGCAGGAAAGTCGGAAATTTTATGTGGTTGGAAGGTTGTTTTTTCCCATCATTAAAGTCAAATCACTTAAACTACCAATGGGAATTTTGGTAGTGGCAGGCATGTGGGAATTTCAAGCATGCATGGAAGGTTGTTTTTTCCCATCATTAAATACAAATCACTTAAGTGAAAGATGATATTTTTGGAGATGGCTAGAAGGGTAAAAATTCCCATTTCTTTTCCTTCTTATTTTTAACATGACTTCTAGTCAAAAAGTGTGACCCATTCTAGCATAACTAAATGCTTAAAAGCTAACTTTTTTTTAATTGTCGGGAAGCATCCAATTTTGGTGCCTAGAGTTGGAGAAGCTTTATTTTTATTATGTTGGCTATCTGCATGTTGATGTGAGTGCACAAGTGAATAAAA
The DNA here is from genome assembly GCA_019776745.2 of Taxus chinensis. Lineage (NCBI taxonomy): Eukaryota > Viridiplantae > Streptophyta > Pinopsida > Cupressales > Taxaceae > Taxus > Taxus chinensis. Next base: position 385,810,202 of record CM034151.1, read on the forward strand.
TAATATTTTTATCTTGTTTGGCATGCAAGGAAAGTCTAAAAATCAAGGGCAGCAGGCTTTATTACTAGATCTCGGTGAAGAAATTATATATTCATGTTACAGACTACATATTTGTCTAAATTATTTGTAGGAATACTTCATTTATGCCCATATTAGTGGAAGAAAGCAGAATTCAATATCTATTAAATTGAAATATATCTTCAAGATAGAGGAGAATTAGATCTAGGTCTCATAATTGCAAAGGCTTCCAAAAAAAAATCATCTGTTGTTTATAATGCGCATAATGTGGAAACTCTTGCATGGAGGAAAATTTCCTTTCAAGGCTTTACATGTGCTCCCAATCTTTCCAGTTGAGCCTTACATTAATCCCTTGTATTTGTCCTCACCCGGAGTGCTGTCTAGAATTAAAAAAATGCTCACATGCAATTAAAATAAAAGGTGATGAGTTTTGTTTTTATTTTTTATGCACGCATTTTATAGGCATGTAATGGAGAATATTGTAAAGTTTCAAGGAGAAGAGGAGAAGACAGGTTAGAGGAAATAAACCGTCAGGTTAACAATCACAGTCAAACTGACTTCCAGATATAGGTTTGGTGAGAATCAAAGGAAGTGAAAAGGATTTCAATCGTGACATATGAAAAAGAAAAAGCATTCAGATTAACAGTAAAAGATATCATCAATCATTTCATGAGCCAAAGGTTGCCAATTACAGGTTGGCATCAAATGCCGAGTATGGAAGAAGAAACAAGACTAAGGAGTTGTGTGCCCAACGTTCTTCTACTCCTTCTTGTCTTTCTTCTTATTTTCTCCAACAAAAGTAATTGAGTAATCAGTTCAATGGTAAAACTTAAGTACTTGGTTTAAAATTCGTTACTTACAAGTTACTGGAAGAAGCCAATTACTTGGAAATAGGTGACAGACATGAAAAAGAGAAGCTATTTTCAGTTATAAACCATGCATGTCACGTAAGGGAATTCCAGGAGGAAGTATTTCCACTACGTCCTTTTTCATAGCTTCAACATGTGGGAAATCATTAAAAAACTCCTATTGTAATTTACCTCTATACACTATAAATAGCGGAAGATCCGACGAATAAACAGATCAGGGAATTTTAAATCACTTCTTGCGTTCCCGTCTTTGTGTTGTAACCTTTGATGGTCTTCTGTTTGAAAGCTGAGAATAGGATTAAATAGAAGTGTAATTTCCAGAGAATTTGTGTCAATGATGCCCAATTACTTCTTACTTTGTGTGGATTTTTAGATCAACTTTGTGTTATCTACATTTATTTAGAAGTTTTTCCTGTCCTTTTCCTTACTGGTCTTATGAGATCTATTTGTTTTTTCTATGGTATGAAAAAACTCTGAAACTATTGGTCAGATCACACTTCTTCCTTTCTCTTTCCCAATTTCTTATTTCCCACAAGATAGTTAGTAAGATCCACTAATTGACAGAAGACATTTTAACAGGAGCCTCGTCGGTAAATAAAGAGATTTATCTCAGGATACGAGGTTTTTAGCTGCGGCAAAAAATCTAGCCAAAACACCAGACTTAGATTGACCATGTTCTTCGGTCTATTCTAGATTTTTTATTCTTTCACATATTTGCTAAGTAATCAAGATCAAAATAAACTATGTGTGCATAGTTCTTTTGTAGTAAACATAATAAACATAGGTTTTTCTCTCGTCTTCATGCATGTTCTTACCGATAAAAAAAAGGAAAGGAACAAGCATCTTCTCCAACATTCCCAACCCTTACCTATTCTCTGACACAAACCTCATCCTCATGTCATCTCTCTCTATGGTCATCAGTTTAGTACCCCTACCATCTATTCTAATGAACTATTTATGGTTCATGTCATTGCTAAAAGACCTAATTCCTTGCAACATCATCAACCATCCATTCTAGACCAGCACACCCTCAATCCGCACGTCAAACAAAGATTTGGGCCTCCCATTATCCCTTGGGAGATGCGGAGTTCCAAGAGCTTATTGACACTATTCACATAGCTTTCATGATTACCTCTTAGAAAATCAAATCAACTCGTAGTGCGGGATTTGAATCTCTAAAAAATCTACGATATCCTTCCACTCTGAAAAAACCCAAGTTTCTTCACAAACTTGACGTTGTTTTTCCCAAGCGCAATGAAGGATTGTCAGTTCTCAATGCAAGCTTGATCCATCCTCTTCCACCAATTTTTACCTCATCAAACCCACCCAATGTTACACCCATTCCTGCCCATATACCTGATCGTTACATACCACTACCACATTCCTCACGCCTATAACTGTCTACAAGTACCGCTCAGCACGAGGAGCCCTACCAAGATTCCAACAAGCCTACAACCATTACCCCGCAGATCGAACAACAAAGTCAATCCCTACCTCTCAAATCCCACATTCATGCAAACGTCAACACCTCCAATCTAACCCAACAGAGTTTTTTACCCATCACCCATCACTCCCTCCTATGAGAACCTACCATTTCCTAGTCTATAATCCACCTCATCAAATCTCAACCCTCAACATGATATCCACCCATCATATGCATCAACATGGTTCATATTTCATCCTCAAACAACGCACTGCAACAACCTCGCAACAATCGACATTCCTATCTCTCAATATCAAAACATATCCCATATAACCAATGACATAGCACCCCTTATCAAATAATCCCTTTCAAACATCACTCAGCCACAAGTTTTGTTTAAACCCAAAAAAACATCTTATCAACCACCTCTCAGTCATACAACCACCACCATCTACTCTTGTCAAGCACTTGAAATGACCCCATACTACCTTAATGAGTAGGTGCTAGCCCTCTAAGCTGACATACCTTAGGACCCAAAGTCACCATTTTCTATGAGCTATTGTAACGAACCTATTCATTGTACAGGTCCCTTAAACCCTATCCTCTTCATGGAAACTTCTGAACTTCACTAAATTAAGAGTCAAAGCCAGATCCCAACACATATCATGTGTTTAGCATGCTGATACAGCATTCCATTACCAGACCTTAGGATGTGCACTTTTCCTATGACCTTGGTTGGTCCTACATTGGATTGGTAAAATGGCATCACCAAAAAATCATTGTCTCATTCACACACACTTGCGTAACTCTTATTAGAACACTTAAGCTATAATGTAATCTTGGTAGTGTCAGGTAGTGGGAATTTTATGTCTGCTTGGAAGGGTTGTTTTTTTTCCATTCATTTATAGTCAAATCACTTAAAGTTGGCCAATGATGAATTTTAAGGTAGTGATTATGTAGTAGGGAATTTTATGCTTGCATGGAAGTTTTTTTTTTTCCCATCATTTAATTCAAATTCACTTTAAGCTTCCAATAAGGAATTTTGTAGTGGCAGGAAAGTGGGAATTTTATGCTTGTATGGAAGGTTGTTTTTTCCCATCATTAATAGTCAAATACACTTAAACTACCAATCTGGGAATTTTGAGTGGCAGGGCATGTTGGGAATTTTCAAGCACGCATGGAAGGTTGTTTTTTTCCCATTCATTAAAATACAAATCACTTAAGTGAAAGATGATTATTTTTGGAGATGTGCTAGAAGGGTAAAAAATTCCCATTTCTTTTCCTTCTTATTTTTAACATATTGACTTCTAGTCAAAAAGTGTTTGACCATTCTAGACATAACTAATTGCTTAAAAGCATAACTTTTTTAATTGTCGGGAAGCATCAATTTTGGGCCTAGAAGTTGGAGAAGCTTTTATTTTTATATGTTGGCTTTCTGCATGTTGAATGTGATGTGCACAAGTGAATAAAATAATATTTTTATCTTGCTTTGGCATTTGCAAGAAAGTTCTAAAAATCAAGGGCAGCAGGGCTTTATTACTTAGATCTCGGTGAAGAATTATTTATTTCATGGTTAACAGACTACATATTTGTCTAAATTCTTTGTAGGGAATACTTCATTATGCCCATATTAGTGAAGAAGCAGAATTCAATTATCTGATACATTTGAATATATCTTCAGAATTAGAGGAAGAATTAGATCTAGCTCTCATAATTGCAAAGGCTTCCAAAAAAAATTATCCTGTTGTTTCTAATGCAGCACATGTGGAACTCATTGCATGGAAAATTCCTTTCAAGAGCTTTTACATGTGCTCCCAATCTTCCAGTTGAAGCCTTCATTGAATTCACTTGTATTTTCCTTCACCCGGAGTGCTTTCTAGAATTAAAAAATGCTCACATGCAATTAAAAATAAAAGGTGATGAGTTTTGTTTTTATTTTTTATGCACGCATTTTATAGGCATGTAATGGAGAATATTGTAAAGTTTCAAGGAGAAGAGGAGAAGACAGGTTTAGAGGAAATAAACCGTCAGGTTAACAATCACAGTCAAACTGACTTCCAGATATAGGTTTGGTGAGAATCAAAGGAAGTGAAAAGGATTTCAATCGTGACATATGAAAAAGAAAAAGCATTCAGATTAACAGTAAAAGATATCATCAATCATTTCATGAGCCAAAGGTTGCCAATTACAGGTTGGCATCAAATGCCGAGTATGGAAGAAGAAACAAGACTAAGGAGTTGTGTGCCCAACGTTCTTCTACTCCTTCTTGTCTTTCTTCTTATTTTCTCCAACAAAAGTAATTGAGTAATCAGTTCAATGGTAAAACTTAAGTACTTGGTTTAAAATTCGTTACTTACAAGTTACTGGAAAGAAGCCAATTACTTGGAAATAGGTGACAGACATGAAAAAGAGAAGCTATTTTCAGTTATAAACCATGCATGTCACGTAAGGGAATTCCAGGAGGAAGTATTTCCACTACGTCCTTTTTCATAGCTTCAACATGTGGGAAATCATTAAAAAACTCCTATTGTAATTTACCTCTATACACTATAAATAGCGGAAGATCCGACGAATAAACAGATCAGGGAATTTTAAATCACTTCTTGAGTTCCAGTCTTTGTGTTGTAACCTTTGATGTCTTTTCTGTGAAAGCTGAGGAATTAAATAGAAGTGTATTTCCAGAGAACTTTGTGTCAATGATGCATTACTTCTTACTTTTGTGTGGATTTTTAGATCAACTTTGTGTTATCTAAGATTTATATTAGAAGTTTTTCCTTTCCTTTTCCTTTACTTTTTTCTTATGAGATCTATTTGTTTTTTCTATGTGTATGAGAACAACTCTGTAAACTATTGGTCAGATCACACTTCTTCCTTTCTTCTTTCCCAAATTCTATTATTTCCCACAGATAGTTATTAAGATCCATAATTGACAGAAATTTTACACAGGAGCCTCGTCGGTAAATAAGAGAGATTTATCTCATGACTACCTAGGTTTTTAGCTGCGCAAAAAATCTAGCCAACACCAGACTTAGATTGACCATTTCTTAGGTCTATTCTAAGCATTTTTATTTCTTTTTCACATATTTTCTAAGTAATCAAGATCAAAATAAACTATGTTGTGCATATTTCTTGTTGTAGTAACTAATCAACATAGGTTTTTCTCTCGTCTTTCATGCATGTTCTTACTCGATTAAAAAAAAGGAAAATGGAACAAGCATCTTCATCCAACATTCCCACCCCTACCTCTTCTCTGACACAAACATCAATCCCTCATGTCATCTCTTCCTCTATGGTCACTCAGTTTATTACCCCTACCATCTCTTCTAATGAAACTCTTATGGTTCATGCTCATGCTAAGACTAATTCCTTTCAACATCATCAACCCATTCCATCTAGACCAGCCACTCCTCAATCCGCCACGTCAAACAAAGATTTTGGGCCTCCCATTATCCCTTGTGGAGATGCGGAGTTCCAAGAGCTTATTGACACTAATCACATAGCCTTTCATGATTACCTTCTTAGAAAATCAACTCAACTTCTTATTGATGGGATGAATCTCTAAAAAATCTACGATTATCATTCCAATCCTGAAAAAACCCAAGTTCTTTCTTCACAACTTGCGTTGTTTTTCCCAAGAGCCATGAATGAGCTTGTCATTTCTCAATGCAAGCTTGATCCATCCTCTTCCACCAATTTTTAACCTCATCAAACCACCCAACTAGTTACACCCATTCCTCCCAATCTACCTGCTGTTAATACCACTACCACTTCCTCACTCCCTATCACTTCTACATCTACCGTCATCACTAGTATCCCTACCCAATATTTCCAACAATCCTAACCATTACCCCTCATATCCGAACAACAAAGTCAATCCTTACCTCTCAAATCCCACATTCATGCAAATGTCATCACCTCCCAATCTCACCCAACAGAGTTTACCCACACCCATCAACCTCCTCCTATGAGAACCTACCATTTCCTAGTCTCTAATCCACCTCCTCAACAATCTCAACCCATCAACATGCATATCCCCACCCATCATATGCCTCAACATGGTCATATTTCCATCTCACAACAACTCACACAACCTCAACAATCACATTACATTCCTATCTCTCAATATCAACAACCTATCCCATATCAACCAATGACATACGCCACCCCTTATCAAATAATCCCTCAAACATCCACTCATCCACAAGTTTACCAAAAATCTTATCAAACCACCTCTCACGTCATACAACCACCACCATCTACCTCTTGTCAAATCACTTGAAATGACCCCATACATACCTTAATGAGTAGGTTGGCTAGCCTCTAAGCTGCTACCTTAGGACCCAAAGTCACATTTTCTTATGAGTAGATTTGTAACGAACCTATTCATCTGTCGGTCCCCTTCAAACCCTATCCTCTTCATTGGGAACTTCTGAAATTCACTAAATTTAAGAGTAAAGCAGATCCCCAACAACATATCCATGTGTTTAGGCATGCCTGATACCTCATTTCCCATTACCAAGACCTTATGATGTGCACTTTTCCTATGACCTTGGTTGGTCCTACATTGGATTGGTACAATGGCATCACCAAAAAATCATTGTTCTCATTCACCCAACTTGCGTAACTCTTCTTAGAACACTTCTCAATCAATATTGCGTGCAAGGTCACCATTACCGGCTTATACGCCATTCGACAATATGATGATGAGTCTATCACACACTTTGTTACACAATGGCATGGAATCATAAATCAATTATCATTTACCTTTCTGCAGGCAGAGCTCGTTAAATTATTTTCATGCTCTTGTGCGAAGCATATTTCGTCCACTCTACAGATCCAATCATTTAATGCATTTAAAGCCATTACTATGGCTCGCAAACTTGAAAATCATGCCCTTAAACAAGGCCAACTTAAACTTAGATCAAATAAACCAAATCTTGAGTTTACTAAACCATCTACACATAACAACAAATCAAAAAATGCAGTCAATGCCATAATAGTTAAGTCTTCTTCTGTGCCCAATTCTACAACATCACCTCAACAACTCCTAGACATCCACCAAATTAGACTCCCATCATAGAATCTTACAGTTCAATATTTGACAAACTAATGGCGGTCCATCTCATCATGCTTCCCCCCATTCAACCACTAGACGATTCAAGACCTAAACCAGCTTAGTATCATAAATAATATTATTGCAAATATCACCATGATATTAAAATGTGTCGCACATTTAAAGATCCAGTTTAAAAACTCATAGACTTGGGTCACCTCTGAGTGGACAACCCTAATGCACCACCTAATCAACCCTTGGACATCTTCAAGTAACCTTTTCCTAACCATCCACATAATAATCAAACTCAACCTTCTACATCCCAAGCACCTAATGCACATATCGTTATCAATGTAGACCAAATTTTGACATCATTATCATCTATGATACCTACATCTATTTCAAACCCCTCTCTAACCATCATACTGACCACAACTTCATTGGACTTGATTATAATCACTCCTTCATCTTCACCGTTTATAACTTCATCTATTGAAACCCTTTCTCCATCTATGAAAACTATAACCACCTCATCATTCTCAACACATTTGCTAACTTCTACCCCAAGAATGACTACATCCACCTCAACATCCAAAATTACACCTTTGACTACACCATTACCTACTATGAAAACTCCCATAGTCAAGACAACTGCAAGTGACACTCCAATTATATCAACGAAATCTACAACACCTACACCCACTCATCCTAAAACCACCTCTTTAGACATCCCTTAAATACATCATGTAGAAACCCCTCCCACCATAAATATTACAAACATTACTTCCAAAACTAATCACCATGGATTCTCTAAACAAAGATGCCACTCTTGCACCAAGGATAAATCTCCACAAGAAAAAACTCAAAACCTTGGTGTCCTTACTCAAAATCCTCTCACACATTGGCACAAAAAGATAGAGATTCCTTCCCCTAATACCAATCCTCCTAAATCCATGCCATCTTCTTCTATTTTGGGACCACCCCCTTCATCAAAAACATCTGCCACTAGTTATACAACACAACAATGACCTTCTTCTGAATCATCTCCCAAAATCGAGTCTAGGTCATCCACATCATGAAACAAGATTCAAAATCAAACACAATCATCTCCATCCTCTTCCAAATTTAAGATAGGATCAAATGCTCCCATAAAACCACCTCAAATCAAACCTTCATCATAAACCCCTTCATCTATAGCCACATCATCACCTATTCTCTTGGGGTATTATGCGATAATGTTTTACCAATTACTCCAAGCTTTGGCAATCACTCTACCATGAATAAATCCCTTTTATCCAAATGCATCGACACCCTCATGGTTTTACTTTACCCTTATTTTTGCATACCATCATGCACTAGATCACGACACTAAACATTATAGATCTTTTCAAGCCATCATCAATAACCTTATCAACGAAGATGACCTCCTTGATGAGGAGGAACCATCCCTTCCACCAACCATATCAGCTTCTTCATCCAAACCTTCATCTACTAAAATATCCAAGTCACCTCATTCATCACAAGATTTTTTCGCCACCCCACCACCAAACGAAGATCCTTCTAAGGATGTTCCACCCTTATTCATCAATGTTGTTTTGATAACTACTCGTTCAAGCCCACATGACTCCAAACCAACATCCCAATCAAAATCAAGGACCTTTGTTGATATCCCTCCTCCTAAGGATCTTACCTCATCCACACCCCCATAAAAACCTAAGGTTTTGGTTGTCACTCCTTCTAGTGAGCTCACTTCATCCCCATCCCTATCATCATCGATACCTAAGGTTTCCATATTAGCTTCCCCTTGACCTATTGAACAAAAAATTATCAAACAACTTCATCAAGCCCCAGTTAAGATGTCACTTTATGAGTTTGTCCAAAGCTCTCCATACCATAGGCAATCTCTCATTGAAGCCTTGAAACATATACCAATATATAGTGATGAGAATAATCCTTTTACATCTCTCATGGGAGAACTTAATGCTTCTACTTCCATCTCCTTTTATGATGTTGAGATCCAAGACATCCCATCTGAGGACCATGACCTTCCCCATTTCATCACAGTTAGAGTCAACAACACATTCATTTGACGATCCATTATTGACAATGGGACAAGTATCAACATTATCCCATCACATACCTTTGATCAACTCAAGATCCCTAAATCCATTATCACCAAAACACCTGCGGTCCTTTGTGCATTCAATGATACTATCACCCCCACCTTTGGGATGGTTGTCCTTCCTATCCACATTGGTGAGAAGATCCTCCATGAAGTATTTTATATCATAGAAGGGGATTTTCAATACAATGTCCTTCTTAGATGAGCTTGGATTTGTGGCATGCATTTTATCCCTTCCACACTTCATCCTTGCATCAAATATGAACATGAGGGAAAGATCTTAACTCTCCCCACTAATGCTCCTCCCTTCCGAGCATGCAACATGACTTATCAACCCAATGATGTTCTCATTCCCAAGAACGATCCATCTCAACCATCCACTATCTCATCCATCTCCTCATCCAAGCTTCCCAACGATGATTCCTTAGACAAATTTATGGAAAAACTTATGCTGGGGGAGTATCGTCTTCTCATGCTTAACACGTTCCCCCTTCCACATCCCCTTGGTAGACTCAATAAATATCCAAAGTATCAAGCTAATGTCAAAGATATCTTTCCTTTCAGCCCACCTCATCTCCGTACCAATCTTGTCTATGGTGGTGTCGATCCCCCTTCTTCTCACATCAATGGTCATCCTCACACCAAACCATACACCGATGGTTATAGATTCCATGACAAACCATCCTTTCCCACACATATCTTCACCATTTTGCATGGAAAGGATTTGGCATGAGATTTTATGAGCATGGTGCTCATGACCTCATCATTGATCAATATCGTAAACCGTGTGGAAAATTTAGATTAGGTTATCAAGAACAACCTATTGATCCCATCCCACCATCTATGATGTTTATGGACGTTGGCCCTCCATATTCTCCATCCAATGAAGTTATGGATATGGATGATACCGTGTCTGTCGCTTCTGTATTTTTTTTAATCTCCACCATCACTTTGGGACCAGTCACTTATCAGTGTGATGGCCAATCTAGATCCCTTCCATTTTTATTCAAAGAAATGATAGAGGAATATTCCACCACCATTGACGTTCTTCATTACATCGATGACAATCTCATCCTTTCCCACATGGGGGTAGAATATTCCTATCTTCATAAGTCCTTAGTACCAGACACATCTACCCTTCTTAATGAATCCACCATTGACATCAACATATGGACTTCACACGAGCCTCACATTCTCAAAGTTGGTCAATCTCTTGATCCACATGAGCTTGAATCCTTTACCACTTTCCTCTCTCTTAATGGCCAAGCCTTTGCATGGTCATACATGGACATGTCAGGCCTCGATCAATCGATTATTGTCCATAACATTATCACCTTTCCCAATTCTAAGCCGATTAAGCAGAATCTTCACCACATGCATCCTCAAGTTTCCCTCCTTATAAAAGAGGAGTTGCAATGCCTCCTTTTTGCCAACTTCATCATCTTTATTGACTATCCAAAATGGGTTTCAAACATCGACCCGTTGCTAAACCTTCAAGAAAGCTTCACATATGTACTGACTTTCAAGATTTAAACCTTGTTTTCCCTAAAAATGATTTCCCCCTTCCTAATATTGATCAACTTGTACACCTTATTGCAGGCCATGAGATGTTGTCTCTTATGGATGGTTTTTCTGGATACAATCAAATCCTTATCGCACCAAAATACCAACATAAGACTTCTTTCATCACTCCTTGGGGGAATTTTGTTATTGTGTCATGCCCTTTAGCTTGAAAAATATTGGAGCCACCTATCAGTGATCCATAACCTATATCTTTCACAATCTCATCCATAAGACCATAGAAGACTATGTTGATGACCTATTGAGAAATTCCAAGCATCGACACGATCACCTCTCTATCCTTGAAATCATTTTTGAGTGCTTTATCTATTTCTTCCTCCACCTCAACCCAACCAAGTGTGTTTTTCAAAGTTCTTACTGGAAAGCTCCTTAGTTTAATCATTGTTATTAGCGGTATTGAATTTGACCCTGAAAAAATCAAGGCCATCCTTGAGATGCCTCCTCCTTCTAATATTAATCAACTTCACAATTTTTAAGGTCATATTTAGTCCGTTTTTTGCTTCATCTCACAACTTTTGGATTGTTGGTAACCATTTCATCATCTTCTTCGTAAAGACGTCAACTTCCACTGGGATGAGAAATACCAAAAATCATGTGATGATCTTAAGCAGTATCTTCTATCTTCGTTTTTACTTACACCTACATGCAAGGTGGAGTCCTTTTATATATAAGTCTTTACCACTGATCATGCCTTATGGGCTATTTTTGTGCATCGTGATGAACAAGGTCATGAGCAGGACATTTATTGCATCAGTCACACCCTTCATGATTATAATACTCACTACACTGAAGTTGAAAAGTTGTGTTGTGTCCTCTTCTTCACCACTTCTAAGCTTTGACATTATCTTCTCAATCACAAGACTTATGTCATCACTATCCCTCATCTTCTCAAAATAATGAATTCTAAGCCTTATCACAATGATTGCATCACTCGTTGTCTCATTCTCATGACTGAGTTTGACCTAGAGTTCATCTCTCAAAAGTATATCAAGGGCCAAGATATTGCAAACTAATTAGTTGAATCACCTCTTCCTAATGTTCATCTTCCTCATGCGCAGTTTCTAGATAAATCCATCAACAATTTCCACCATAAGGATTATCCTCTCAGGATGACTCTCTTTTTTGACAGCTCTAAGTGTCAACGAGGGGGAGACATTGTAATCATTATCATTCTTGCTTGTGATACTCCTATCCCCATTGCTCAAAATCTTGAATTTGAGGGCACGAATAATATGGCTGAGTATGAGGCTCTCATTTTAGGCCTTGAAATCGCCATCCTTTTGGGTTTCCAAATCCTTGATATCTATGGGGATTCCAAGCTCATCATCAAACAAGTTACAGGTGATTATCTATGTAAAAATGATATTCTTCAAAAATATAAGGACATTGTCATCTTTCTCCTTAAGGCTTTCAATTCTTACACTATTCAATACATCCCTTAGTCATCCAATCATTTCACTAACATGATGGCATTTCTTACATCTCTCATCCCATAGACAATAGATGAATCCAAACTTTCTATTGTTTTTCATCATCGTGATCAACCATATCACGTTCATGAGTTACCTCACGTAAATATTATTTAATCTAGCACATCATAACTTTGGCACTCTCTCCTTACTGAGAATAACTCCTACAATGAACAAGCGGCCTCTTTCCTCTTAGAATCCATTCCTAATAATCTGATACCTGCTGAGAGATTTAAAAGTCTTTCAAAAATTGTCACCATTGAGAAATTAAAAAAGGTTGTTTTTGCTTTAGAAGGGGATAAGGCTCCAGGTCCAGATGGCTTTTCGGCTAACTTTTACTAAAGATGTTGGGAAATATGCTCTAAAGATCTCTTGAAAGTTGTTAATGAGTTTTACAGAACGGGAAATCTCATTAAAGAACTAAATAATACACACATTGTGCTTGCCCCAAAAAAGTTGGATGCAAAGGACTTCAAATATTTCAGGCCTTTCCGTTTAGTTAATGTTGTTTATAGGATTTTCACAAAGATTATCACCACTAGAATGCAACCTATTCTTATGGAGATCATTTCACAACAACAGAGTGAATTCATCCAGGGAAGAATTATCCAAGATGGAATTATCATGGTTCATGAAACTATACATTCTATGGATAAAAGTAAAAAGGCAGGGATGGCCATCAAATTGGACATGCATAAAGCTTTCGACAGAGTCTCTTGGAGATTCATGGATGAGGTCTTATCCAAGTTTGTTTTTCAAACCAAATTCAGAAAAATCATTCACTCTTGTATCTCTACCTCTAGATTCTCTGTGGTTGTTAATGGGGAACCTGTGGGTTTTTTTTCCAACAATAGAGGTATCCGGCAAGGCGACCCAATTTCCCCTCTATTATTCATTATTATGGCTGATAGTTTAAGCAGATCTATTTCCAAAGCTATTGACATTGGCATGATAAAAGGCTTCCCTCCAACTACTGGTAATCAGATCTCCTCACACCAACAGTTTGCTGATGACACTTTGCTTCTCCTGATGGCCTCTATCATTGAGGCAAAGGCTATCAAAACTGTCCTTAGATTTTATGAGGAAGCCTCAGGACAAAAAGTTAATTTTGAAAAAAGATCTATTTATTTCTTCAATACTCCTTGGGAAAGGCAAAGAAAGATTGCTAATATTCTTGGATGCACTATTAATTCTCTACCAGCTACTTACTTAGGTTTACCTTTAAGTACTGGAAATATTTATGTGGAGGTATGGAATGATCTTATTAAGATATTTCAAAGAAAGTTGGCTGGCTGGAAAGGAGCTGTTCTTTCCAGTGCAGGTAAGTGCCTCTTGGTTAAAAGCATGCTCCAAAACTTTCCTATTTACATCATGTCTATGTTTAGCATGCCTGTAGCAGTGATGAACAGTATTGAGAAGATTCAAAAGCACTTTCTATGGCACGGTACTGAGGACAAATTCAAATATCATCTTGTGGCTTGGGATCAGGTTTGTAAACCTAAGAGACTTGGGGGGTTAGACATCAAAGATATCAAACATATGAGTACTGCCCTTATTGCAAAATTAGGATGGAGGCTTATAAAAGAGCACAGACCTTGGACAAAGTTGGTTAAGATCAAATATCTTTCAAACCAAAACAAGATTTCCTTCATATATGATCAGTCTCTTTCGAGTGGTTCTATTTTCTGGAACAACCTTCTTCGCAGCAGACACATTCTCTCTCAGGGGTATAGCTGGAAGCTTGGAGATGGACAAAACATAAACTTCTAGACTGATAAGTGGACTGATTCTAACTGGATTTCTACTTATGATCACATTAAAGACAGCTTAATTACAAAGTATGGACACAAAATCCAAGGGCACATTGAGAGGGATGGAAACAAAAGAAAATGGAAACAGCTAAAAGTGGAGAATGATAGTATACAGGCTGATATTTCATCTTTACAGAATCAACTCTCTCTAATCTATAAAAGTAATCAAAATCTTAAGGATGAACTCATCTGGAAAGATTCTTTTGATGGAGAATACTCTGTTAAATCAGGATATAATACTTTCTTTGTATCCATGGAAAGTGAAATTAAGTGGCACAAGCTGTGGATGCCGAAGTTAACCCCTAGAGTGAACTTCTTTTGGTGGCTAATTATTAATAACAAGATCCTAACTAATGACAACCTCATCAAGAAGGGATTCATCATCCTGAATAGATGTTGCATGTGTCAGAAAGAGGCAAAAGATATAAAACATTTATTCCTCCATTGTGAGATTGCTTCCAAAATTTGGCAGCTTGTTTTTGCAAAATTTAATCTGAGATGGATTTTTCCCCTTACCTGTCTTCAAGCCTGGGAGCAATGGGACTCTCCATTTAAGCATTGTGTGGTGAAAAGATTGTGGCAACTTGTTCTACCCCACACTATGTGGAGAATTTGGAAGGCTCGTAATAATAACATTTTCAGAAACAATAGACAGGCTTGTAACAAAGTCTACAAGGAAATTATCATTGTTGTGCAAGATAATATTGCTAGATTTAAACCCCCTAAAAATAGACTTTACCCGGAGAATGAAGAATACATCTTGACTTATTGGAATATTGAAACTGTCAATACGAATAACAATGGTATTGATAGAAACACAGTCCGATGGATTAAACCTCCCACTGATTGGCACAAGTTAAATTTTGATGGGGCCTCAAAAGGCAATCCAGGAGACTCTGGAAGAGGGGGAGTCATCAGAGATCAAAGAGGTTGTTTTGTTGCTGCTTTTTCTGGGAGAATGGGCAGGCAGACTAATCATTATTCCAAAGCCTTGGCGGCTCTTTGGGGTATAAGACTTGCCAGAGATTGTAATATTCCAAATATTATAATTGAAGGTGATTCTCTGAATATCATCAATCTTTTAAATAAAAAGCAACACCCCAGCTGGTCTATCAGGGATTTTATTGGGGAAGCTATTGATATATGAAAGAGCTTTAAAAATGTTCAAATTACCCACACCTATCGGGAAGGAAATAGGGCCGCTTATAGTTTGGCTAACTTCGGTGTTAATAATTCCTTTCAAACTTGGCTTAGGGGGGACGTTCTGCCCACTCAAATCAATAAAGCCATAATCATTGATCTACATGGCAGTGAAAATCAACACTAACAGCTGTAATTTGGACGCTAATGTGTGGACCCTTAAAGTACATTATGATGACATCACAAAAGATATGGATGATTGATGCGATCTGTGCTGGATGGACTGTCATCATTTCTTGGCATAGGAGGAAAGCCGAGGAGCGGGGAAATAATAACAAGTATAGCATAATAATTAAACCTGCTTTCACGGAAAGGAAAGATTCAAATTCCAAAATCAAAGCTCTTCCTGTCCCGCATAGTGGTAGCTTTTTTACCATTGAGAACAGGAAAAGGAGTAGAGGAAACATGGGGGGTTCGCCTTGCAAAACTGAACCGACCCACAATCCTACGTGGAAAGAGAATACGGAGCTTTGGAATTACCTGCAAATCGGGGGCCTGTCTAATTTAATTGAAAGGATTCAAGGCTTCGACCAAGACATTTCTATCAGACTCACCCAGGGATGGAAGAATAGGATTTTCAAATACAGTAACATGGAGATGGGAATCACAGAAGAGCTCATAGCCCAGATCACGGGCCTCAGCCTGGAAGGCACCAAATTCTTCAATAAGAAGGTGGACATGGAGGTGAAGACCAAGAAATTTCTGGACGAGGGGGAGAATATTGAATTCGTGACTGCTGGCATCAAGGTGGCGTTAATTCCTGAGCCTTTTGCTGAGCTTGCCAGGATGGTGGTTAGGTATGTAACCCTTGAAGGAAGATTTGTGACTATACCTCAAAAGCATCTGATATTTCTAAATCACTTTCATAGAAATAACATAATCAGCTTTCCTCACTATTTGATTAACTCATTGGAGAAATGAATTAGGGAAGTTCAGAGCCACTCTAGGGCTTTCCCTTTGCACCAAGGACTTATCCTCCTAATCCATTGACATTGCTCTAGCTGCCCCCCCATGAATCCTTCCCCACCTCCTTCCTCCATACCTCCACCTGCTTGCACCGCTTCCACTCCCCCCTGCTGAAAAGAAAGAGTGAAGTTGTTGCTTCCAACAAGAAAAGTAAGAGCATCAAAGCTAAAATCCCTACTTCCCAATGGGTCCTAAGGAGCCACAAAGACCTAGAACTTGCTGAAAACCTCCTGCATATTAGTAAACCAGTGGAGGAGCCCAAGGAGGAGGAATTGCTGGACAGAGTGGACAGATTAGAAAAGGAGATACAAGAGCTCAAAGGGACTATAAAAAAAATGGAAAGAGCTAAGGGAAAAGGGATTCTTCAAAGTGATGAGGAAGAGGGGGTTATTGCTGAAGTCTTCAAGAAGTTACAGTCCTTAGATGGCAGATTGGGGAATGCTAAAAGTCGCAATGACTGCATATTGTCTGCCCTCAAAAGCATTTATAATTTCATTGAACAACATATTCATAGTGTCTGCAGCTTAAGTGGGGTTAATGAGGACATTTGGGGCCCTAAAGAGAAAAGGGATATTGCAATTGCTCAGGCAGATATGCAAGACTCCTCTTAGGCCACTGTCATTGCCTTCTTCATGTCGCTGCAGGATATCAAGACCAAGATTGACAGGGCTATCAAGTAACGGGTTGCTGTGATGTTGTTTTTTGGCTACGAATTCGCTGTTATCTAGCGGTTCTGGCGTTGTTTTTTGACGGAGCTCTATATGTTGTTTCTCTTTTGGTTTCTTTTTGCTCTTTTCTGCTTCTTTTTTGATCATTGTACGTTTGGATCCTTTTTTCACTTATATTGTCATATTTGGCTGTTGAGCCCTCTTTGGTTGATAGTTTTTCCCTTCTCTGGGCTGTTATTCTCACCTTTGCTATCTAGCTTTTGAGCCCTTTTATATACAGGGTATAGTCCCTTCAAAACTATTTTCCCTTAATAAAAAAAAACTTTGGCACTCTCAAATCTTTGATTATCTATCCAAATCCATCATTCCCTCTAACCTATCTAACAATGGTATGAGGTAATTTCTTCAATGTGCTAACCACTATGTCAATCTTGGTGGCATCCTCTTTAAACATGGGTTGGACGATATTCTCCTTAGATGCCTTGAATCCCATGAACCTATTTGCATTATCCAAGAAGTCCACAATGACATTTGTGGTGGACACTTTATTTGCTTAGTTGTTATTAAGCATGTTCTTCACATCGGCTATTAATAGTCTTCTCTTAATCAAGACTGTTGTAAATACATTAAGAAATGTGTCAAGTGTCAACAACATTCCAATATTGTCTACATTCCTAGCTAGGCCTTATCCCTTCTCGTAATGGAGCCTTGATCTCATCGAGACCATCAATACTCATTCATCACATCATCAGCATTCTATCATCACTGCAACTGAGTATTTCACCAAGTGGGTGGAAGAAATTCCACTCACCTCAACCAAAGCTAATCAAATCGTTAACTTCATATATCAACATATCATTTGTCGCTTCGGCGTCCCTCATAAAATCATTATGGACAATAGAAAGTCCTTTAAAAACAAATATGTAAAGAATATTTGTGACTCATTCAATATCTAACTTATATTATCCTCTCCTTACTATCCTCAAGCTAATAGTCAAGTTGAAGAAAATAATAAAACCCTTCGCAACATATTTTCCAAGACTATTGATAAATCAGGTCACAATTGCAATCTCCATCTTCCATTCAATCTGTGGGCTTATAGGACTAGTATTCACACCTCTACAGGTGTTACTCCCTATCTCTCCTTGTTTATGGCTCTGAAGTCATTCTTCCCCTCGAAGTTCAAATTCCATCCTTGCGCATGTTTCTCTTCACTGACTTCATTTCTGATGAAGATTATCGCCAAGAGTGGCTAACACAACTCGAATTGTTAGATCAATGTCTACCTTCTCACTCTTAAACATCAATTAAGTCTATCAAGAGTCACATAAAACATTCTTACAAAAAAATCTCAAGGAACATGACAATAACATCGGTGACCTTGTCCTTAGAGAAAATAAAAACATCACTACTCTAGAAAGGAGCCAACATGGAATTTTTTCTCCCAAGTAGATTAGACCTTACATTATCACGCATAAGTATGGGTCTGGGGCATATCATTTTGCTTCCCTTGACAGTAAACCAGAAACATAACCTCTTAATGTATTTCACTTGTGTCCATTATATTGTTAGCATGTTTACCAATGTGAACTTAGTTATCTCCATCATTAGCCACATTCATCTGTTCATGTAATGATCTAGAATTATGTGGTCTATTGTCACCTTCCTAGTTGTGACCTTGAATATGGGCACTACGGCTCTTCTCATAGTATATTCCTTATGGATAGGTTCTTCCTTTTAGTGAGAAATTCATGATCATTACATCTGTCACCCTCTAATTCACCTATTAGAAACACGCTAAGGGTTTATAGGTGTCATGTGAACATTTATTTTACCCTTTTAAGTGTTTTATCTGACTATCTCCAGCTCTTCCCCATGTCAAAATTATATGGATTCTCATTACCAAAATAAAAAAGTAAACAAACTAATCCCTCAAAGGACATTTGAACCTGAGAACATGAAATGACATAAGGTAGATTGATCTCTTGAAGGATAGCTATCATGCATCACCCCCGTCATTTGTAAAAAAAGAGCACAAAGTGGACCACTCCCTCAAAGGATGGCTACTCCCTATATATCATGGTAGTGAAGGCTTCCCACATTAATAATCCCTCTATCTCATAAATCAAAAGCATTAAAAGCTAAAGTAAACATCCAAAGAAAGATTCCCGCATCGATTAACTTTATCATCCATAGAAAACTTCTTGCATTTATTAGTTTAAATTTCCCCTCACCTAGAGTTGAGGCATAGACCTAGTGAAACCCACCAATGAAGAACATAGTTTCCTACTTACAAGTCACATTTACACTCCTTTGTCATGTATACTTTAGGTTTATGATTCCACTCTCTATTCTCTACATGATCCTTGAAATAAATAACTATCGTTGGTTATCTGTTAACACCTATTGGTTCCAAGTGCATGGCCTTGAGTGGTTCCCTTTCTCATTTAACTCCAACCCGGTTCAAAGCATGGTTTCTACATATGCTCCTTTCTATGATTATGTGTCATTTATCTCAATATGGTCACCTTTTATCAAGGTTACATTCTTTCATATCTAATTTCAAATCATGTCATCTATATCCGTATGTTTACTTTTAAGGATGAAATCTATTAACATCATCTATAATTCCATTATTTTGTTAACATCTATGAACATTATCTATAATACACCTTTTGGTTTGGGAATTCTACTTGATCACCATTGCAGTTTGTGAATCCTACTTAAGGATCATTATCAAGGAGAGTTAGATATCATGCAACTCCTCATCCCCCACCATAGTCAACATGTACTTTCTCCATCCATCCTCCCTCATCACTTTTAACTACCCGTCACTTATCCCCACATCACCCTTCTCACCATTCATGTCCCCCGCCATCACTTTGTGTCTTTTCATCTCCAGCTTGGCAATTTTACCTAACTAGTCATGCAGCATGGAAATATTAATTAAAGTAAACATGTCATTCTAGACTACGCCTTATGCTCACTCACTATTCCCTCTGTTGATCATTACTTCCTCCAGGTCTCCCCTAGCGACCAATGTTTTCTCCTACAATTACCCTTTCTCAACCTATCAAATCACAGAGTATGTCCACCATCTCCACCTTTCAATTGTACTCATTTCCCCCTCTTGATCCATCATCCTTCATACTACTCCCTACCATTCTTTTCATGTCTTGTTTCTTCAACTTCACCTTGTTCATCCTCATCCTCTACATCCTTTTCTCACCTTCATATTTTCTATTTTCTTTACTCTTTCCACTCCATCTTCTTTAATTCTCCCACATATCCACTCTCATGTCTAGCCGCCATTATTGTTGGTCTCCCCCTAACATTATTTCATGATCATCTTCATTTCCTTATACTACCACACTTAATAATTATTGTTGGTCGACCCCTAAAAATCACTCATACATCATTCTTTCCACTCTCTTCGTCCTTTCCATTTATTTTCAACTCCTCTTCGTTACCAATAATAATTATTATTGGTCTCCACGTCCCTTCATTTTTCCACTCCTTCCATTCCCATCATTTTTTCTCACTTCACCAACAATAATTATAGTTGGTTTTCCCCTAATTTCCCTTCATTGGAATTGCCTCCTCCATAATCCATTCTCTCTTTCCTCCCCTTCCTTGTCTCCACCTCCACTAGTTCTTGTCAGGTCTTTGCCATCTCTCCATCTTAACTTTGGTCTTTTCAATATCTTTATTGTGTTTCATCATACAAACCTCTTATCCTCCCCATCTCATGAATTTCTACAACTTTTCCACTCTTGTCATTCCTACTCTCTTTCTCCTCACTAATTTTCTGATGCTACCCACTCTCCGCATCGTTATCTCCATTCTTCTATTCCCTTCCTTCTGCATCATTTTCTCACCTTGTCCTCTCCTCCTTCACTAAAAATAATTCATTCTTGTCTCTCTCTTTCTTTACATGGTTCTTCCCTTTTTTCCCCGCATTCCCCTTCTTACTTCCCCATTGTTACCCTATTTCTTCCTCATTATCCCATATTTTTTTTATCCTCCCACATTTCACATGCATTTCCATGCGATCTGTACCATATTCCCCTCCCCTTCTTTTCTTTGATCTTCTCTGCACCTTCATGATCTCTTCTATAGTTTCTTTCTTTTCTCTGTTCTATCATCTCTTTCGTCTTCTTTAAATTATTCATCTTCCTCCTCTCCTCCATTTTTCCATCATTTCTCTTGTTTCATCTTGTTCACCTCCTTCACTGTATCTTTTCTATTCCACTACCTTAATTTTTCACTTGGCTCTCCATTTCTCCTAAATTTCACCATCTATTTTTGTTGTCTTTTCTCATCTCATCTTCTCCTTATTGTTTTTTCTTCCTCATTCCCTTCTCCTATGATCCTTCTTTACTATTCTCTTCCATCTCCATTCCTTCACTAGCCTCGTCCTTCTTCACCTCCATTCTTCTATAAGTTTCTTTCTTTTCTTCCATTCTATCATCTCTTTCAGCTTCCTTTAAATTCTTCCTCATATCCTCGTCCATTTCCAATCTTTCCCTTCATCTTCATCATTTCCTCCATTCTTCCATCATTACTCTCCCTTCATCTTCCTCATCTCCTCTATTTTTCCATCATTTCTCTCCCTTCATATTCATCAACTTCTACATTCTTCCATCATTACTCTCCCTTCATCTTCTTCATCTCCTCCATTCTTCCATCATTTCTCTCCCTTCATCTCATCCATATATCTTCATTGTATAGTTTCTATTCCTTATCCTACATCCTTTTCATATTATCACTCTTCTCCTTTTTTTATGCTCATTTCACTTTGTCTACTCCATCATCTTCTGGTCTTCTTCATCTCCTACTTCTTATTGTTCATTCTTCCTTCCTATGTTCATTATCATCCTTCTCTAATATTCTCTTCCATCTCCTTCATTTTTATCCTCCTCCATCATCCACATGCATTTCATACCCTTGATCTTCTTCCCTCTGACTATTCTTTACCCATTGGTCTGCCTCTTGTTGACCTATTCCCTTATTTTTTCATTCATTATCTCTCTGCTTCATCTTTCACATCCCTTCTTCTTACTTCTCTCATACTCATTGTTTTTCTCCTTGTCTATCCCCTTATTCTCATACTTTTCTTCCCCTATCATCCTTCCTATCTATTTTTACCTCTTTCATTCATTTTTCCTCCTTCATCTCGCATCCGCTCTACTTCCACACCCTTGTCTTCTTGACTTCTTACTTCTCCTAGTTTCTTTCTTTTCTCAGTTCTATCATCTCTTTCATCTTCTTTAAATTCTTCATCTTCCTCATCTCCTCCACATTTCATTGTCATCACTTCCCTCACATATACCTCTTTCTTATTCCACTACCTTCATTTTGCACATCTCTCTCCCTTTATCCTAAATTCACCCTCTACTTTGTCATCTTCTCTCATCTCGTCTTATCCTTCTTGTTTCTCCTTCCTCATTACCTTCTTCCCTTATCATCCTTCTCTATTATTCTCTTCCACCTCTTTCACTCCCTTTTTTTCTCCTCCTCCATCTCCACACGCCCTATTCCATACCCTTGTCTTCTTCACCTCTGAATTTTCTCTCCTCATTCTTCACTTACCCATAATCAACCACTCACTCTTGTTCTATTCCTTTTTTCTTCTCTTTCCACTCTCAACTCATTAATGTCCTTCAACACATCTTCACACCTAACATTCAAGGCCGATTAAATATTTCTCCATTTTTGCACCACACTTCGATCCATTCTCTTACACCCCATTCTCGTCCTCCTCTCTATAGATGTTGACTCTCCTCTTTTTGAGAGATCTGTCGTTTCTTCCATTCTCATCAACCCTCTCAAGGGGGAATCATCACATATATCCATAATCACTTCTTCCCAGGGAATTTTATTCTTAGAGGATACTATAACGGTCATCACCTACCACCTACTACTCTCCCTAACAAATGTGTGCTCTAATTTTTGCTTAGAATAAATAGATAGAATTCTTCCCCCATTCTCATAAGAAAAATTTTAACTTTTCAAGAGAATGCTTTCTCTTTTCTTCCTCTAATAATTTCTTATCGAAAGAACACCTTCCTTAAGAAAATCATCTTCACAACCATAAATCCCTCTTCTTGGGGTATAATCACCCATTATGTATACTTTCTTTGAAAGGAAACTACTTTTATAGTACCTTGACGCATATTTTCTCAATTCCTCATGTATGAAGGATAACACATCCTCTTTTTCCCCTATAACTTGTCAAACCCTTGTCGAGACATCCATTTGCATTTGTTTGTGCATATCTTTGATTACTGCCTTTGACTCATTAGTCCCATGGGTTGCACATCCATATTGTAGTGATTTTTTACCACTCGTAGGTCTGTAGAACATTGTTGCCATCTCCATTAAGACTATCCTTTGTTCCCTACCGACGTGATATCGCAATCACTACCATATTTTCCTTTTTTGTTTATC
The DNA here is from genome assembly GCA_019776745.2 of Taxus chinensis. Classification (NCBI taxonomy): domain Eukaryota; kingdom Viridiplantae; phylum Streptophyta; class Pinopsida; order Cupressales; family Taxaceae; genus Taxus; species Taxus chinensis. The sequence goes on from CM034151.1 coordinate 385,833,832, forward strand.
CTCGTCTGGGATTTCTTATCCCTTCATCTTATTTTCTTATCCTTATTCATCTATCTCTTTCAAACTCAAGATCAACTTCATGTATGTCGTCAATCCCTAGTTTGAGGGGGAGCACCCAATCAATCATCTTTTCATTAGATTTTATCATTTTTGTCTCGTGGCTTGTCCAACATACACCACTCAACAAAAAGGGGAAAATATAGAAACCAATTTTTGGTATCGTTCCTCCCCTCCGCCCGGTGTTTGCTCTCTTTCATTAGGCGTTCCCATTCAAATTCCTTTTCCCTTTTAAATTAGATTAATTCCATTTCCCATAAAAAATACATATCCAATTAATAAATATTAATTGATTAATTAATCCCTTTTAAATCAAACAATAAATTTAATATTCAAATCTAATACCTATGAATTTAATATTCAAAACTAATCCATGTCATTCCACCTATGAATTTAATATCCAAATTTAATCCATGTCATTCCACCTATGAATTTAATATTTCAAATATAATCCATGAAAAATCCATTTATGAATTTAAAATTCAAATTTAATCCATATTCAATCCACTAATGAATTTAATATCCATATTCAATCCACTAATGAATTTAATATTTGAAAATAATTCATATTAAATCCACTCATGAATTAAATATTCAAAGATAATCCATAGTCAATCCACTTATGAATTTAATATTCAAAGATAATCCATATCCAATCCACCTATGAATTTGATATTCAAATCTAATCCCCACTCACCTAATCAGGGTTAACTTTTCTAAATCATGATTATCCTAAATTAATCTCATCCTTAGGCTATAGATAAGAGCCTCCCCCCCTCTTTCGAAACAAGTTAGAAATCATAGAAAAACTCTGGCATTCTTATTCCACTAATATCATCTTAATATCATCATAATGTCCTTGTGATTCCACTAATGCTATCCTAATGTCCTTGTGATTCCCCTAGCCATCCAATTTCCTTACATTCTTTATATTTCTCCTTGTTGAGGATCTTCTGCATGGATCTTAGCATTCTGCCATCTTGGATCGAGTTCTAATTTGGTTGCATTATCAATCATATAGTCTTCTTCTGGGTCATTTCCGAGCCCACTCTGGTTTGTTCATGTTCTATTTAGACATTTTTGATTATCAGTTATCATTTTGGTTACCATCTTCAGTTATCATATCAGTTAGCATTTCCATTAATCAGATCACTGTTTTAGAATCCAGTTACTAGTATATCTAACATACTATCATTGATTATCTTTTTGTTATTATCACGTGGGATGACATCCTTTCTAGGAAGATCTCACTTCCCAAAAATGACTTCATCGGGAAGCTCACCATATATCTTACTAATACTTTATCATGTTATGATTTTTTCATTTTTTTATAGGTTGAAGGCTCGCAACAAGGATGATCATTTATTGTGCGCATGTACCATTTTATCACCATTCATATCAGGAGGTTCCCTAAACCCTCCCATATTTTGAGGTTTCTTGGTTTCTTGTTTTAGTTTTAACTAATCTAGAATAGGAGACGCGGAAATCCTATCAAACACCCACCATTTCTGCGTACCCACTACCACAAAACTTCAACTCCCCTAAGTTGTCAATCTTGAAGGCCGTGATGACCTACAAGAGCATCTCTGAGCCTTTCACGTGGCATGTCTTGACTATGTGGATGATCACACTATTCTAGGAAATATTTTCCCTTGCAGTCTCCAAGAGTATGTGATGTGTTGTAACTATGACCTACCTATCCACTCGGTAACATCTTTCACACATCTAGCTGATGTTTTTCTACTCATTTCTCTATCTATATCGACTCTAAGATTTCATATGTGTAACTTGCACAGCTTAAACAAGGGGCTAAAGAACATTTAGCGGACTATGTCTTACGATACAAGAACAACCTAGCCAAGATGTCTAATGTTCTTGCAAACTCTGAACTTCAAGATTTATTCATTCAACATTTATTTTTTGGCTCTCCAGGAGAGTGTTATCTTCAAGACATGTTTGTCATTTGATTAACTATGTCATAATCTTAAGCTACACAAAACTAAACTCTTATCTATAGGAAAGCATAAGTAATAGGAGCAAGATTCATCCTCTACACCCTTTCAAAATAAATAAGCTATTATACCAATCACGTAATCTATTAAATCTAAGGTCATCGTCAATGTCGTCTCTAACACCAAATAACTCCAATGGAAACCACATAAGCATACATATACAAAGTTGACTATTGATCACATATTATATTACAACAACTTCTTGAGAGAAATCTTATTATGCTTACCCCTCCGCTCAACTTGGATCCGTATCATTCTAAAGGTAGAAATTAAAATGAGAACTTTTGATGCGACTATCATCAATGTGTCAGACATTCTACAAATAGGTGTTTTAAATCTTGCACTATCATCCAAAATTGTATCAATGATAGAAAACTTGAGCTTCCAGAGCCTACGACCTCTGCACCAATCAATGAAAATCATAAGCTCAAAATATTTAATAATCCACTTCTAAAACATGATAAGAAAATAGTTGATTCCTCGGCTAATCGTGCATATCTTGCAGTGCCTCCTCCTGCATCGAGGGCTCTTGACTTCCTAGTTGTTCATGCTAATATTTCCCCACTAATTATTTCTTTCTCTAATCATGATTATCATGTTACATTTTATTTTGATCACTTGCACATCAACACTTCTATAGGATCCATCTCTATCAATAACACTAAAGTTGATCCATCATGGCATATCACCTCGTGTTCTGTTCCATTTCTTGTTGTTATTGGATATCCACTCTCACAGATTTCATATCCAATAGATAACTCATATGGCGTCGTCTAACTTCATGTTACCATTGGTCCTCTCACCATGTTTGTGCCATTCCTTGTAGCACAAATAATCGAAGGGTGTGGCATGCTCTTAGGTCTCAATTAGATTCACAGGTCTCAGTCTATTATCTCCATGAATCACTTGTGTCTAAAGTTCATTCACAACAATCAAGTCATCTCTATCAATGGTGTGCCTCCATCTACTTCATGGTCGCAATCTCCTCTTGAGGGTGTCATTACATCACCTATACCATCTAGTTACCTGTGGCCTATTCAACCTAAATCACAATCCATTCCTAGCTCACTTGTTCGTACATGACCTATGTGGTCTCATCACTCTGCTGGTCCAGTACATCAATCTAGGTCCATCACGAGGACAACTCCTATATCTAGGCATACTTCACCACCCCCTTTCACCCCATGTAGGCATCCATCACCTCCACATTGTGCTTCACATAGGTGTCTACCACCTTCGCTCTCTGCTTCACATAGGTGTCCATCACCTCCACGCTCTGCTTCACATAAGTGTTCATCACCTCCATGCTCTACTTCACATAAGGTTTCATCACCTCCGTGTTCTTATTCACATAGGTTTCTATCACCTCCACATTTTGTTACAAAAAGGTGCCCACCATATATTCATTAGTCACTTGCATATAGACTTCATTCACCTACACAATGTCTATCTCATATACCACCACTCTTAGAGCATGGTAACACGCCTTCATCACTGCAAGCATTGGGTAGTGGACCTTCATCTTGTATTTTTATCGTATAACACATTCATCACCACACACTTGGGGGGGCATCACACCTATTTCTTCCCCTCAACATCAATAACCATCTTATTTTCTCATCACTTCACATCTAAACTTTCACATATGACATATGCATCTTGACACACTCCAGTATCGTCATTTCCTGATGATGCACTCTCGTGCTTTAGTTCACACTTGACTGTTGAGAGCATCCTATACACATGAACCTCACCCACTGCACATTATACATTCAAATTTTCATACTACATCACACATCATGCATCATACACTTCCAACATCTTCTCTCGCAACATCTATTATACACTTGGTGTCTCATCCATTCTACACATTCACCCCACATATCCCTTACATCTACTTCTACACGTAGTGGTCATTACCCTATGACGTACTCTAGTTCTGCGGTTCACACTCAACTATTGATGGTTTCAATATAAAATCAACCTCACCATACTCATTCACATGCTTACACTCTACGCTTTGTGCTTTCATGATCATATTTTTTCATACAAACATTCGACCTGTTTCCCAATGACATACTTTCGTTTACGGTTCATCCTTTACTGTTAAGGGGCATATACAAATGAACCTCATCACATGCATACACATACACTTGGGGGGCATGTGGCTCCTATCATTTACACTACATTCCATTCTACCTCATCCACAACACACTACATATCTTGGTTGCATTTATTCTTGCTTACTTATGCTTTTACATGTATAGTTTTTACACATACTATATATATATATATATATATATATATATATATATATAATATAGCATTATCTTTATCATACACACATGCATGTTCAATTATATTTCTAGTTGTGATCACACATTATACATATCTATTACATGAAGCATGGATTTTTGACGCAATACTTATGACCAGTCCCACAGCGGATTCTGGGGGCATCCACTTTCATACACTACATGTGCTATTATTTCATTTTTCATAGCACATTTATATATCAGATTATACATGCTTTAACATACTTCTTATCTTTCTAACATGCTAATGGGTGCTTCATGTGTAACATTTGTTATGCAAGACTATTTTGCTTTCATGGTTATTTGTTACATTTATTACCATTGTTTGCTCTTTTTATGAAATTGCTTACGGGATTTGCCCTTTATCTTGTGTGCACATTGTTTGCTTTTGGCTTCATCGGCCTTGATTGTCTTGCGACATTGTGAGTGGTTTCCCATGTTTGCAACCCACTTTTCATAGTCTACATTGTCTTCTTGCATGTTTACATTGTCTATTTACGTCTTATCTTACACATTATCTGCTTATCTTACACTTTGTCTTCTACATGTGTGTTTGTCTTTGTTTGTACTAAAACTTATCTCCCAGCAACTTTGTTTATATGTGACTTGGTTTCTACCAAGCACATTCCCTTCCCCCATATAGGGCAGAACTTTAGCACATCGGTCAATCCTCCTTTTGGCTGCATACTCCTTCAGTGACATCACATGCACCCCAAATGAAGGGGACATCGTTTGGGTGAACCAGTCACCCCATATAACGTCATACAATCACAATTCAACACAACATAGTACCAATACATCATAGTAGTCAGTATCAGACATTGATCAAAATCAGACTTGGGACCTTAGCACAACACAGACAATAGTGCCCAGACCAGGATAGTAGCACCTAGGTGCCGCTGACCCTTTCTGGATGCCTATGACTAGGAGGTAGTTACATAGAATTTGGCAGTTCAGCACAGTCTACAGAACTACTCAACGGCTTTTACAGGGCACACAGTCCTTAGAACTCGACATGCATGCACTACACAACACTTTTTACTTTTGCATTGGTTCAAATTATTCAAATTGTATACACCATGTACAGTGGTGTTGTACATTGTGTGAAGTAGTTAAAGGTTGGAGGATAACACCAGAATCTTCTCCCTACACTTCTTCCATGACATGGCATGAGATCGCCCAAAAAAACTCGTTCTACTACAACATCTTTTGGATCATTTCTACACCCATTTACTCATCATGGATCAGATGCACATGTTCCTTTTTCACATTTTTCATTTTACATACTTCTTTACATGATTTTTACACATATACATGTGTATTTGACTACTTGTTCATTCTTCTATTTTGCAGGTCTGTCTGTATGGGAAGCGGTAGTCACTTCACAACATCACACATAACAAATAAGTGACATCAACAATAGACACATCATGACATCAACACATGTGTTTCCACCCTAGGGTCATTTTCATAATCACTTTTTGCACTTTCTCCTCCTTAACATCCACGCTTCACACTTTTATCACTCCACGCATTGTCTTATCCCTTGGCATGCTCTTTCTACATTAATATACATGATTATCAGGTACACATCTCTATCTACTTTATGTTACCAAGATTTCTGCTCACCAACATAAAGTGGGGGCAAATGTAGACACAAAACAACGCACTTTGAGTATTTATCTAGTCTTGATTACATATTATTATTCATATGATTCCTAAGTAAAAAAAGTACTAATCAACCCATGTCTTTGGCCACCTTTCTTTGCTTTTTCATGCCACTTTGAGTCTTACACTCTAACTTGCTTAGTATGCCTTATTATACTTTGGCATTTATCATCCTGGACACTAGCACCCAGCTAGGACGCTAGCACCAAGCATGCTTGTCCCCTTTGGGTGCCCCTGACCTCAGTATACTTTCTTCAAACTTTTTGGGTCCTTTATAGCCATTTGAGCATCTTATCTTTTTGGTAGTCATCCTTTTCGTGGTTAATTGCAAAATTCAAGCAAGTGAATCATATAAATATAAAGTTATGTGATCATAATAAATGACCAAGCACTAAGCATTGGCTATCACCACCTAAGGTTACATCCATCAAGCATCTAAGAGATCCATTGCATACATCTAGTACCATCAAAGGGACATAAGGGTTGGTTATTCTACATACACTTCATATGAGGGAAGTTCATTTTATTCCATGCACACATCTATTACATTTATTTACATCTATCTTATTTGCTCGCTATCAAGTGTGACACGCACAAGAGCCACCTAGGGCACAATTCTGCACACACACATAGAACTACATTGGGTCTGAGATGTAGTGCAATGCTCATTCATAAGTTCACCATTTTGACACCTGAGGACAATTTGAACCCTCATTTTACACCTTTCTTTTTTAGGATTGATGTCTCTTTGAGGGTTTTTTAGGTCAATACTTCATTGCAGGTTTTTGACAACTTTGGTGACAACTATATGACCTCATAGAGACCAAAGGAGAATAACAATGAATACCTTGTGACCACTCAAATGAGGTTTCTTGAGCACTTCTACAGACCCAAGCACCTAAAAATAGGTTTAGGATGCTCGCAGACGCCCCTGTCCCTCTCTAGGTGCCCCAGTCCAACTTATTCTTTTGGATTTGTATTTTTCTGAGCTTTGGTGCGACAATCAACTTGCTTCGTATTTTCCAGTTCTTCAGCTCTTTACACCTATGGGATTTATGTGAATCAGCTAAGGCTTCTTACCCTCTCTTTGCACTTAGGGTTTTTACTTTATTGCTTAGTTTACTTGGGTTAATGTATGCATTTAATCTTTTATTCATTTACTGTTGCAATAACATTCAGATCAGACATATAAATTCATATTTTTCTGTACTTAATTGATTATTCATTTACTGCTACAATAACATTCAGATTGGGCATATAAATTCATGTATAGTTTAATCAGTTGATGACCGATTTGTACAAAAACATATCACAAATAGTGTCTCAGGGATTGAATATCATAGAGGACATCAAATGTTAGGAGTAAGATAATGCTAAATAATTATTTACCATTTCAAAATGTTATTATGATGGTACTACTTAACATTGTAAAGAATATATACATTCATATGTTATTATGAAGGTATTGCTTAACTTTATTGTATGCTAAGATTGTACAAATATAAGTTGGGAGTATTTATATTTTCACTAATTATAAGTTGAGAGTATGAATGTATAACTTGTGTGCATGAATTATTAGAAAAAAATTATTGTAACAAAAAATTGAGTAGTTTTTATTAATCGAATATGTATTCCTAAATTAATTATGAGCATGTTTGAATACTATATTTTGCTTCCAAAATTAAAAATGTATACCACAATCAAACGAAATAAAATAACTACAATAAGATTTGTAAAGATTCGTCACCCTAAAACATTACATTTGATTCAAAAAAAATCTAGTAGAATGAGAAATGAGGAACACCCTTTGATTTTTTACCTAATTCACCACCCACAACCATTTGTTTTATTGATATAACAATAACAAAAGGGACATGTTTTTATTTTTGGATTAATTCACTACCCTCAACCATATGATTTTGTTTTTTTATTCAACTTTGCAGATAAGAACACATACAACATAAAATTGATAATATTTGATACAAATGGTGTTTTAGCACACATCATCCACAAGGTTGATTTGTCACACAAGAAGTCAAAAAACCTTGGCGGCGTCGAGCTCAAAACCAAAATTATTTTCTCAAACCAAATGTGAAAGAGTTCTTGCAACATTGCAAAAAACATTTTAAAATAACAATATGGACATTGACGAGAAATTCAAATATTGATGACCTGATGCCTTCATTCCTTCAAAACATTGGCTTAGAGGTTGGAAGATTTGAGTTCATATTCACACAAGAAGATTGAGTTGAGTCCAAATGCACCAATCATTAAGGTTCTAGGAATCCCAAAATATATCTCAAGAATCTTAACTCCGTTTGGTGGTGGTTTGATGCATCATACCATTGTAAAAATATAGTGCTTATAGATGAATCTTTATAAAAAAACAAGTTCAATGATGTGGGGAACTACATATTGGCTAAAACATTCAACATAGATTCTAATTCAGAAGACATCTACTTGTTAGATGAGTTGTGGCCTTTATTGCAACCATTGAAGGACATGGAAGATGTTCGGGATGTTATTAAATCAAAAACCAAATTATAGGGAGCTTATTTTTTGGAGATTTACTATGATTTCTGGTGTTAATTTTGGATCCCATCTTTGTGAATAGTGTTACAATAGAATTCAAACAATTCTTAAAATGTTCTACTACAATTCTATCTTTAGTAAAGTAATTTAAATTTATTAATTATATATAACTGAATACAAAAATACATCTGGGATGGTTTTACAATTAATTTTAATTAATTTCATATCCATATTTAAATATGAAAATATATGGAATGATTTAACAGTTAATATGATATCCATATTTAAATATACCTGGAATGGTTTTACAGCTAATTACATTCTCCTAGTTTGAATAGTCACCCTCTGTTAGTTTCTTCAAAATATCTTCAGTAATTCTATGGTTACGTTGATGTTTAATCACATCATTCTAAATGAACCTTGAAGTGTCTCATATCTCTTGAATTTCATTAGCCTAGTGGCCACTAGGCCACAAGGCATTTTAATTATTCAAATATTGATTAACTAAAAAAAGGATGGGGAATAATTAATCTAATCTAGAACGACATGTAAATGTAATAAATGACTATGGAAAATGACCCAAACAACTATGTAAAAGGAAATACTAGCCCTAATGTGCAAGAGAGAAGAGGAAATAACTCATCTGAATAGAAGATGCTCACGGGATTGTGTTACAGAGGTGACTATGGAAACCGAAAGTAGGAATGACTATGCAGGATCCTCGAAAAGGATGGATCTGGGTTGATTCTATGGACTTGAGCACCTAGAGAGGGACTCAGGCACCTATGGGCGTTCTAGTATGCCAAATGGGCACCCTGGTCTGTGAAAAAGATCTAGATATGAGTTTCATAGGTCAGGAAGGTGGTCCAAAACCCTCACTAAGTATCGCATCAAATTCATTGCACTGTGTCAGATGTTGCTGATAATCCAAGTTGTATAAAAGACCTGCAAGAGACCAAAAGAAGTTTCAAAACCCTAAAAAAAGAAGAGTGCAAATGAATGGGTCAGACTGGCCTTAGCTTCTACAACAATGGTCTTACTAACTGAGCGTTGCACTACATTTTGGACCCAAATGTAGTTCTGGTGAGTGTGTGCATAATGTGCCCTAGGTGTTATTGTGCTAGTCACACTTTGTGAAGTAGCGAGTAATAACTAGATGTAAAAAATTAATAGAATGAGTGCATGGAATAGAATAGAATCCCTCCCCCTATGCTTGTGTGATGTAGATGAACCAACCTTGTCCTTATGATGGAGCTAATGAATGCAAATGATCTCCAAATGGATGTAACTCTAGATGGATGATAGTGATGAATAGTGTTTGGTCCCTCATTATGGTCTCATAACTTTATATTTTATAGGATTCTCTTGATTTGATTTTATAATTAACCCCGAAATGGCTTACCACCAAAAATATAAAGACCTCAAACAGCTAGAAAGAGCCCAAAAAGTGGCAGAAAAGTTCAAAAAGGATTAGGGCACCCCTAGTGGGGTCAGGGTGCCCATGGGTGCCCTAGTACTATCATGGGCGCCTCAGTCAAGACTAAAATAATGAAAAATGATGAAAGTTGACTAGGCATGTGGGTGTAAAAGGTCTGTAATGAAGAAATAAAATAAGAGAAGATGGCCAAAAGATGAGGGTTGATTAGTACTTTCTTCACTCAAAAACCTTCTAAATAGTAGTATGAAACTGAGACTAAATAATGTCTAAAGTGCATGATTTTATGTCTACAAATATTCATAGTTTAATCTTAAATACATTTTAAAATTGATGAGAACTTCATTACAAAGCATAAATAATTCTTAGCGACTGCTAGACCATGTAAAACAAAAATATGTTGTGTTTATAACAAAGCATAAATAATGCTTAGCAGCCACTAGCTCGTATAAAACAAAAACATGTTATGTTTAGTCCAAAGCATAAATAATGCCTAGTGGCTGCTAGCCTGTATAGTGGGTTCCAATATTTTATTTTTCATATTCCAATTTATGAGATTTTGGAGTGTAGTAAATGTGATTTTGGATTCCAATATATGTGATTTTGGATTTGTTGGCTAGATTTTCTGCATAGCACAAAACCTAGGTAGTCATGAGATAAATCTCCCTCATTTAACCGGTGAGGCTCCCATGTCAGATTTGTCGATAAAAATGTGTTATTATCTATCAGGGGTTTTACTTTAACCACTTAGTTCATGAACCATAACTAAGAAGTTCTGTAGCAAGTAAGCAACTGTTCAAGAAATGAAGTATTTTATAGAAGAAGGAAAGTAAAGGAAATACAAAGAAGAAATGGGGAAGATGTGCATCCCAATTAGTAGATAGCAAAGCTAATTGCATGCATATAGAAGAAACTTAATAGATATGAATACACATAATTATAAAACAAAGGCAGCTCTAGATCCAGATCTAAAATAACACAAAGTTTATTAAGAGATCTAAGATTAAAAGCAAGAAACACAGTACACCGTGACACAAAGTTCTCCGGAAACCTGCTCCTTTGTATTCATTTGCTCCAAGTTGCTCTCAGGGGTTCAACACAAAGTCTAGAATACAAGATTGCTACTTACAAATTCTGATCGATCATTAACTCAGAGGTTCTTCTCCTACTTATAGAATGTAGGAGGGAAAGTACAAATGGAAAACTCAAACTGAACTGAAACATAAACCACAAGTAAAGATGACATTTGGCAATCATCCTCAACTATCTTCTCCTTAAGTGACACATGTATCACTTAACTAATAGAATGGTTCCACATGACTTTAAGTAATGGTTGCAATACCAATAACTTAGAAGTTTTACAATTTCATCCGGGAACATATAAAATAGAAGAAGAAAGAATAGAAGAAGTCATGCTAGCTGTAATGTTTATGTCTTTTTCTTGTTCTGATATCGGATATACTTATCAAACATGTAATTCATCATCCTTCCATCTGTTTTAGCCACTGCTTCTTTCTCTGTCCTGAACTGTAACAACCCTTCATTCAACACTTTGATGCATGCTTCCACATCTTCCAAACTCGGCCCAAACCTCACAATGTCTGCCTGCAGCGCCACCAGTCTACTGATATAATTCATCGTGAAAGGCTTGGTACCTTTATCAATTCTCTTTTGTATCATCAGAAGAGATCCTTCTAGGGAATTAGGCACCTTAGTTGAGACGATCCGCACGTATGAAGTGACATTCCCGTCTACTCTCTCCTCAGTGAAAGAAATGACACTATCTGGTAAATCTGATGTCCTACTCTCAAGTGCCTGCATCCTCTTTAGCAAAACTCTGCAGATTTCCAAATGGAAAGATACTGCAAACTGTAGCTGCTTCCCCTTCTCAACTGATCCGTCTAGTACAATCTGTTCCACAATCAATACATCTCCTAGCAGCTTGTTGATCTCAGCCAAAATACTCAGGTTACTCTCTGCAACTATATTCATGCTTTCTATGTTTGCCATCAGTTGCTTCAGTTGATTTGTTGCATCATCCATAACCTTTAGGCGCGCTGACACTTCTCCAAGTTGTACAGATACCTTGAATGACACCATCTAAATATCTTCCATTTGTCACTAGCCTCTACTTCAATGGGTGGGTGATTCAATTTTCTAGCATAATCTTAGTCTTACTCACAGTGCTATGAAATGAGCTTAAAAAAATAGTATAGCAACCTTGGCTAGGAACATTGACATAATTCAGGAAAATACTTGCTTTTGCAGCTCTTCTATCTCCAACTTTTCACTAGCCAAGCCTAAGGAATCCAAGGGCATCAATCAGTGTCTGCGAGTCCTAAAAGCATTTAGTCCTTCAATAATGGCTTGACCGAGGGGTACTTCTCAAAACATGTCACATCCTATGTAGTGAGCCCCTTTTCTAACCATCCTTAATACCAGTTAACCCTTGATATCTCAACCTAAAAGTCTCTACCAAATATGGAAATGATTAACCTAGTAAGTTGATTGATAGTCTCAACTTTAGGCCATTTTGTCTAGAAAGCTGCAGATGCCTAGGAGTTGCTGCGAACTTCGTGCTTTTGCTAAGTTCACTTCTCCATGTCTAAGGCATTATGGAATTAACTGCGAAAGCCAACCATTCCGATAACTTGATATTAAGTCGGAGACATTAGATAGTCGCTCAAGTCGCTGAGTTTTCCACCATCTTCTACTCAGCATGACTTCTTTATCCACAAAGTAAACAGTGTCCTGGTTGGCTAGATTTTCTGAATCATCCAAGGACAAAGCCCTTTCGAATTCCGACATTTGTAGCTTCAACGTATCCTCTGGAACAGGCAGTGAATGAAGTGGCTGAAGGGAGAAGATGAATGTTGCTAGATTCAGTGGAGGCATCGAAGCGTCTTGCTGCTGTGGTGCAATAGTTGGTGAAGTACTGGGTACTGGAGAAACCAGAGTTAAAGTCATGGTCGTAGAAGTGATCTTCTCCTTGAATTGAGATCTTCTATGCATTTGTCAACTTATCGACTTTCCTGCTTATTATCTCCTCAGGGGGTTTTACTTTAACCACTTAGTTCCTGAACGCATAACTAAGAAGTTTCCCGTAGACTTGAGTAAACAGCTGTTTAAGAAAGGCAATATCCCTTCATCAGCAACCAGAAAGAAGTATAAAGGAACATAGCTCCCGAGAAATGGGGAATTGATGTTGCAGCCTCCCATGTTAGTCTGATAGCATGAGCTTAATCTACATGCACATTAGATGGAAACTGTCAAGTACCATATGAACACATAGAATCTATAAGATCCAAAGGCAACTCTAGATCTAGATCTAAAATCGAACACAAAGCTTTATCAAGAGCCTGCTGAAGATCTCTCTTTCTAAGAAACATAGTACACTTTTGCATTTCATCCAGAAATCTTCTCCGGAAGGCACATGTGCGTGCTCCTGGGAGATTGTATTCCTGGCTGCTCCAAGTTGCTATCAGAAATTCAGCACGTGTAGTCTAGAACTCAGGATTGCTGCTTACTCAAATTTCTGATCGATTATTAACCCAAAGGTCTCCATTCCTCTAGCTCTATAGAATGCTAATGCAGGGGCAATATCCCACAATGATTGGGAAGAAGCTTTAGTTGAACTTGTGCACGCTGTGACTGAAGGTCGTGTAAAGAAACAACTGGCAATGCTCAGCTTCCATGGCGATCATTCTATCATTCGGATGCATGGACATCTGTATTGATTCTACAACTGAAAAGCCCGTAACCTTCTGAGGTTTGTACGAAATGCTACCTATCTCCAAGTAAATTGACTTCTTCAAGTAATGGACTTTTACAACTTCCAATCACTTAAGTTGCTATAATTTAATTGATCGCTTCAATTACTTTGTCTAGCCTGCAGATGAAATCGAAGAAGGAAGTCATCATTGATCAGCTTTGAAGTCTTTGTCGCATGCAGGTGCAGTAAGAAGAAGGAAGCACTCGAAAGATGACTTTATCCTTAGAAAGAACATTTCATGCATGCAGCTTGGATTCAAGACTGGATCTGTGAAGCTAGCTGGATCATGGACAACAAGCTATGAATTACAAGCAGTTGGAAGCTGGAAGCAAGCTGGACGTTTTGGAGTTGCTCACGCGATGTTGTCTTCTAATAATTTATGACCAATTGATTATAGAATCAACCTTATTGATTTCAATGGTTCTTTTGTTGTACATGACATCCAGTGCAAGGTTGGTTGTAGGCATTAACTCATCATCCATTCATTTTTAATTGCAATATGACGACATCATCTACCTCCCGCACCAAATTGGACCGTGGAAGAGCACTCAGAGTGAACTTTGAAGGAGATTCAATGAAGGCTTCAACATGGATCAGATGAGAGCATTATGCACAAGCAATCTTGGAAGCTCTATGCTTCGCACGCATCTGACTTCTTCACGGGCTGCATCCTGAATGCTAATGAGGAGTGACCAGCCTTTGTGCACTTGAAGCTTTTGCAAACTATGAGATCTGATGAACTCTGCGATCTACATATGGATTATTGTCTTTCCCGAAGCATCATACACTATGCATCTGGATGAAGGATGGTAAGATCTAGCACATTGCATAACAAACTTCTGGCAACTGGGCTATGGATGGAAAAGTTGCAACTCGAGATAATTCCACTGCTTTTAATCTGCACGCATGAGTGAAGTCTTCTCTTGCATGCATGAGTGAAGTCTTTCCATCAATTCAACAAGAGGTTCCGAGCCTAGATCCGTGTCTCCAATATCTACAAATTTAGAAGTAATGCATGACTCTGTTGTGCTTTCTTTTTCATCTCTTCTTCGCCATAGCTTTGTCTATCTTTGTCTGAACAATTCTTCTTCTTCTTATTTAACTGGAATACTTCAAAACTGGTGTAGATCTGGACAATGCTTCAGATTCAGAGGATATATGCAATGTATTGGACATTGATAAAAGCTCCTTTTCTTTTGTAAAGCACCTGTAATGAATTCCTGTAATTTATTCAGACAAAAATGGCCACCGGAGCATGAATAGTGAATTTTAATTATAAAAATCTGCACTTTTCAAGCCTGTTGCCCCAAAAAAATGGTGTTTAATTTGCACATAAAGAGAGCATGAATCCTTTCAAAAACACCTGAGCTCCTGTAACACCTGTGCAAACAATTATGCAGACAAAGATCAACCTTCTTCAAAGCATGCATCTGGAAGCTTTTAGCCTTGTTGCCACCTTGCTTGAGTAAAATCCTACTTCAAATGCCTTGTTTCCCACCTTGCCTGAAAAAATCCTTCTTCAAATTGGGCGCACTTTTCCTCTTGGATGCAATTCTTTACCTGTGAATTAAATAATTCACCCATATGGCTGCCCATGCTTATATAACCTTTACAATTCTATAATTAATAATTGCCCTAACAATTAAAGACAATTAATTAATTAAAAATCAAGCTCTTCTCTTTTAATTATAGCATGTTTAAGGACAACCATCCAATAAATTAAATTAATCCAATTTAATCCTTCACACATCACTTCACTTAAGTTTCACAGTGTGCTTTGACCATAGCCACTGAAAATAGTAATTAATATAATCATTTAATACTTTAATAAGTATTAATTCCTTCTCAAAAGGGGCTGCATTAAATAAATTAAATTTATTTAATTTTGGAATTCTATTTTTAAATGATTTATTCCCCTTTGCTTTTGTTGACTTTTCCACAAGCTTGGGTGCCAAAATTGGGTGAATAAATATTAACAAATATTTATTTAATGCATTATTATTCACCCAAGGTGGGTCGCACGTTTTTGCACATATAATTCTATTTTTAAGAATTTTCTCATAATGGGATTCTTTACCCTGCAAGGCAGGCACTAAAATCCCATGATCCACTTAAGTCACTTTCTTTTGACAATAGGATTATTTACCCTGCAAGGCAGGCAATAAAATCCCATAATTTCACTTAAGTCACTTTTCTTTTATTTCACCATGGGAATTTTTACCCTGCAAGGCAGGCAATAAATTCCCACCTGCCTGCAGCCTCTAACTTTCCCACTACAGCTTAAGTGAATTTTCTATCACGGGAAAAAGTACCCCTGCAAGGCAGGCAATAAAATCCCACCTTCCTGCTGCTTCTAATTTTTCCACTGCAGCTTAAGTGAATTTTATATCACAGGAAAAAGTACCCTGCAAGGCAGACAATAAAATCCCACCTGCCTGCTGCTTCTATTTTTCCCACTGCAGCTTAAGTGAATTTTCTATCACGGGAAAAAGTACCTTGCTAGGTAGGTATAAAATTCCCATCATGCTTGCAGCTTCTATTTTTCTCATTACAGCTTAAATCCTTTGTTTTCCCAAAAATGCGCCCATCCCCGCAGGGGCTTTTCCGTGCATGACTTCGCTTTTTCCCAGTGATCCAGACCTCCGATGGTGACTTCCTCCGGGCATAATGTGCATATATGTTTTCCAACTGCTCCAGGCCAAAAATTGGGCTTACCCGGCAAAGGAATTGTTCTAGAGAAATTTCACAAAAAACGAAACGGGAAAACACAAAAACACGAAAAATTGTCAAAAGTTACAAATAAAGCCCAAAACTTATTCCTTGTTAAAATCCTTTTGGTACAAGGGAATAATGACATATTCACTCATAATAGAGTTAAAAAGGAGTGCAAATAGCCTCATACGGGGCTCAAAATAATTAAGTACAAATTTGCCACAGACAAATCCCGACGACAGAATATAACAACTTTGGGCATCTGGGTATTTGGCGAAAAAGGCTAATATGGCTCTTTGGGATTATCTTGACGCAATACAAGAACTTTCAAGCAATAAAAACACAAAACGACCCATTATTTTAAAAGTACGAAATTTTTTTGGATAGGGTAGTCACAAATTTCATGGTGAAATCTAGGTGACACCAGGATTCCAATATGTGTTATTTTGGAGTACAAATAATTCCAATATTTAACATTTTGGAATTCAAAACTAGTAATATTGGATTCCAATATTGCCTATATTTTTTAGCTTTTTGGATTGGAATAAGTCCAAATTTTGTGAAATAAGCATTTTATACATACAATGAATGATACTACTAACAAAATATTTACTTAATAATATACACAAATACTCAAAATAGATGAATAATCAATTGCATAAGTAAATAAACACTTCCAATAAAAAATATACCATCTCAAAAAATTTACTCAAACAACGAGTCATAAAATAAACAATTTAAAAATAATATTACTAATGTGTCCCATATAAAAAATCAAATAGACCACTTAAATACATCCAACACATATCTACTCAAAACTTGTTGATACTATATATACCAATTGGAATTCAGGTATCTAATTTTTTGATGAAAACGATCTTATATTATATTAAATGCAACATGATACAATAGTCTCTCAACAAAAAAAAGCGGGCGGTATGAGGGCACGCCCCAAAGCCACAAGCATACAAAGCTAAGCCTAGCAAAACAACAAAGCAATAGCTACATGGGGGTCTGAGGAGAACCAAAAACAAAGTTACTCAGTAATAAAACCATTCAAATATGAAAAACTAAAAATTAATTAATTAATACATCACTATATATTAAATATTAAAAAAATGTGTTCATACAAATACTTATATCACTTACATATTTAAAAAATAATAATATTAATTATATCAACATACACAATAATAAAATCAAACAATAACAAACTTTTCATACAATATATAATATATTAAATCTTAAAATTACATCAAATAATTAATTAAAATTAAATAATATAAAATATTTATATAAATAATTCATTTACATAAACATTCAATATTATATAAAACATTTATTTTTCTAAGATAAAAAAATAAAACTTATTGTAACAAATATCCCCCAATGACTTAGAAATCTTAACAAATCTCAACAATGGATAAATATTTTTCCTCGCTAATTTTACTATTGAAATTTCACATTATATTAATAAAAAAAAAAATAGAGTTACAACTGTAGGGGCGGCTGGACAACTCACGGTCCCACAAAAAGGCCACGAAGGCACCACGAAACGCCCAAAGGGCAAACAAAAGCAAATGCCACAAGGGAAAAGATCAACACCACCTTAAAACATCAAACCAAAAAATATTAAGCACATGTTGTCACACCGAGAGGAGGAGGATCATCCCGAGGAGGTATGTAAATTCCACTGGAAGGCTCAGCCGACGGTGGATCAACCTCTCAGCCATCCTGATTGGGCATTTAGATTTGCAGAAGCGCCATAATTCCCCAACTAGGGGGCAGAGAGCCAACAAACGTGTGACCTCCACGAGGAGGATAGGCCCATCGCAGAGAACTATCCACTGCCTTCCCTCGAGGAGGACTCAACCCTACCTCGAGGTGGACAAAGATGAAGGGTGACCCTGAAGAGAGGAGGAGCGATGGCTGCGAGAGCGACTTCTCTAGCACGAACCTTGTGGAGGTGGTTGGCGTGATGGTGATGGCTGAGGTGGCGGTGGCAAAGGGTCGTGAGGGACCCAACTCATCATGCATGGAAGACTCCCCTGGTGAACAAACAGTTCTTGCAGGTGAGCAAACTCTAGAGAAACTTTTTTGACTTGAGCTTGAACTTGTATTTGCACATCAGACAAAATAACCACTTTATCATTAGTGGAGAATAAAACACTAGAATTATCATTATGAAAGATAGCAATATTATGAGATTTTCAAATTTGAAAGAGAATACAAGCTCTAAAAAAATGTCACAAATCTATCAATATAGGACGACCAAGAACTGAAATATCCAAATAATGCTTCCCGCCAATAGAAGAAGTCTAGGTGGTAAGGTTGAAATAAGGAATGTATCCAGGAACAAGTAGCTTGAGCACGAGCAAAAGACCAAAAGAGATGTTTAAAAGACTATGGCCGAGAACAGAAAGGGCATTTAGGATTAGGAATGTCAGTGTGACTGAGCCGTTCACCTAAAGGAAGACCCTGATAAATGAGACACCACAGAAAATGGTTAACTTTGGGGTCCAACAGAGGGTTCCAAGCACGGGAAAGACATCGAAGTCAAGTATTTAGGACAAATTGAAGCCCCCAACAAACATTGAGCTTGGAGATGGTAGATGAAATAAGACTCAAAAGTTAGTAAATAGCTCCAACATTATAATGAAAAAAGCAATATTATGATTCCACCGCCAATCTTGCCACCAAGCATTTAAAGGTTTAAGGCCCAGTTTGTGAAGCATGACATCCAACATCAGCTCTTGAATTTTGTGGATAGATGGAAGGTATGAATTGGCAAGATTGAATTTCATATTTAGCTCAAGCCAAGGAATCTAGTCTCTGTGGAAAACCATATCTTGAATGGTGTGAATTTCTTTACAAGATAAACAAAGAGGTTTAATGCCTGGAGTTTCAACAAGTGGGATATTATCCTCCATGATAATGGGATACCACCAAATACTTTTGGAGTTGAAAGAAAGCTCAGTGTGAAAGCCATCTCCAATCCAACAAAGAAGATGCTTCACAACTTCAAAAGCCTTCCACATGCTCTTGGTGATGAATGTCCCAACAATTGTAATCGATGCCTTAGTGATAATTAAGGTATGTAACCCTATATTATTCCAACATTTTTTACCATAAGGAGAACTCGAGGCTATGCAGTGATGAAGCAAAATTTTCCAAGCTTGATTACCCGACATGCAACACATAACCCATTTAGAACATAAAGCAATGCTTTGCTGATGAACTTCAATAATGCCCATACCACCATGATCGCGAGGAAGACAACGAACATCCCAAGCGACTTGATGAAATCCCCCAAAACCAAAGCTTTTACACTAAAGGTAATCCCGAAGCAGTTTGGCAAGTTTGGCAAAGGAAGCCTAAAAGGGGCACCGACAAGCAGAATAATACACATGGGTGGCCGCAAGAATCTTGGTGCACACCTAAAATTTGTCGGCTAAAGAGATAGATTTAGACTCCCATCGAGAGACTTTATGCTCTTATCACTAATATACACACAGACACATACATTTTTATTTAAAATTTAGTTTTTATAAGTCAGTAATATTAATTTTTTAATTTTTATTTAATGTTTAATTTTTTTATAAGTCAACCATAAAAATCACGTCATTACACACCCGCCGCGACATAGTTAGATCTGTTATTAACATATTTTTTTTATAAGTTACAAAAGGGCAAAAAGCCCAGCTATATTAATATATAACAAAAACCTGAAAAAAGGCTTACAGTTTCAAAGTTCAAGCAACCCAGCTAGTGTTGCTTACATATTACCAAAAATTACATAATATTCGAGAACTTATACACACTAAATAAACCAAACAACTTTCTCATAGGAGTTGGATATCACCATATCAGGAGCGGCAGTAGATTCATCCCTGACATGAGCCTTTTCTTCCATAACCAGAGTGGTAAACGACTCCTCAAGCTTCGAATTCTCAAACTTGTTGACCGGTATCCCCAATACAGAAAAAATAACATCCAACTTATGCCCCTGATTAATGATTTCTAGGGCTTGAGATTTGGAAAGGGTCCAGATTTGCTCCATGACAAGGCTTAAATCAAAGTCAGTCTGCTCAATTTCTTCACGTAAAGCGAATGAATTACTAACACCAAGAAACACAATTTGGATGCCAATGATCTATATGAATTTCAGGGTATCTAGCTTGGAATTTGACTACCTAGTGTCACCCATCACTCTAACCACTTCCTCCACCTCCGCATTATCTCCATTATGCGTCGAGAGATGAGCACGCAACAAATTGGTCACCATCCAGTGCAGGAGTCAAGGGTCTTCAACACCCTCAATAAGTGTGCTCTGCCAAAATTCCATGGCCTCTTTGGTAGTGACACGAGTCCCTTTATCCAACAGATGCCCAAAATTCAACAACTCCTTTGGCTTTAGATCGTTAACCAGACCCAAAAAGGAATGATGTACATCATCCGAGGAGAAACGATGCACCAACTCATCGTCCATGGCTTTCACAGTGTTTCCTGCAATCAATTTCCCCAAATTACGCCTAGAGCGCTCAACAGGGCCTCAAATCCCTTTCCCTTTCTCCATTAGAGCAAACTCGAAATAACACTACAGAGAACAACAATCATGCTCCACCAAAAACGCAGAGCCCCTTTAATCTTCCATTCGCATGTGTTAGCTATTATGAGACAACACACGACATAATTGCCAATAAATCATGGGGCAGGTGAGTTAAAGCAGCAGACAGATCGCTGTTCCGTCCTTTTCACCGCTGGCGGCCTCTTGATATCTCGATTAATTAAATTCCCTATAAGCTTAAATAATTCATTGGGTTGAAATATGATTAGGTTTTGGGGGTCTTTTCTAATGCTTCTGTCTACACCAAAGTTGGCAAGTTTATTAGCCACTTTGTTAGTGCTGTGAAGGATGTGTGAGATAGGGAGATGCTCACACAAGGCGCGACAATCCACCACAATACCATAGAGTTGCCAGTTGTTAAGCTGGTTTTTCTAGACTGCATTAATTATGATCTGTGAATTGCCTTCAATAAGGAGTTTTTCCCATTTTCTCTACTTTGCAATTGTGAGACCACGCCATAGTGCCTTCTTCAACCAACTTATTTGAACACTTCCTAAGAGCTTCAACAAAACCCAAGATAGGCTGTCCGGAGGAGTTTCAAAAAATTCCTCCCGCCCCAGCCCATCTAGGATTGCACTTGGCAATTCCGTCAAAATTAAGTTTGGTGTAATCCTCACCCGGAGCCTCCTAAGAAGAAGCACTCCGCTTGACACTTTCAGAACCAACCCCTTTATAAGGGAATCTGCTATTAACATATTATTAATTAAAAAGGGTGATATATTTAATTTTGATAGTGCAGCGTGCATCCTAATAAATGGGTGGGCGGATACAAAGATTAGGCCAGCTTGAGAAGATAATTGACTAAGCTTGCATTCGAAACATGTCTCTCTCCATCTCGCCGTCTGACGGAATCAGGTATGTGCATTCTCATTCACATTCTCCTTAAATCCTAACACAGAATAGAGTGTGCCTGTAGTGAAGTTTAGTATTCTTTTGCAGATGGAAATATTCGCAACTCGGCTTTCTCAGGAATTCGAAGCTTAATCGAGGTGGGTAATGATACTGCCAACATCTAAATTCGAGAAATTTCTGTAATTTCGGTACAAACTGATAAAATAGATCGTTCCTAGAAGTAGGATTGGAGTTTAGACCTGAAAGGAAGGAGCCGCATTAATTGCCTCTTCATCTTTAATAAAAACCACTATGAAAGAGTAATGGATCATCGTCTCCTACATCATTGAAGGCCACTCTTTGTAATCGTCCTTCGAATGAAAGAGATAGCCACGATTTGTAAGAATGTATACAAGATCTTCTGCCTTTGTGGACACCGACCTGTATCTCTTCATAGAATGATTGAACCCACGTGTGCTCCAATTTCCCATGTGGCATAGGACCTGTAGGAAAGAACATAATGTGGTATGAACTCACCATGCATCAAGCAGCCGGAGGACTTATGGGCCTTTCAATCTCTTTTTTTGTATGTTTTTTTGAATACTTCTGGGTAGAATTGTTGGATCCGTTTGGCCTTAGCCTTGTGGCAGAGTTGTAAGTATATGGTTAATGATCAGACATCATATACTGTTAATTTTTATAAGACCCCCGATATAGCATATATACATTACATATATTATATTAAAAATATGATAATAATCTAGATTTTTTACTAAAAGAAATATATTTATAATAATTATCAATTTTAAATTATTAACAAATTTATATATAAGATTTAAATTACATGCAAATGACGGGAAAGGTAGGAATTTGGGTATTCCATGCATAATGATTTTTTGCAGTGTAGGCAGGCCAAAGGAAATTAAATGAAATGAAAGAAAAGAAGACAAATTTATAAAATGGAATCATGGCAAGCTGAGGAGAGCCAATGTAAAAATTTAATGGAATAGAGTGAATCAACCCTTATTCACCTCCACATCCACATTTGTTGCTGCTAAAATTCATTTACTTAGACCAAAGGAAACATATCAAATGAAATCATAGCAAGTTGAGTAGAGCCAAGGTGAAATTTTGAAGGAAAAGTTCGAATCAACACTCATTCACCTCCACATCCTCAGTTGTTGTTCCTAAAATGCATTTTAGAAGGTCGTTTGCAGTTTTTCAATTATCTTTTTAGGCTTTTGAATTATTTTTTTCAAGTTTTTGTTTTAAATAGGGCTACATTTGGCCCGCATGCTGTATTTGATATGACCTAGTTACGGTTTCGTATATGGATACAATTGGTAATATATTCAAGTCGCAACATATCTGCATCCAGAATGTAGGTACACTTGCCCTAGCGGTAGGGGTTTTGTATCTTGCAACCCTACCTTGTGGGAAATACACTCAATCTAAATTTGGCATTCATTGAGAGCGGAAATAGCTGTAGATCCTCAAATATCCATGCCCAAACCAAATTGGAGCTATGTTTGGGAGAGGGGAAGGGGGGCAGTAAGATTGAGTTTCATTGCTTACTCAAAAATAGCCTTCTTGCATGTGACTATACTTTGATTGTTCTTAACATTAGAATCATTTTGGGGAAATCAATATTCTCATGTAATGTCCCCTTAGGGGATAAAATAAAAAATCTGGATTTCCTACAAAAAACCCTTATGACAAACATGTAATAATCTGAATTTTCTTCAAACCCTCATGGACAAAAATACAAGAGTCAGATTTCTTCGTTTTATTAATCAAATATCAGCAAAATAGAAATACCCTCAAGCTAGGAAATATTGATAAATCCTTGAAATGTATTGATTTGATGGCCAAGTTCACAAATATACCAAAAACCGATTTTATTTATTTATTGTTTTTCAATTGAAAATATGCAATAAGAACAGCTGACCGTATGAGAAAAAATATGAACAATAGAAGTCTCTTGCTGGCTATAAATTATGCCCTAGAGCAGGTTCTAGGTTGATCACTCAGGCATCCAGTGTGATTACACAACATGGAAACCTCTCTCCAAGCGTGGGACTTGTGAAACTGAGAGAGGAATCTCCAGAGAAGGCTGGTTCCTGCTCCTAAACTACCTGCCACAAGCTATTCCAGTGCAGGCAAGCTAATCTAATCCTAATCTAACAATGCCAAGGAGACAGAGAGAGAGAGAGAGAAGGGAAAAACAGCAAAAGCCTACACTAAAATGGTGATACACCAGAGAAGGAGAATGTTGAACATCTATCAAAACTGCCATGGGACAAAGAGAGGTGAGCAATGGGAAGGATGGACAGATGCATCACAGGCCCAAGGATAGATTTCACACAGAAAATGTCCCAAAACTCCATGAACACAGCTCCAAACCTGCAATGAACATTCAAACATGCACAAATACCTGCAATGAAGAGAGGCAAGAAGAGAACAAGCAAAAACGAGCAAGGATGGACAGATGCATCACAAAACACGTTTTGTTGCTCCAGAAGTTTGCACAGAACATCATTTCAATAGTAAAAGGCAAAAAACGCCATTACAGAGCAAGGGAGGAGGTTCGAACTCCATTTTCAACCCTAGAGAAGAAAAGAAGGGAGGGCAGAGCAGAAAAGATGAACCACTTGTAATCCCCATATAAAATGAGCCAAATCTGGCTTTATACAATGCATGGGTCGAGCCCAGGAGACCAAAAACATAGGAAAATGTGTAAGCAGCCCAACCATTGACCAAAACTGCATTCTTCATTAAAATCGGTGGTTGAGACATCACTTCTGGCCATGCTGAAGAAGAATGCGACCCATGTGCATTAAAACTGGTTGTTGAAATGTCGCTTCTGGCCATGATCACGCGTCAGAGCCGTTTCTCAATTTTCTCTCTCCAGACTGCACCAAAATTTGAGATTGATCCCAGAATCATGTAGAGAATTTCATAAGCTTTCCGTTGATATAAAGAACGTGCAAATCCGAGCTCTGGATCGAAAGTTATGGAGGTCTGAAGTTTTAGGGCACAAAACAGACGAAAACGTGTTTTGAAATCTTTCCCGCGCTCTGCCACCTGGATGACACGTGGCACGCATTGATTGGTCGCATGATTCTCTCTCCTCTGCCTTTCGGCGGGCTTTCTTTTGAAATTTCCTTGTGGGCCCCTTAAACTTGGACACGTGGCATGCATTGATTGGCCGACAGGGGCGCGGGGCAGACCTTGGCTTTTAGCTTTTCGGCCAAAACTCATGCCAAATTCTCTAACTCCTTCCCGAGCTCCGCATTCCCTGTTCCATAGGACACGTGTCCTCTTTTGATTGGCTTGGGCTGACCCCTCAAAATTCACCCTTTGACCTTTGGACTCTTTCCCCTGCGACACGTGTCGTGATCTGGTTGGTTCTCGGCCCTTTCGGCTCCTTCGCGCCCTTCGCGTCTTTATGTCCCGGATGTCCCAAACTGCTTGGGCCAAAAACTTCCGATCCGCCCGAAATGGGCTTCCTCGTCCCTCATTTGGCCGATGACACGTGGCGTTGTTTGATTGGCTTTCGGCTCCTTCGGCGATCCGCGTCCCGCGCGTCCCTTCGTCCCGGATGTCCCAGTACGAACTTTCTCTGTTTCGGGCGAACCGGCCGGTTTGCGTCATCACGGCCCAAATGTCCCAATTGCTTCCAGACTGTTTGTTCTCATTTCGGCCGATCCGGCCGGTTCGCGTACTTCGCGTACTCTTGTCCCGAACTGTCCCGCTCAGCAGTTAGTCGTTTTTCTTCCTCTTTCGGCCGGATCGGCTTCTCGCGCCCGCCGCGTACTTCTGTCCCAGATGTCCCTTTGCTTCACGGGCCGCCTGGAGGCTTTTCGGCCGATCCGCGCCTAGATGTCCCAAATGTCCCGACTGCCCCTAGGACTAGGACTTAGTCATTTTTTATGATTTTTCCTGGATCAATCTACATGCTTGGAATTGCAAAACTCTGATGCATGTTATCGAAATTTACCCTGGGGGGGTGAAATTTTGACAACAGTTTGGCGACTCAGTGGGGTCATTTGCCTGCTAGATGAATGATCAGTAGCCTGAAGCAATCCATTGGGCATGGAGTCATAAGCAAGCCTGAAAACTGATCTGAACTTTGAAAACTTCCCTCTGAGCCACTTGAAACCCACCGGACATGGAGTTGTTCTTACCAAAATGCCACTGAAACGAACTGTGCAAGAGCAAAACCAGCACAACAAAACTATGTACAGAACTGAAAATCATACATGCTCCAAAATGAAACATGCAGAGTGTGCACAAGCACTTCTTCTACTGAAAGCAAACCTACCTACTCTACTCTAACTGGAAGCAAAAGCAAGCTAAACAAACCCTGCAATTGGTTGTGAGAAATAGCTTCCCTTTCTCAAAAGTGGCAGCCATGCAATTGATTTGGAGCTGATCATGGCTGTTAGGATGAGTGGAAAATCAACAAGAAGCTGGTATTCCACCCAAATCATCAAGGTATCAGCTGAAGGCAAATTCAATACCTCTTTTAGTTGCTCTGCATTTGGATTGAAGAGGTATGACAGCTGATCCTTGGTACTTTGTAGCTCACCCTCATGCTCAGAAGCAAGCATGACTGGTTGTGACTTCTCCTTTGGCTCCAATGAAGCCAAATACCTGATTGGGCAAGGTCTGATCCATTTGATATGCCCATTGCCCTGATTTTAAACTCCAAGAATGGAGTTCTCTTGCGGACCTTCTTGAATGGATGATGTGGAAGAAATGGTGAAATTCCTCTGCCCTTTCTCTTCCTCCAATGAAGGACATGAAAGATTAAAATCTTCCAATCTTGATTCCAAAGAGCTTGTTATAAGATGCAGGCTGCTGCAAATGAATACTCTCCTCCATGACAGCAGGCTCTTGTGTTTGGAAGATGGATGATGAAAGAGAGAATGTTGGAAACTCAACCGGTTCTTCTCCATCAAAACAGTCCTCCAAATCAGACAGATAAACTGCCTCATGGCTGTCCTGTTGCAAATGTTCAACTTCCTCCATGGTGTCCTCTTGATCTGTAACTTGACCACCATGGTTTCCTTCTCCCTCCAACATTGAGTTTGAGAGATCAAACTCCTCTTCGACATTGAAGCTAGAGAGAGATGAAGTAGAAAGAAGAACTGAAGGTTCTCCTGTAGCCTGCTTTGTGCTCAAACCCCTTGGATCCGCAATTTTCTCTTCCACAGCTAGATTGTGCTCCTCTTCTTTTGGATTTGGAGCAACTTCTCCTTCCTCCAATAGTTGAAGACAATCTTGCTCTTGATTGAACTCTTCCTCTAGCATGAAGTTTGTCAAGTCAAACTCTTCAGTCTGCTGCTCTAGAGGACAAGTTGGGACTGCAAGATCTTCTTCAGGGCTTTCTTCCTCCATGGCTGATTGTGCAACTTGAATTGGATCAGCATTTCCTTCAAATAGAGTGCCAACATGGACACTACACTCTGAGCAAACTGATTGCTGATCTGCTTCTTCCTTTTGCTCTTCTTCTGCTGCAACAAAATCAGTTATGACCACCATTTGTTTCAACCTTAGCCTCTTCTGTAGGCTTAACCATCAAGGGGATCTTTGTTATCCCAAATTTGGCAGCCCAAACCTTCAAGCTATCTGTCATTTCTTTTCTTTTTGGCTCCTCCTCTTGTTGTCCTTGATGACTGATTTTTGCAATTTCTTCTTCCCCACATGGAATTGGGAATGCAAGAGGAGGGATAGGTTGAAACTCAACTGATTTTACAATTTTTTGCGGTGGTGGAGGAGGTGAAACCTCTTGTTTCTTTGGAGTGGAAGGTATTTCATTTAGCTCTTGTGGAGGGGTTTTGGATTTGGAAGAGAAGAGGGTGGAAAAACTGAGATGGGATGGAAGACTGAGAGGTGGAGACATGGGATCAACATTTGGGACAGCAGATGGAGAGTTTAAAGCTTGACACTGCTGAGATGAAACAGATTGGGAAAGAGGAAAAGAAAAGGCATGAGATGGTGTGCTTACTTGTTGACAAGGTTGCTGAATACTCCTCTCATACACCTCTATTTCTTCAATCCATTTGCAAGCAAAGGCAGCATTGCAATCATGAAGTCCAGCTTCTCCTGAGGGCTGTAATGCCTTGGAAAAGGGCCTCACCCATGGACAAGGTGTCTCTGCAACCGATTCTGAAATGCTTTCATCTGTGCTGAGCCCTGGACTGCACCATCTTTACCTCCATCTTTTGGATTTTCTCCAACAGACCAGCATCTTGCATCTGATGGTCTTCATTGTATGCATACTCTTGCTCTTGGAAAGCTCCATAGCCAAACTGACTTTGGCACTGCTGCTCATATGGGTATGCATACTGATCTTGAATCTGCTCAAAATGCTGATTTGGAGGATTTGTAAAACATGTTGGAGGTGTGAATATACTGCTGTTGTTGATGTGAATTCCATGATGGAAATGAAGTCATGATTGCACAACTTCATGGAATGGGAAAGAATGAAAGAGATGGAAAGAAGGATGAATGGAAAATGAATGAAAATGAATGGAAAGGAAGGTCTGCAACTTCAGAGATGGGTTGTTGACCAGATGGAGTCGCCAGATGTGTTTGCAAGTGCCTCCAAAGGCTGAAATCTTCACAGGAACACACCAACCTGCAAAAGATGAAGTGGAAGACCTCTAAGGTCCCACCGGGCGTGCCAAAACTGTTAGTGCAAAATCACAGCACCCCTGGATGCAGATCAGGCTTCTAGGTTGATCACTCAGGCATCCAGTGTGATTGCACAACATGGAAACCTCTCTCCAAGCGTGGGACTTGTGAAACTGAGAGAGGAATCTCCAGAGAAGGCTGGTTCCTGCTCCTAAACTACCTGCCACAAGCTATTCCAGTGCAGGCAAGCTAATCTAATCCTAATCTAACAATGCCAAGGAGACAGAGAGAGAGAGAGAAAGGGAAAAAGAACAAAAGCCTACACTAAAACGGTGATACACCAGAGAAGGAGAATGTTGGACATCTATCAAAACTGCCATGGGACAAAGAGAGGTGAGCAATGGGAAGGATGGACAGATGCATCACAGGCCCAAGGATAGATTTCACACAGAAAATGTCCCAAAACTCCATGAACACAGCTCCAAACCTGCAATGAACATTCAAACATGCACAAATACCTGCAATGAAGAGAGGCAAGAAGAGAACAAGCAAAAACGAGCAAGGATGGACAGATGCATCACAAAACACGTTTTGTTGCTCCAGAAGTTTGCACAGAACATCATTTCAATAGTAAAAGGCAAAAACGCCATTACAGAGCAAGGGAGGAGGTTCGAACTCCATTTTCAACCCTAGAGAAGAAAAGAAGGGAGGGCAGAGCAGAAAAGATGAACCACTTGTAATCCCCATATAAAATGAGCCAAATCTGGCTTTATACAATGCATGGGTCGAGCCCAGGAGACAAAAAACATAGGAAAACGTGTAAGCAGCCCAACCATTGACCAAAACGCATTCTTCATTAAAATCGGTGGTTGAGACATCACTTCTGGCCATGCTGAAGAAGAATGCGACCCATGTGCATTAAAACTGGTTGTTGAAACGTCACTTCTGGCCATTATCACGCGTCAGAGCCGTTTCTCAATTTTCTCTCTCCAGACTACACCAAAATTCGAGATTGATCCCAGAATCATGTAGAGAATTTCATAAGCTTTCCGTTGATATAAAGAACGTGCAAATCCGAGCTCTGGATCGAAAGTTATGGAGGTCTGAAGTTTTAGGGCACAAAACAGGCGAAAACGTGTTTTGAAATCTTTCCCGCGCTCTGCCACCTGGATGACACGTGGCACGCATTGATTGGTCGCGTGATTCTCTCTCCTCTGCCTTTCGGCGGGCTTTCTTTTGAAATTTCCTTGTGGGCCCCTTAAACTTGGACACGTGGCATGCATTGATTGGCCGACAGGGGCGCGGGGCAGACCTTGGCTTTTAGCTTTTCGGCCAAAACTCATGCCAAATTCTCTAACTCCTTCCCGAGCTCCGCATTCCCTGTTCCATAGGACACGTGTCCTCTTTTGATTGGCTCGGGCTGACCCCTCAAAATTCGCCCTTTGACCTTTGGACTCTTTCCCCTGCGACACGTGTCGTGATCTGGTTGGTTCTCGGCCCTTTCGGCTCCTTCGCGCCCTTCGCGTCTTTATGTCCCGGATGTCCCAAACTGCTTGGGCCAAAAACTTCCGATCCGCCCGAAATGGGCTTCCTCGTCCCTCATTTGGCCGATGACATGGCGTTGTTTGATTGGCTTTCGGCTCCTTCGGCGATCCGCGTCCCGCGCGTCCCTTCGTCCCGGATGTCCCAGTACGAACTTTCTCTGTTTCGGGCGAACCGGCCGGTTCGCGTCATCACGGCCCAAATGTCCCAATTGCTTCCGGACTGTTTGTTCTCATTTCGGCCGATCCGGCCGGTTCGCGTACTTCGCGTACTCTTGTCCCGAACTGTCCCGCTCAGCAGTTAGTCGTTTTTCTTCCTCTTTCGGCCGGATCGGCTTCTCGCACCCGCCGCGTACTTCTGTCCCAGATGTCCCTTTGCTTCACGGGCCGCCTGGAGGCTTTTCGGCCGATCCGCGCCTAGATGTCCCAAATGTCCCGACTGCCCCTAGGACTAGGACTTAGTCATTTTTTATGATTTTTCCTGGATCAATCTACATGCTTGGAACTGCAAAACTCTGATGCATGTTATCGAAATTTACCCTGGGGGTGAAATTTTGACAACAGTTCCACTCAGCAGTTAGTCAATTTTTCCTTTTACCTTCGGCCGAATCAGGATTTCCGCGTCCCTCCGCGCCCCCGATGTCCCAATTGTCCTAGTGCTGCGCAGACCCCTTGGAGGCTTTTCGAAACCGATTCGCGCCCCGATGTCCCAACTGTCCCACAGGACTACCTGGACTAGGATTTGATTCACGATTTTCATGATTTTTTCTGGCCCAAGCTTGCACTTTTTGTAACTTTTTCACCCTTCATATTAATAAAGTGACTTTCTATTTTTCTATTTTAGCGTTAAGGCACTTAAAATAGGGGTCCCCATTATTTTAATAATAATAACATTTTTTGCCTTTATAATTTTACTTTTTGGCTAACTTAGTTATATGCATGTTATCTTATTTCCCTTTTCTCCACCCCTTTTGGAGAAATATTTGGATAGGCTAAGGGTCTTCTATCTACATTAATTCCAACTACTAAGGGACAGTTACATTGGGCATCCCCTCCCAAATATTTGCTTGCCCTCAACTGACTTATATGGTCTGCAAGTACCAAGATGAAATATCACTGATGGGAATTTGCAAGGACTGCAATCCATGCTCTGCTTTGTGAAGTAAATTGGCCAAAGCCCTTTGTTGACATGATTAGAAAATTAACTTACAACAGATGAAGCTGTGCACCCACTTATTCACCATTTTGTTTGAGGAATAATTTGTGACTAATAACTTATACAAGGAGTGAATCCTGCCCTTGTCAAGAAGATAATTCTTGCCAATAGATTCAATTGACAAATCTGCTAGTTCTATCTCTGACAACATAATACAAGGAAAATCCCTTAAAATTTGCCAACCTGTGGCTGGATGTGCACTGATAATAGCAGTTCAAATTTTGAACCTTCCTGGTTTTTCTCTATCCACATCCCATTTCAACACTAGATCTCCAACTCGGCAATCTAAAAATTAAAATGATCAATGGCTTGAATTACCTTTTCCATTACTTGGGATGCCTGAAATTTTTGATCAATAATCAACTCTGAATATCCTCACCTCCATGCAAAAAATTCAACAACTCTAGCTGCTTCATGAGTTCTAATGTTGGCAACTCAAGTGACATGCGAAAGATTCCTAGAAATTCCATAGACAAGCCTGAATGGAGAGTTACCATGGATCTCTTGACAGAGTTATCCTGATCAGCCCATAAGGCTGATTTTAGTTTAGTATTCAAGACCTCTGATTCTCGTCAAGAATCCTCCTAATGATCCTCAACAAGTCTCCATGTTTACGGCTTCATTTCCCTTGGATTTCAACTCCATAGTGAACTCTCTTAATAGATTGTAACCATTGCATGCTCAATACTATGGTCACCTTCTTCTAGATTGCTGTCATAATGATTACCTTTGATTCCAAATGTTGCTTCCATGCTACACCCAGTTGCTATTCTCCTCAAAATTGAGTATTGGACCAGTCCTTATGGGTGCTGCTATAAGCAAGTGTAACGATCTAGTACATAGTCCCTGAATCTCTTCCAAAACCATACTAAAGATGTTTGGATGAATTGGGATCAATTGATCTCAACATGTGACCCCTTTTACATGGCTAGAACTTTAAGCCAAGAGGATGTCCTGGAAGGGCAGCAATTCTTTGGCCATTCCTGTGAGGATATTAGTAATTCAACACATCTTGACTATGCAAGAACATCATACCATGGATTGGGGTATGGCCATAATAACCTTAGCCTTCAAATACATCTGTCAATCTATAGTGCTAAAAACCATCTTGTCCACCTGCAAGCACTTCATCCCTGATGAATAGATTTGTGGGATTGCATCTTTCCACTGTGATATAACATTCCTTTATGTGTTGCAACCAGAATATCGGACAAGCTGGAAATGTGAGTAACAGTCTTCTCTAATATTGGAGACAGCTGGGAAGCTATTATTCCAGAAGGAACTGCAGAAGATGCATCTTTGATGGAAGCCAATGAAAGGAATAATAGTTCCCTTAGATTGACCAGATACCAAACCCCAAGTAGCATATTTCTTATTGCTGTCCCCAAAAGTGCATCTCCAAACCACATTGGGGCCTCTTAAAAGAAAAGGTGATCTTGTTGAAATGGCTTCCCCCATCGGTAACCGGGTCATCCAACCTACTAGTTGACAATACCGTATATACTCTTGATTGTAAAAAGTTGGAATTCCCTGCCTGTATCAAATAGCTGAAACTGACCTATGTTTGTTTGCATACAAGATCAAGGCCTTATTGAGATCTGAATAGTAAGAGACAAATAGTCCATGCTTTTCCATGTAAAAAGTACCTCACTTAGAATAGTTGAATATTGTTGGAAAAGAGCAAGGCTCATCACCTTATTCTCCAATGTTGAAAACGAAGACAAGTTTCCTTTTATTAAAGATGCAGCGAACAACCAAACTAATTGGATTGTAGTGAATCTATTCCTTTCAAAAACTGATGCCGTACCCGCTTTGGTAATAGTTGTTATTGTGGGTGTATCTACATCAAACCCTGTAACTGCTGTCTTTTGCAAGGTATAATTGCCTTCTGACAGCCTTGAAAAGCACAATATAAAGGGCTGCAAAATCTAAGGGACATTCAACCTCCGAACAGTACAGTTTATCCTTCCTAAGAAACTCATGCCAAGGGCTTTCTTGTGGCTTCGCAATGGTAGTGCTCTTATGGCTTCAACCCTCTCTGGATCAATTGCTAATCCTTCCTTGGAAGGGACAATACTGGCCAAGGAGCTTTCCTGTCATGTGCATCTAAAGATACACTTCTTAGGATTCAAAGACACTCCAAATCTCCTGCACCTCGTGAAGACTTGTCTCAAATGAGAGAGGTGGTCTGCTGCATTTTTGGAAAAAATAGTGATGTCATCAAGGTAAATCAGCACCACATTGTTAATCAAACCTTTGAATGCCATGTCCATTGCCATTTAGAAGGTAGCACGAGCGTTGGACAGCATCCAAATGGCATCTTTCCTGTATGCAAATAGTTAGGACCCATATTGGTTGTGAAGGCTGTCTTCAAACCCAAATGGCATTTTCCTGTATGCAAAAGTTCCCCTGTGAAGGCTGTCTTGAACTAGTCCTCTTTTCACCATAATCTGATTGTAGCCTGAGTAGCCATCAAGTAGTGAAAACCTCTCGGAGCCAGCCATCACTTGCAAGATTTTCTCCATGGAAGGGAGTGGGTAATGGTCCTTGAGAGAGGCTCTATTCAAGTCTCTAAAGTCAACACACAATCTGATCTCTCCACTCTTCTTTTTGACTGGAACTAAGTTGGCAACCCAGCTAGAATGCTTGATTGGGAATATGATCCTTGACTCAATCAGCTTGTCTAATTCCTTCCTCATGAGAGGCTCCATGTGTGGATTGACTGGTCTTTGTTTTTTCCTGACAGGCTTAGTATTTGGATCCAATTCGATGGTATGCTGACCTAAGTTGGGTTTTTGAAACCTCAAGTGGAAGTAGTTGAGCAATCAGCTCCAAGCAAACACATGCAAAGCGATTAGTAAACTCTTGACAATCCTTGTAAATGAACTCATACCCTTTCTTAGTTCAGTTGTCATCTGGTTCAAGCAAACACATCAGGGAACTCTTGACAAGTTGTATGAACTCAACCTTTCTTGTTCAGTTGTCATCTTTTAATTTGCAATGGTTTGTTCTCTTCTACCAAGATGGATACTGAATCCTCTCTCTTGACCTGAATGTTTGCTTTCTCTCTTTCTAAACTGGTCATTGGGGTTAAAAATAGACTCCAAAGTGATAAGTCCCTTGGGTAGCTTCTTAGTTCTCAGCTGTACCACTTGGTCACCATACTGTTGTTCCAATTTTTCTTGATTCTTAGCTGAGAACTCAGCTTCTTTTTGCAAGAAATGGATGATTTGCTGGTCATTTTCAAACACTGGCCAACTGACATTGTTATCCGGCACTGAAGGCCTCACAATCACGTGGATGTTTGGCTATACCTTGTCTTGTTGAATGCTTTCCACAATGACAAGAATCCTTAGTTGCTGAATGTATGAACTCAACACTTATCTCTACTACAAGACTCTTGTCAAGGGCATGCGTATCAGCTGAATCAAAAGCAATATGAGAGGAGAATGCTGCTGCCCTGTCTAGCATACCATGGATCTTGTCTAGAAGGCAACTATTTATCAATTTATCTCCAATCACCATAACGTATCCATTTGCCCATGCAATCCCAACTTGGATATCAAATATGAAGCTAACAAAGATGACATGAATTGGTTTACTTGGATTTTGAATTGTTCCATTGCTGCTTGCTTTGATTCCCTGGAGTTTGATCCCTTTTGGGTCAGCGAAATCATTAATGTATAACTGATTGCTCTTTATATGGGGTGTGCCTTCAATATTTGAGAGTGGTATTGGAAGCATAGATGCCCTATGAAATGTTGCAGCTCTACCCAAAAGTCTTACTTGTACATCACATTGTGGCTTCCCAAGTTTTTCGTCTTAACTCTCCTTCCATATGTAAAATCCTTCTTATAGGGTTCATGCTTAAAACCTGCAATAGAGTTGGCATCAAAGCAACAGAAAAATTTAAAACAGCAAAATGAAGATTAGGCCTTGATCCCAATATAGTCCCAAAATCTTATCTTCTTCTATTGATGCCTTTGAGAAATTTGGATCAACTCCATCATCCGGATGACTCAAGAATTTGGGTTCTACCAAAAGATTCTCTTCATCTTTATTTTTATTGCTATCTTGCAAATCCTCTTCATATGACATAAATTCAATCTTTGGGAGATTGGTGGGTGTTTCTTGAACAGGAACACTTTTTTCAACTTCCTCTCATATGGTGGCTTCCTCCAACGGTCAATTCCTCTCAATTTCTTGCAGCTGTAATTGTTCCTCTTCCTCCTTCAGTCTTCTTTTTAACTTTTCTAATTGTATCACCACCTTTTGAATGAGATCTATCTTTTCCTCCCTTTGTAAGAACTTTGCTCGAAAAGACATAGGTCGATTAATTGCTGTCCTCATGATTCACATTCTGGGAAGATCACAACTTTGATACCACTGTAATGTCCCCTCAGGGCATAAAATAAAGAAATATGGATTTCCTAGAAAACCCTTATGACAAACATGTAATAATCTGAATTTTCTTCAAACCCTAATGGACAAAAATACAACAGTCTGATTTCTCTGTTTTATTAATGAAATATCAACAAAATAGAAATATCCAAAAGCTAAGAAATATTGATAAATCCTTGAAATGTATTGATTTGATGGCCAAGTTCACAAATATACCAAAAACTGATTTTTTTATTTATTGTTTTCCAATTGAAAATATGCAATAAAAACAAATGACCGTATGAGAAAAATACGAAGAATGGAAGGAAATTATGCCCTAGGGCAGGTTATGGGCTCTTGCAAGCCCTAACATTTCCTATGCCTCGTTGTACAACTAGAAGGGTCCCCAAAGGGGGGTGTCCCACTCCCCAAGTGGATCAAACTTCCCTAAAAGGGCTTCAAAACTTTGCTACAACTCACTCCAATGATATTCCCGCTGAATGATGGCTGCCCTAGCTGAGAAAAGTTGACAATCTGATCTGAGTGTGTGCCCTAGCTGCTGACCTCTGAAAATTGTCTTGAAATTGTGCCCTAGCTTGTCCAAACTGAAATAAACTGAAAATCCTTATTTGTAGCTCAATTGCAACCCTTGTGATGGAGTTACCTAAAAGGATTTGAGGGTTTTCGTCCTCTAACCTTGCAACAATTAAGGGTTTTCATCCTTCTTGCAGATGGAAGTTGGATCAACAGTCCAAAGTATCATTGACAAAATATGATGTATGTAAAAAATTGCAAATGAACCTTGACACCTCCTTTTATAGTTTTCTGTCTCTATTTTCCAAGTGAGACTTTTGCACTTTAATTAATAAAGTGACTTTCTTATTTTCTATTTTAGCGTTAAGTCACTTAAAATAGGAAGATCTCTTTATTTTAATAATAATAACATAAGTTGCCTTTAATATTACTTTTTGGTTAACTTAGGTATATTGTTACCTTATTTCCCTTTTCTCCATCCATTTAGTCTGCGAGAAATAACTGGATAGGCTAAGGGTCTTCTATTGGCATTAATTCCAAGAAGGGACATTACATTTGAACTTTGACTTATTGATTTCACACATAGGGTGTGCTAGTGGTCGATAGATGGTGCAAAATCTCACAATATTTGGTGAACTCTAATAATAAGTGCACATGTCAAGAGCTATGGGTTGCTCAAACTATCGTTGGACCTCCATTTGTGTGATTAGTAATTTGAATGATGTCAAAAAATGCATCAAATACAACCTATGAGCTGAAATAAACAATTGTCTTATCTATGCAACTATGAAGAAGTACATTTATAGATTTGTAATGTCCTACAAAAAAGGAGTCAGACCTTGTCACTCCAAACACAATCCCTGCAAATGCTCACTCAAGTCTATCTTTGAGTGAGTAACAACTCATATGCAATATATTCACACTAATATTATTTATTTATTCTATACCTATGTAGTATTAAACTATAGAATATCCAACATTCCTCCCCTTAGTATGAACATTGAGAAATGAAATGCTACTCAAGAACTGAAGTAAACACATTCTTTGACACATACTTGGATGGATGGGAACACCGCTACTAAGCAATAGATGGGAACACATTAACATTCTATGTAATGTGCATTTCAAAATAAACCAATAAGTTCTGCAAATTTCTTTGATTTCTATACTTAGGAACAACTGTAACTATCACAAGTATGCATTGACATATTCACAAACAATTGGCAAACATGAATCATTCACAGACAATTCCACAAACAGTTGGCATACATGCACTATTGTTTCGCTCAGAACAAAATGAAAACTATAAAACCCTTACACCTAGCATTGAAACATAAGGCAAACTGTCATTTACTGAATGCTGGACAATAACGTTAAATACTCATATTAAATCTTCTATATCAAATGGGTAGCAACAATTCCGCAAACCCCTTTTTGCATGTAATATTCAAAGATGTACAACGACAATCTGTGGTTCATTTATTATTCAAACTACCAAAATAAACAACTCAACTCACGAAATATGCAATTGTGATGGTACTGTAGCAGCAGAGTAGAAAATTGAAAATATCTAAAAATCCTCCTTAACCAACTAGAATTGGAAATAATTTTCAATCTTTTCAACTCGAATGTTATCCCTTGATGAAATCACCACAAAGGAGAAGAGGGTTTCCGTCCTCCGAATCTCCGCACTCTGTTAGCATAGGGATTTGCACGCATGCAAATGACATGCAACAGTGTGGGAACGAAGTCCCTCCTCAATGAAGGTGAGGCTGCCTTAATTGAAAACCAAAACTATATTTACATCTATATATTCAAAATTGTATGTGGGGGTTTTGGAACATCAATGGAAAGAAAAGTAAATGAAGGAGATGGAATGGAATGAAGGAGTGGAATGGAATGAACTGAAAGAAACATGCAAGAGTTAGGTAAAAACAGAGCCTAATATTGCATGAAGAGGAAAGATGAATAACCAACACAATTAAAACGGAGTTTGAGTTAGCCAAACAAGAACGTGTAAAAGGGAACACACATGAGCAAGTAGATAATCAGAGCTTGATCACTGTGAACTAGAACAACCGATTAATAACATTGACAATAAGATCAAAAATAATTTTTGCATGCAAGATTCAAACACCTAACATCAAATGAACATAAGAACATCAAATATTAAAAGAGACAATGAATGAGACACAAAGTTCGTATTTCATTAATTCCAAAATGTTTTTCACTAAAGAACACAGTTTCTTCCTGAAACAAAGCTTGCACACAAAAGTATTTTCTTCTCCTCTCTCAAAGTCACCATTTACAAATGAGCCCCTCACTTCCTTTTATAACCCAAAAGTTGGTTACAAAGTAGTTAGGGTTTTACATGATCATTAAATAAGGCACTTAAGTGACCTTTGACTTTTTCAACAACTTTATTAAAGACAACCCAAAAATAGAAATTACTTAAAATATCCATTGTTTCCCGAAAACAAATAACAACACCTTTTAAAATATAGAATAATAACCAGTGCCTTATCCATTGAAATGGGGTCTGCCTATCTCAAGCGTATAAGAAATGGACTCTTCCACTTCGTTAGATACCAAGAAAATCAATTCCCTGAACCGTCGGTGAAGTTAGGATTTGCCGCTTTTCCCAGTTGAAAGGATCTAAACCTTCCTAAAGTTTCAAACATCTTTTCTTCTTCTGGAGGTTCACTTGGTCGAAGAATAGCCTCACAAAATACCTGCAATTCAAGAATTCTACTCGGCATATCATTTAAATTAACAATTTTGGATTGAGCATTCTCAAATAAGTTCTTCAATTTGATGCACTGCTCCATGGAAACTGACGAGAAATTGTTGGTGGGAGTGTGCATGTCTTTAAACAATTGTGAAAATTGTTCTTCCACCTGCTTCGATGAACACCTTTGATTATGCTCATTTACGAGCTTACAAGGAATCTCAGCCATAAATTCCTGTATCAAGGAGAGTGAAGTGAAGGCTTCACTGCACATGCTTTAATAATGGATCATAGAATCCTTGAGAAGTGTTTTTCTTGATTCGAGATGCAGACACCAAAGAAAACGTGTCCCTCGATGTTCAAATTCGAGAATTCCTTCAATAGCTAAAACTGAAGATTCCACACTTGTCATCTTCTATAAACTAGGCAATATCTCATCCAAATTTGATATAGTAGGAATAAAAGTTTCTTTGAAAGAAAGAATTGGATCAAGATACGCACTTACATTTTCATGAAGCTTAACCGCGGTCTTGATCGTCCCCTGGCCTAAAACAAGAATCTCTGAAAGCCAAGTTTTAGTGACATGGCCCAATATGTTTATTTCCTTTGACAAATTGAGAGTATCTTCATCCGGGGCAGCCACTGCATCAGGTACTGGGAAGGTGGATGATATGGGATTTATCAAATGTTGAACATATTCCACCAATTGATTCTTTTCTGCCTTGAGCTGAGAGTTTCGAGACTTGTATTTCTCAAGTCTCTTTAGCACAATATCAATTGAATCTCGAGCCATCGCCATGTCACTTTCTAATGTAGATCTTCCAAGTCCCAGTCTGGAAACTTCATAGTCGGCTGGCGTCATAGCATCGCGCTCCTTATCCACTTGTGGAATGGCAAGGTCTGCAACTTTGTTTCCATCATTATCCACCATTATTCGAGAAAGTACCTTAGGCTTCTTAGGAATGGCGTCATTCGAAAGTTTGAAAACGGCATCAAAATCAATGTCAATTGGCTTGACAACTCTCTTCCTTTTCTTTACTTCGGAATCAACCCAGGAAGGAGTATCATTTACTATTTCAGCATACAAAATCCTGGAGCTCGAATCAATATTCTCATTATTCCCGACATCATGAGATCCTTCTTGAATGCTATTTACGACCTCGATTTGAGGAGACACAACCTCAATATCCACTTCCTGATTATTCGGGAGATTTTGGGAAATCCCTTCATGAACTACATGCTCCGAAGTATTCGATATTTGAATTACCTGCACTTGAGTGGATTCTTGTTTGAAGCATGGCTGAGGATCATTGGCTACTAGCTTCTGAGCACTATTAACGATGTGGGTAGAAGAATCTCTACTAGAGGTAGAAAATCCGGACACACGCTCTCTTCCTTCTTTGGGGTTAGGATCTTTCTCCTTGTGACATGTTGCTTGAAGAAGTGGATTTCGGCAACCACTCCTTTCTTGCTTGTTGTGTATGATTGGATGGTAATGAGGTTGATCGAGAAGAGACTTTGGTTGAATGGAGGCCCCCTCTTATTGGTAATTTTTGTGATCTCGAAACATGATTTGGAATTGATTGCAATTTGGCAAGTTCTCTATCATACCAAGATATGCTTCTTTCAATAATTGGTTGGTTCTTGCCATCAAGAGAAAATTCATCTCTTTTGGTCCAGCCGATTCGAGGCAATGGGGTAAAGGCAACAGCATCATATGAGGGATCGACAACATCCTCATCATCATCTATGAATGAATCGGGAGGACTCCTGATGCGGAAGGCCTTGATCTGAGCAAGTGTTAGGCGAGAGTACTCCCGTCTTCTTACCTCATGTTCATCCGAATAAGCAGCCTAGAAATCTTCCATGGTAGGATTATGTTGGTACTTTGCTCCCAGAATTTTTTGCATATATCCATTGATATCAAACTGGGCTCTCTTCACATATGGATGGATGGTTATGAGAGCAAACTCTTTTTCCATGAGTTGTGCACTGAAAAGATTTGGATATTGGTATTCCTCGATTTGAATCGGGAAATGAATTCCTGAACGGTGCTTGTCACTAATAAGGCAGTGAACTTGGAATAATTGTCGTGCCAACTCCATTAATGCCCATCTGTCACTGACGTACTTAGGAAGTTTCCACGGGGTACCAGCAAAACCACTCACGCGGATGTAGGAAAAAGATGAAAATTGAATAAACCAGGTTCCCCATTGGGAAATGACACTCATGGCTTCTTTAGAAAACCTTTCCTCAGTATCTTGATTCAGGTTCCGGATCACGCTGAAGGTGAATGCATCGTTGACTCTTCTAAAATGGTGAGAACTATTTTTGAAACTGAGTTGAGGGTAATAATGAAAAACACTGTTTGACGGCCCCATGACTCCTCTCGTTTCAAGTCCAAAAAATAGCTTTCTTCTTTCTACCGCATAAGTTAGATATGATGTCATGTAGAAGCATCCAGTCATGTTAACTTCTATCAATTGTTTGTGAAGGGTGTTACTGATGATGGTGGCCCAATCCACAAACTCTTTCTTGGCCAAGATGATACAGATAAACTGATACATCCATGGGTGGAAAATCCTAATAGAAGGTAGACTAAAAACTCAAATTAGGAGAGTGATCATGTCCCTGATTTCTTCCACGAACTCAATGCGGTATAGTTCTTTGGGAAGCCTGTCAATTTGAGGTCTCTTGGTTACTAACCAGTTGTTGTTAACCATCTTGCTCCATCTTAGGGGTTCTTCATCCCAGAATTCTTGTGCTGACTGGCGAGTGATATCCGTGTTCTCAAGAAAGTCGGGTATGCTGAGCAATTCCTCAATGTATTTTGGTGTGATTAAGAGGAAAGGCTTACAATTATCTTAAAAAATTCCTCGACTATCAGGGTCATAATGCTCCGCGTAAGCAATAACCAA
Organism: Taxus chinensis; assembly: GCA_019776745.2. Taxonomy (NCBI): domain Eukaryota; kingdom Viridiplantae; phylum Streptophyta; class Pinopsida; order Cupressales; family Taxaceae; genus Taxus; species Taxus chinensis. Next base: position 385,875,752 of record CM034151.1, read on the forward strand.
TTTCGGACACTGCACCGAGACAGGGAATGCTGCTGCTTGGGGTAGACCACTATGGTAAAGTCTATCTGAGAAAATGGTTTTGCCTTAAGTTTTCACCCGCTCGCAGAACTGTTGCACGTTGATGTGACCTAGATTTGAATGGGTGATGTTGTCATATGCTGACTTAATGGAACTGGGAGGGATAATTCCTTGGAATTCATATTTCAGGGCGGATTTGTTAGATTTCTCCACTGGCTTCCTCAATCTCCCTGCAGATTTGGATTTTTCGGCCATTATGAATTTAACAGAAAAGTGACTCAGGCACGCCAAACAATGCAAACGGGGCTGGGTCTCAGTCTCCAAAACCCCGTCGACGCAAGAAAAATATTTTCTGTTATATTATTATTATTATTATTTTAAAAATAATAATAATAATTGTCCCGAATTACAATTTTTTTTAAAATGTCAATACAAACATATCGAGATTGAGCTGGAGTTCCAAATCTGGCGATAACAACGATATTTATTTTTTAATTAAAATCTCCCGATTTTAATATTTTGCGCGGATCAATTTTAATCTTTTGTTATGGCGTTTAAATCCTTCCCTTCTCTCACTACGTTGGAAATTGTTTTCAAACCAGGTTCGGAGATTCTTATTTTCCTGAGCTTGGATATTCTCCTACAGTTATTTCTCCTTGGAATGTGAATTTTTATTCTTGCTTTCCCACGTGTGGATTCTCCTTTGTTGGGCGCGTGGCTGCTGTCCTTCTTGGCTGGGCGCGGCCTGCTTTTAATCTTTTTAAAATTGTTCTTTCCTTCAGTTGGGCGCAGCCTGCTTTCTTTTTTTATTTCTCTGCCTTTCTCCTTTCCACGTGTGGATTCTCCTTTGCTATTTTCAATTTTTTTGGACTGTTTCCTCAAAAAAACGTGGTGAATGTTTGGGTAGTAAAAAGATTTAAAAACTTCCCCTGCCAATGCGTGGGCTCTTGTTTTGTCTTACTTTGAAACCTCCTTCCTATGCGTGGACAGCTGCTATTCTTCTTACCTCACGTGGATTCTTCCTTCAGTTGGGCGCGACCTGCTTTCTCTCTCTCCCTGCGTGGTTTTTGTTTGATTTTGGCAGTGCATGTGCATGCATGGCTTTGCTCTTTTGGACTGTGAATGCGTGGAAATTTTTTGTTTTGTTTTGTTTTATGTTCAAACTTCTTCTTGTCTTTTTCCCCCTGAGGCGTGGCTTCTCTTTTCCTTGCGCGGCTTTTTGAATTTTTAATTTGCTGTCCTCCTTTGCATGCGTGGGAGCTCCTTGGATGGGTGCGTGGAAAAAAATGCTCTAAAATTTATGAAGTGTGCTTGCCCCAGCCAATGCGTGGAAAGAGATTTCTTGTCTTCTCTTTAAACATGTGCAGGTTTCTTTATCTCTCCACGTGGGAAATGGCTGTTTAGATGAATGCATGGAGATTTCTTTTTAATGGAGACTGTCCTCTTTCATCCCTGGCATGCATGGAAAGCTTCTGGTGTTCTCCTCCTTTAGACCGCGTAGACAGATGATGGATATTCCTCCTTCTTGGCTTGAGTTTCTCTTGTATTATGGGATGTGACAAAATATTATGTCCTTCAGAAGAAATAAGAAGCAATCGGAAAGCTTTGCACAACTTTTTCCAACGAGTTTGATGGAGGAAGTTATGAGGATTAATCCAACTTCCTCTCTTCCCGGGTAGTGGACTTAAGTGCCAGGGGGAAACGGGGAAAGCAACGGCCAATTGCCAACGGGAATGGCAAAGTGGGCTGGTAATCCTCATTCAATTTCCCCATGTGGGAAATTGGGAGATTTCCTGCCCGTTAGCCAATCCATGATTTGACAATTGGTGGAGAAAATCCCACAAGCGGGAAATTTGAAGAAAATTGCCAGGGAAGGGGAAATCCGGGTTCGGGAAGCCAAATTGGCATTCCCGGCAGTTGGAAGCATAAGCTTACTTCCTCGGCCATAAAAATTTGTCGAATGAACTTTTAACTAATATTTATTTAATTAAATACTCTCAAGTTATTTAAAAATTAATTTTATCAAACAAGGAGCAATTAATTAATTAATTAATTTTAATGTATTTTAACGCGATTTAAAGCCTGGTGGGAAGAGTTCTCTTTCGAAAAGGACGAAACGAAGACCGAAACGATCACAAAAATGAGATGATTGCGATGAGGGGAATGAACCATGCAAAGTAAGACTTTTGAAAATTTTCAAATTTTTCATTTTTATTTTTTATAATTTTGCAAAGTCAAAATTAGCTAATAACACACTCCTAGGGTTTTTGTTGTGGGAGAAGAAATAGAACATAAAATGCTCAAGCTGTGAAATAGGGTTTGATAACAATAGCGAGTGGAATGACTTCTTCCTCCCAACTCTTCCTTTTATAATCACCCTTTTAATTTGAATTTCCTTTTCCACGCTTAATATTCCATCCAAAAGTGTATAGTAAACACTTTTACTAAAACATTACATTATGACCCCTTTATAATAATAATAATACATAAGTTGTCCTTCTACCAATGTTATAAAAATAAAGTTATTAGGGCAACTTAAATTATTATTATTAAATCCCATAGCAGGGCCACAATGAAGTAATTGCGTACCTTTTGCTGCGTTTTTTTGTTTGGTTTGTTTTTTGTTTCTGCTCCTTTAGGGTCCAAAAAACTCTGTTAAATTTGTAAACTCTTGTAGTTTGGCCTGTCTGTGTGGGGGCCTATTGTCAAGTACTTTTGACTCTGCCTTCATGGCCTTGTTTAAGTTTTTGTCTTTGAAAACTTGTTCCTTTGTGTATGGGTTTTTTTTGGTCCCCGTTTAAAACCAAACCTTTTTATCTGATCTAAAAATAATATTATTATTAAATCATTTTCCTAACTTTATCCCTTAGCTTATGATAAATAAGGAATAAACTATGGTTCTCCTGATTATTTTAGTTCTAAAAAAGGGACATGACAGTCCACTTTTCCAAGAATTGCTTGCCCTCAAGCAATTGTAGATTGGGATGCTCAATGATCTCTGCACCTTCCCATGTAACATCTTTTGCCCTGAGAGATTTTCGCAACGCACTAAATATTCTATTATGCTCCTATTTCTCAATTTCTTCTCTCTGATGTTAGTGATGGCTTATGAAACTAAGATTAATTTTCCTTCATCATCAAGAGGAGGCAACTCTGCTGTTGTAGTGATTTGCTTGCCCAAGTGGCCTTTTGAGGTAGGAAACATGAAATACATTGTGAATCCTATGCTGTGTTCTGGTAATTCAAGCTCATAAGCAACCTTCCTGAATCCTTTACTTGATCCTGTAAGGTCTGTAGAAGCGAGGCTTATGCTTCTTAGCTCCACTCTTGAGAAAAGACTGTTGGCAAGGCTGTAACCTCAAAAAGCCATGTCTCCAACCTCGAAAGTCCTTTCAATACGATACTGATCTGCATACATTTTCTGCTGATTTTGAACTTGTTGGAGATTTTCCTTGAGTGACTCCAAAATTTCTTGACTTTGTTTGACCAAGTCTCTTGCCTTTGACACTCTATTGTTTGTTATGATCAAATCCACAAGAGTAAGAGGGTCATAACCGTACAAGGCCCTGTATGGAGTCATACCATTGAACATGTGATGTGATGTATTGTAGTAATGCTCGCCTTTGGTAGAGCCATTTGATCCATGTTGTTTGGTGTTCTACTAGATAATTCCTGCAAATATCCCTCAATCCACTTGTTCACAATCTATGAATGACCATATATGTTGAGAGTTGTAAGTATTATCAGGAGTCAACTTAGTTCCTATCTAATGAAAAGAGTTTATGCCAAAATAAACTATGGAACTTTGCTATCTTTGTTACTCAACAATGTTTTTAGGCAACCCATGAAGCATGAATGCTTCTGTGAGAAATAAATCAGCCACATGTGGTACCTTAATCTCAAATGATACAACATAATAAATGAGCATATTTAGTGAGTCTGTCAACTACAACGTGTATAAAATCCTTACCTTGAAGCTTTTGGGAGACCGGTGATGAACTCACATAGAGATGCTCTCCCATGTTGTTTAGTATTCGTATCTGGCTTTGGTTGAGGAATAACTTTCAAGCTGTTGTGTTTAGTCTTAACCGCAAACCTACCACAAATTAGATACTACTTGAATTTGGCTAGGGCACGTATTATGGCTAACATCATCCTTATCAGAGATTGAGAATCCTTATTTATGACTCTCTGAGTTTTCAACTCTCAAAAGTTATGGGGCGCCCTTTCTCCATCAAAACTGGCCCCCAATCCCTTCTCCAAATGCATCGCATCTCTGAATACAAATGGAAATGAAAAAATACTGAAACAACTAACGCATAGGTCGTGGACTCATTACCTCCTTGAACTTTTCAAAAGCTTCATCGTGCCAATTTTGTCTATGCAAAAAACTCCTTGTCTTGGTCATATTTGTCAAAGGTGTTGGAAGCTATGAAAATCCCTTAACAAATCTCCTATAATTAGCTGCAAAGGCCAAGTAATCCTGTCAACTGTGTTAGTGTGTTAGGAGGAGGCCAATCCAAGACTAGGATCTTTTGTTGATCCACCTGAACTCCTTGAGTACTAAGGACGTGACCCAAGTAAAAAATTTATGTAATTCCAAATTCACATTTGAACTCTTTTGCAAAGAGATTTTGTTTCTCTAATATACTCAAAATTGTGTTCAAAATGCCACTAGATGATCTTCCCAAGTCTTGCTATGAATCATAATTTCATCAAAGAAAACCAAAACAAACTTTCCCAAGTGTTCCCAGAATACCTGAGTCATGCATGATTGGAAAGTGACCGGTGCATTTGTCAAGCCAAAATGCATGACCAAGAAGTCATAATGCCCATAGTGACACCTGAAGGCTGTTTTGTGTCCATCCTCATCCTATTAGGAATATATTATGTTAGTGCTCACATAAATAATTGTGTGCGTAAATGTGAGAATGAATGATTAGTTAGTAGGTTGAAGTTTTGTTGAGTTGTTAGAACAACTCACGTAATTAGGATACTCTGTTATAGGTTTCCTATTTTATAGGCTTCCTATTTTATAGGAAACATCTACCTATATAAGTGTATGCTTGCATATGACTTAAAAATGAATTATTATTCTGAACTAAATTTAACATTTTCGTATCAGAGCAAGTTAAACTACGGATTATTATGAGTTTTTAATATTGTTCAAGGAGCAGAATTTCTGTATTATTGCCCCTGTCAATGAAAAGCTCTTTATAGTTTTGGTCATAATATTAGTTTTATTTCTTGTTTTGTGGAACATTAGAGTTGCTTTTTTTTGTCTTGGCTGGTGCAAGGTCTGAGCATTGTTTACACAACGACTCATCTTTTTTTTCCCCATCCTTATCCTAAGACTGCACTGGAGGCTTTGCATGCTGTATTCAATCTTCAACACATCCAACTTTAATGTGTGTTTTTGGATCTGTCTATTTCGTGGACCTATCGTGCCAATTTTCTTCCTGTACACATTTAGAATGCTTCTTGTTTTATTGCACAGAAATCCCTTCTAAATGATTTAGAGGTAACTCGAGATTACTGCGATCCCAGTCATTGGTCTCCTCGTACAGATCTGCAATACATACAGTTGCTAAAGTGGGTTGTGTGATTTCTACACAAAATCGGCGCATGCATCAGGGTCACTGTTGGATCTGGTTCAGGCTCTGAAGTGAAAAGTTTTGGTGAGCTTCACGGATCTCCTGTACATCAAATCAGTCAAGCGAGTTTCCCAAACATACAAGCATGTATATGTGTATTTGTGCTCCTAACTAGTTCTTGTCATCATTATCTATGTTTTGATCAAGGAAGTCTGTCACCTCGTGCTCTTTCATATGCTTGTCATTGTGTTCGATAGATTCATTGAAGTTTCGCCTCACATTCTCTTGCCTTTTGGATACTTCATTCTTGCATCTTCCAAAACCATTTGTGCTTGATTTAATTATGCAGTCCTTTATCACCAAATCTCTCTTGCCAACTATTTGCACTCAGCCATGAATTTTGTCCATAGATCTCGGCATTCTTAGTGCTCTCTGTCCTATTCAGCATCTCCGTATTCCGTAAGAACTCCATGCAAGCTTTCCTTGCTCACGTCTGCAGTCTAGAAGAACACATTTATTTCCAAAGTAAAGGTTGTTGTTTGTTGGCTCAAGGAGAGAAGATTCAGCTAAAGGCCAATACAGTGCGTGCCAAGTAAAGTGTACAGACCACACAGTTGATTGCCTAACAAGAGAAGAAATCTTAGAGTGACGTCATCCATTTGGGCGTATTCTTCAATTCTTCATGAATGTTAAGAGTGCTTTGCTCCAGCTCACCTGTGCGTAGAGATTCACACGCCATGCTCATCTTGATTTCCTCGCACTTGCTATTTCTTGAGGCTGATTGCAATTTTATTACATGATTGGAACTCAAGCCCTTGGACGTTGAACCCCTCTTCGGAATATCTGAGATTTGATTTAACTTGTGAATCAGTGTTGTTTGTGCCAGACTCTTCTCTACAGCTTTTGTTTGAATCCTCGTACAGTCCATCAATGACATCTAGACTGGAAAGGGAGTCATAAGACTAGGTTGTAATTTTTTAAACTTTTATGGTTCTTTTTTTAGATAGTTTGATGGTCGTCAAGTTTTCCATTTGTTATAAGTGTATAATCTATAGTATTTCATTAGGATTTTGTGAAGACTTAGTTCGTAGTCAAGTCCTTATATTATTGATGTGTAATAAATCATCCATCAAAGTCATTTAGTTGGACGTACTATCGGTGGAATCCAACGTTCGAGTCAAAATTGAGGGGGGGGGGGGCATTTCAAATTGAGCTCTATGATCAAATCCGGCTTAGTTAGCAACATCACACTAGAGGATGGAGGCACAGGAGGCTGGATGTCAAACAACAACCTCTCGTCAGCCACAAGTGACGGGGCCGCACAAATGAGGTCGTGGCATGTTTTTTCAGTTCAGTATTTGCTTTCTAGCGTGTTGTGTGTTTTTAGTTGTGTGCAGTGTGCTTCATTTCAGTGTTCTTCTTTTGTGTGAATAAATGAAATTTTTCACATTGTGGGGGGAATATAACATCAATATTCCATTTCCATTTTGCACTAAATCGGCTAAAGTCAAAGGCAACTGCTAGTGGTAGTGGTAGTTTCCTATGCTGTTCAAGATCGAGTGGCAACAGTCAACGACAATGGCTACAATTGAGAACATTTTGTTCTTGTGGGATGTAATGTGAAATCTTTTCATGTGTGAGCGAAATTTCCTATGTTATCCTTTGATGTAAAAATATAGTAGAGAGCAAAAGCGCCGATGTATGTAGTTCATGGATCTTGAAAACGTTCGTGTAACACCCTGATTTTATAAGTTATCTTGGTGAATATTTTTCATACTATTATAGCTGCTGAAATGAAGGCAAACATGTTAAGATATATTCTGATCTTAAGAGAATGTGTTGCTAACTTGGATTCTTGCATGCTGTAATTTATTGCATAGGACAGCAGTTATTGTGCTTGTGTGTTTGTTGATGTGACGACAAATTGTCGTATACTTGCTAAACTCTCTTTGCTGATTGACAGCACACCTTGAATCAATTGCATTGATCCAAAGTATGCTGTGGTCTTCTTGTGATTTCTGTGTCGATTTACTCTTTAACCGAACCTGAGGATGATATAAATGTGCAGCGCCTGATTGCAGGTATGAGTAGCTGGCACGTAAATGCCAACGACAAAGGTTCGATTCTTGAACCCTGTACTGTCGAACTTGAGACCTCGTGGGGCAGGAAATGTCTGGACACAGGTGGCCTTGGCATGTGAAACAAAGGACGGAACGTCCTGCACAACATTGATATGAGTGTCAGTTGAGAGATTGGATTAGAGGTTGATTAATGTTAGTGGTTAGAAGGAATTAAATCCTAAGCTAATCCTAAGTTCTAACATGCATCCTAAACTACTATCCTAAGTGGATTTTTAAATTACAAAAAAAAGAGGGAAATAAACCTAAGTCCTAATAACCTAAAACTAAACTATGACCTAGGTTGAATACTAATAAACATCCTAAACTAATCCTAACCTAAAGGGGGACGTGCAGACCCTTGGAGGGAGAGGATAAGGATGAAGGGGTATTCAATGACATTAAATGGGAGTCCATACGTGGACAGCGCCAGTTTGGCGGGGCAGGTAAGTGGCGGAGGTATCTAGTTGGAGATGGAACCAAATTTGGTTTTGCATGTGAAATTTGAAATTTAGAGATTGCCAACTCAAGTTGGCAGTGGCGTGGGAATTTGGAAAAAGGCAGAGCCTTTAATGCATTAAATGTTCTTGGTCCTCGCGACCAGCTCGCCTTGGAAAGTGTATGAGGGAAATTTGATTGTTCATTGTGTCGATTTGGATTTGGTGAAGTTGCTCTGCATTTGGTTTTTTTGTTTGGTTCAGTCGAACCAGTTTCTTTGGATTTATCACTGTTCTTTGGAAATTTAGAGGCTGTTGCTGAGCCTATAAGAGGAAAGGATTGTTGGAAAGTTCGTGCTGTCGCCGAGGAAGGAAATATCTTCGGCAAACGCAGTTTTCTTCGAGTTTTGGAAAAGAAATCACAGGCATGTTAAGCCCTTCCCTTTAAAAATACTTGCTTTGTTTAAACGTCTCATTAAAACAACCCTGCTCTTGGGTTTTGGGTTTATGTGATTGTTGTCGAGTTGACACGATTTGGATCTAGTCGATTCTTGCTGTTTTTTTTTGGAAATGATAAGTAAAATCGTTTCTGGTTGTTATGCTTTGATTTGTCTTTGCATGAATCGAGTTGGAATATGAACTTGTTGTATTGGTTGTCAATGGTATTTGGGAATTCGAGATGGGTTTTTCTCTGCTTAAGTGTTACATAAAGAACTGGCAGACTGTGTGGGTTGTTTTCACTGCTGTGCGAATGTTCTTTTGTTATATGGTCTTTTGTGATAAAATTGTATAGGATGTACGAGTTGCATGATGTCATTTCTATACTGAAATTTCTCTTAGAGGAAATAAAACTTTTCTCTTCCTTCTGCTGTTTCGGGATTAGGAGAGCATTTTTGTATTTTAAAGGAATTGGCATTAGAGTTTTATCTGAGTATTGCGAACTCGATTAGACGGATATGCTAGGAATACAATTATTGTTGTGCTTCTTCCTTTTATGTGAATTGACGAATACGAATGAGTATTCGTGGGAGTTGGAAAAGAAATAGTTTTTCCTTCTGAACTTATAATGAATTATATTGTTTTTCTTACTGAGGAGGTAGGATGATTAGTTGTGGTCATTGATGCTGTTTGGTCTACCGTTCGGACTGTAGACACGATTAAAAATCTTGGCTTTGCATTCCTGAGAAATGAATGGATATTTATGTTCTGTACTTCTTCTTGCCTTGGAGGAAAAATGATTTGTTATGTCTTATTTGAGACGGTTTGATCTTACAGTTTGGACAACAGTCGTGAAAATGAGCTTGACTTGTATTCTGTGCATTAAATAAATCATGTTGATTCTTGCTGAAGGGGTTAGATGATTTGTTGTGTTTCGTTGATGCTGTTCGGCCTTTTAGTTCTGACTGTCTTTGTGAAACCGCATTTTACTTGGATTGCTGTGCAAAGAAGGAAATGCTTGAGAAGTTGTCTTGCTGTAGGACCTGTTTTGATTATACTTTGTTGTGCATTTGATATCCTATGCGGGTTTTTAATAATAAGGGTATTATTGGATGAAAACTCGCATTTTTGAGTTCTGTACATCATTGTGAATAGAAAAATGGATTCAGGTAGAATCATTTATTGGTAAGGAATTCTTCTTCTGTCTGCTGTTTTGATTTGGTAAAATCAGTAATCAGGTGGTTTATTGAACTTTACCAGTTCAGTCGGTAGAGAGGACAGTGGCATTTAAATTGTTTCTGAGTGCTGAGTTTTCTGTACAAAAGAAATAATTGAATGTTTCTTGTGGTCTCTGATTTTGCATAGTTATTTAGAAGAAATGAAACCGGCATGAATAATTCTTAGTAAGTTGAAGAAAATGGTTGTTTTCTTATTGGATTAGTTAAAGAATGAATTTTTCTCATTAGCTGTCTGAGTTCTGGAAATAGCATTGAAGTCTTACTGTGCATTATGATGGGACTTGCTGTAGATAACAGCAATGAATAAATTTTATTTTGAACGGAATGCGTTCATAGAATTAGAAAATCACGTGAATAATTGATTGCATGATTGTATAACTGTTTATCTGGTTTACCATACAGTGAAAGAATTATGGTTTCTTCTAGTACGGTAAATATATAGTATGCATCCTTGTACTATTTGATCTATGATAAATACGATGATATACTAACCTTTCTTGGATAAGCATATGAGCCTGATTTAAATGAAGTATTGATAAGGACGGTAAATTCTTCCTTGTTTTCATTTAAAGCTGATTATGAATGAAATTATTCTTGCTGCCGGAAAGTGAATTCCGAATGGATTTTGTAAGTTTCACTCTGAACTGTTATCTTGATTGTGTCTCGTTTGGATTCCATTTTAGGACAGTCATGAGGAAGGAGATAGTAATGTGGATGGATGACTTGGAAAATGATCTTTTCTTCTTTCATACAGTTGAAAATTTGTAATCATTATTAACGAATTTTGTAGTGCTTAGATATGAGCAACTATATGCATTGCTGTTCGCTTTCTTGTCTGTGCTTGATTGCTTGGAATCTAATATGATGCATGAACTGAAAGGAAGATAATGGGTTCACGTTTCAGTTAGTTTCAACCTTTGCATTTATTATTAATGAAAGGTGTGGAAAGGATAACAGTATGTTATATCAGCAGTATGTTACTTGTATTTCTAAACTTTTCAAATACTGCAATTTGGAACTTGCAACGGTTATGTGGAAAATGGGACAGCAGTTCTTTGGCTGATTGTGATGATATTTTGATGGTTCAATTGTTATGCTGATTTTTTTTTTGTGTGCCTATTTCTTGATTGATGTTTTACTATCGTATCATAAAAGCAGGGTTTTTTTATTGAGACAGTTAGTTGAAACACCTCATTTTAATGATAAGTGCTTAATATGCTCAGTTCATTGAACTGACCCGTGCAAATAATTTTGCAGATGGAATTTGATTAGAAAGAAGACATGGCTGTTTTCTGATGCTTCTTGATTGGTTGAAGATGAATTGTATTTGTTTACTTTTATTCCACTTTGTGGAGTTGTAAAAAGAAGAAAGTATATTCTTCTATCTATGTGTTGTAATGACGTTTTATGTAAACAATGTCCATTCAGTTGGATTGGCAAATGTATGGATTATGACATGAATTGATGAATACAAATACAAGTATGATATTTTAATGACTATATCATTTTGATATTGTTGACTAAATTGGAAATATAATGTTATTCCTGATTTGGATTTATCTAATTGTCCTTGGATGGACGTTAAAAAGAAATAGATATCTATTCTTACCTTAATGCAACTTTTAAGTTGAAATGTGCAATTAGTTCATACTTGGGTAAAAATGAATTCTTAATTGACATTAAAAAGGATTAGGAAGAATACGAATCCATAACTGATAGGTATTCAAGATTAGCTTGGTAGCTAAGGAATATCAATTAACTTCGGAGTAATCGAACTTCGCTTTCGAACTCCATTAATGACCTCGTATGTTAAATTCAGAATAAAGGATATGGGATAAGTATATCCATAATTAATGGACCTTAACTATGTAATGTTAAGGAGAATAAATGAATACATTTATCAGAAATTAGACTTCGTTAAATGACGTCTAATAAGCTAGAATTCTGAATTTAGTTATAGTTGGGAAAATCTTGGTTAAAGTTTAATAGGTTAAACTTATCACGTCCGTCGGTAACGGGCCGCTTAATCCAATGATTAAGAAGAGAACCAAGTAGAGAAAATGCAACCCTTCGGTACGAAGGAGAAGATGCATAGCAAGTTAGAAGGACAGATTTAGTCTCTCTTAGCTATATACAACTGTAACGGGAACGAGGATAAAGGGATCAGCATGGTTGCTGAAAGTTGATTCTTAATTATTAAGATCATATCCAAATCACTTGAGCAGGATGTGTACTCTCGATGGGAGGATTCCGTAGGACATTGACATACGCCAGCTATAGCAAGGTGTCTTCATGAAGACGGGGTCTTCATGACGACACAATGTTATAGCTGACATATTACAATGCCGTCCCGAATTAAAACATCAAGAATACATAGGCTGAATGTGAAGTTCTTGGCAGGGGATAGGAGTATGATCATGTATACGGAGTGACCCCGGAATATTAAGGATGACTAGACATACAAAGTCGTGGGGAACGACACCGCATGTCTGTGTATCTTTAGTTACCAGGAGTGCCTTCCTATATTCATTCATATTGCTAGCTGGAAATTGGAAGTTTAAATCTGACCTTAAATCGAGAGGACTGGTAGAAACCAGGAAAGACCATTCTAGATAACAGGTGAAGTGAAGTGAAGGATGTATTCCATTGATGTGTATCACATCCAGGAATATGATCATGCAAAGCATGTGAAAATCTTTGGCCAAAGTATCGCAAGTGCTGGTTGCGTTGTCCTTGTCACTTAATTTAAGATGCAGGATGTCAGATGAATATCAGTAACAGATATTCAGATAGGCTTCTTAAATGGATCACTTCGATAACCGGAAACAGTTAAGAGAACTGGTATATATAATATACTATGCATAAACAAACATGAAGGATCGGTTGTTGCCCGAGTCATGAAATGAAGGATCGATGAAACTCTGAGCCATGAAAATGGAAGATCGGCAATTCCTCGAGTCATTTACAGCAGCATATAGAATCTGTTATAAGATTGAATGGCATTGAATGTGTGTTCCATATTGTAAATATGCGAATAGGGAACATTAGTTTTAAAAATAAATTGTGTGTTCCAAACTGTGTTGTTTGGGCAGAGAACAATTATTAAAACTGGAACGTGTGTTTGAATTTTATAATTCATAACAGAGAACGTTATCAAATTTTTTTTTTTTTTTTTCTCCTTGTTCTAGAATCTTAAAATGGGAATGTTACAGTTCGTGGAAATCCAGAAAAGCGCATGACGTGAACAGTTGGTGGGTCCTGTTCATGTTCAAATTTGTGCTAAACCTGCAAAAATCGTGGAAGGAGATGCCTTTCTTTTATATCAAGATATGAGCGACGAGAATGGGTGTGCCACCAGAGGTGGGCATATTGCAGTTGAGAGTGTGAATGTTTTTCTACTATGTTCGCATGAAGGGGGGAATGTTAAGAATATATTATGTTTTAGTGCTTCACAAAAATAATTATCTATGTGTAAAATGAGAATGAATGATCAGGAGTAGGTTGAAGTTATTGAGTGTTAGAACAACTCACGTAATTCATGATACTTTCTGTATCTGTTCCTTAAAATAGGAACCTCTACAATATAAGTGTATGCATGCATATGAACTAAAAAATTGATTTAATATTCGAACAAATTTGACCACATTCTATTTGAAATTTGAGGATATCGTGGTTTTAAAGCAATCTTGAGAAGTCTATTCAACTTTGTGGAGGTTGTAAAAAGAAGAAAAGTATATTCTTTCTATCTATGTGTTGTAATGACGTTGTAGTAAACAATGTCCATTCAAGTTGGCTTGGCAATGTATGGATTATGACATGAATTGATGCATACAAATACACGTATGATATTTTAATGACCTATATCATTTTGATATTGTTGACTAAATTGGAAATCTCATGTTATTCCTGATTGGATTTACTCTAATTGTCCTTGGATGGACGTTAAAAAGAAATAGATATCTATTCTTACCTTATGCAACTTTTAAGTTGAAATGTGCAATTAGTTCATTACTTGGGTTAAAAATGAATTCTTAATTGACATTAAAAGGATTAGGAAGAATACGAATCCATAATGATAGGTATCAAGATTAGCTTGGTAGCTAAGGAATATCAATTAACTTCGGAGTAATCGAACTTCGCTTTCGAACTCCATTAATGACCTCGTATGTTAAATTCAGAATAAAGGATATGGGATAAGTATATCCATAATTAATGGACCTTAACTATGTAATGTTAAGGAGAATAAATGAATACATTTATCAGAAATTAGACTTCGTTAAATGACGTCTAATAAGCTAGAATTCTGAATGATTTAGTTACAGTTGGGAAAATCTGGTTAAAGTTTAATAGGTTAACTTATCACGTTTGTCGGTAACGGGCCGCTTAATCCAATAATTAAGAAGAGAACCAAGTAGAGAAATGCAGCCCTTCGACACGAAGGAGAAGATGCATAGCAAGCTAAAGGACGGATTTAGTCTCTCTTAACTATATACAACTGTAACGGGAACGAGGATAAAGGGATCAACATGGTTGCTGAAAGTTGATTCTTAATTATTAAGATCATATTCAAATCACTTGAGCAGGATGTGTACTCTCGATGGGAGGATTCCGTAGGACATTGACATATGCCAGCTATAGCAAGGTGTCTTCATGAAGACGGGGTCTTCATGACGACACAATGTTATAGCTGACATATTACAATGCCCTCCCGAATTAAAACATCAAGAATACATAGGCTGAATGTGAAGTTCTTGGCAGGGGATAGGAGTATGATCATGTATACGGAGTGACCCCAGAATATTAAAGATGACTAGACATACGGAGTCGTGGGGAACGACACCGCATGTCAGCGTATCTTTAGTTACCAGGAGTGCCTTCCTATATTCGTTCATATTGCTAGTTAGAAATTGGAAGTTTAAATCTGACCTTAAATCGAGAGGACTGGTAGGAACCAGGAAAGACCATTCTAGATAACAGGTGAAGTGAAGTGAAGGATGTATTCCATTGATGTGTCTCACATCCAGGAATATGATCATGCCCAAGCATGTGAAAATCTTTGGCCAAAGTATCGCAAGTGCTGGTTACGTTTGTCCTTATCACTTAATTTAAGATGCAGGATGTCAGATGAACTAGTCAGTAACAGATATTCAGATAGGCTTCTTAAATGGATCACTTCGATAATCGGAAACGGTTAAGAGAACTGGTATATATAATATACTATGCATAACGAACATGAAGGATCGGTTGTTGCCGAGTCATGAAATGAAGGATCGATGAAACTCCGAGCCATGAAACTGGAAGCTCGGCAGTTCCTTGAGTTCATTTACAGCAGCATATAGAATCTGTTATAGGATGAAATGGCATTGAACGTGTGTTCCATATTGTAAATATGCGAACAGGGCACATTAGTTTAAAAAGAACTTGTGTGATCCAACTGTGTTGTTTGGGCAGAGAACAATTATTAAAACTGGAACGTTGTTTTTGAATTTTATAATTCATAACAGAGAACGTTATCAAATTTTTTTTTTTTTTTTTTCTCCTTGTTCTAGAATCTTTAAAATGGAATGTTACAGTTCGTGGAAATCCAGAAAAGCGCATGGACGTGAACAGTTGGTGGGTCCTGTTCATGTTCAAATTTGTGCTAAACCTGCAAAAATCGTGGAAGGAGATGCCTTTCTTTTATATCAAGATATGAGCGACGAGAATGGGTGTGCCACCAGAGGTGGGCATATTGCAGTTGAGAGTGTGAATGTTTTTCTACTATGTTCGCATGAAGGGGGGAATGTTAAGAATATATTATGTTAGTGCTCACAAAAATAATTATCTATGTGTAAATATGAGAATGAATGATCAGTTAGTAGGTTGAAGTTTTGTTGAGTTGTTAGAACAACTCACGTAATCATGATACTCTGTTATATGTTTCCTAAAATAGGAAACCTCTACCTATATAAGTGTATGCATGCATATGAACTAAAAAATTGAATTATTATTCTGAACCAAATTTTACACATTCCTCATTTGAATTTGATGATATCTTGGTTTTAAATCAATCTTTGAGAAGTACACAACTCCATGTAGCTCACCAATCCTAAGGATAGGATACTTGTTTTTGACGGTTTTGTTGTTTACAGCTCTATAATCAATACTCATCCACATAGTACCATCCTTCTTCACAAGGTCCACTGATGACGCAAATGGGTTAGAAGTAGACCTAATATGTCCCATCTCCAAGAGTTCCTTGATGACTTTTTCAATCTCCTCTTTTTATATTCTTGGATGGTGGTAGGGACTAGTCATGATGCGCTTAGATCTGGTTCCAACTCAACAATGTGCCGAAATCCTCTATCGGGGTGGGAGATTTGGAGGCAATTCACTAAACACCACACTATGTTTATTCAAGATCTCTTGAATATCAGCCCTGTAAGTGCCCGACTTACCCACAGGCGAATCACTAAACAACTTGCTGCCCATGCCACTTGTTCTTTGTGAAAGGTTTTCTCCATTCTTTTAGTTGTGACCACCTGTGGTGATCCATTTGAGATGCCTCTAAACACCACATCTTTCCCTTCAACTTTAAACTCAAGCAAGCTCCATAGTCCGATAATTTTGTGAAAAATCACCAAGGGAATGCAACCATTGAACACCCAACACATATCAGTCTCTCCTAATCCCACAATGTAAAAATCATCACATACCTTATGGTCTTCCAAAGTGATGTTGAGTTGCCAAATTATTTTGGTGTAGGGGATGGTAGAACCATCAGCGACAATACCATTAAAATCTTCAAAATCCTCGACTTCTAGCCCCCACTTAACCACCAAACCTTTTTCAATGAAGTTGTGAGTAGCCCCATTATCAATGAGCACCACAATCCGTTGCCTAGCTAGGACTCTGCGGACCCTAAATGGATGATATCTAGGTGCTCCTAAAAGAGCTGCAAGTCTGCCCCCATTTGACCCCTTATCCTTAATCTTTACAAGTTTATGCTCTTCCCTTACTATCTGTGGCTTAGGTTCTTCATTATCAGTGCCATCATCAGATATTACCCGCATGTTGTGAATTTGGCCTTTGCCAAGACATCTATGACCAGGTGCCCAAGGATCTTTGCAAGTGAAGCAAAGCTTCTTTCTCTTGAACTCATTTATGGATTCTTCTTCCTTGCTTGATGTTTGTGGCATATCCTTTTCATGAAATCCCCGCTTTTGGAAAGGCTTCTTTTGCTGCCCCAAAGGTGGTGTTTTTGCATAGAGTTTATTCTTGGGCATTGAATCCTCCAATGTTAGATCTCTCTTAATGGCATCATGTAAGGAGGATGGATCAAAAGCTTTTACCCAACCTTTGAGAGTTTTAGTTAAGCCCTCCACGAACACAACAGTGGGCCTCCTTTCGTGCCAACTCTCTGAGTTATCGGGAACCATGACTAGTAGTCTTTGGAACTCTACCACATAGCTATCCACTGTACCATACTGTCTCAACTGTGCTGACTCTCTGAAATGGATCTCAGGGTCTTTTCTGTCAAATCTCTCAACAAGCCTCTGGCTGAATTCCTCATATGTGTTGCTGAGGCTATGTCCCTGGTTCACTAGACCATGGTACTGCCATTCATGTGCTATTCCCTCCAAATGTAGTGTGGCAAACTTGATGGCCTCTTCTTCATACATGGGGTTCAATGAGAAATATGTGTCAAGTTTCTGCACCTAGGCACGAGTTGTACATTTGTTAGACCCATCAAAAGTTGCAATAATTAGCTTATCTAACATATGTTGTAGATCCCTGTGAGGCTGATTTGTGTATGATCTTCTTTCATGTTTATGCCCATTCTTCATCTTCAAACTGCAGAAATTTGTGACAAACATCTCTGCATGGAAATCGGGTCCAAGGGCTCTATACTCATCAAACAAAGCTGCAAAATTATCTTTGTTTTTATTTTGTTCTTCTTCTTTTAGTTGCTCCTCTTCTCTCTGAAGTAATTTAGGCTGGAAGGGCCTAGGTGCTGATCCAATCACTGTTCTGTTATTACCTGAAGCACTACCTTCACCCGTAGGGGTTTGGGTTGGTCTTGGTGCATTTATATTTTGCATTGTTTGTAATAATTGAGCCATGAGGTTTGTCATTTGCTGCTGTCCTTGACTCATGTTAACAATTGCATCGTATTGGATCTCTACTTTTTTCTCATCAGTTACCACCTGCTTTCCTCTTTCACCCATCTCCTGTACCTCTTCTACTTCTGTTTTTGTTCCTTGGTTTGTCAACCTCCTTCTTTCCCTTTGGTAAAATATGATTGCTGTATCACTAGGCTGCATTAAAAGTTACTCTCAAACCCGCAGGCTAGTAAACTTTTTGCTCTGATGCCATTGTAATGTCCCTTCTTAATATTTTATTACCTCTGCATTTTTTTCAAGTTTCATATCTATGCAACACGTATGAAGTACTAAACAACGACAAATATCAATATTGGCTATTGAACCCTTGCACATAGCATTGAACATAAGCTGAAATTGTCATTTACTGAATGCTGGACAACAACATTAAATATTCATATTAAATCTTTTATATCAAATGGGTAGCAACGGTTCCGCAAACCCCTTTTTGCATATAATGTTCAAAGATGTACAACGACAATTTGTGGTTCATTTATTATTCAAACTACCAAAATAAACAACAAACCCAACTCATGAAATATGCAGCTATGATGGTACTGTAGCAGCAGTACGGAATACAGTAGCACACTGTAGCAAACTGAAAATATCTAAAAATCCTCCTTAACCAACTGGAACCGAAAATCAAATTCAATTTTTTCAACGCAAATGTGATGCTTGGTGTAATATCCCTTTTAGGGCTCTAACTGAAAACAAAGGGAAGTTGCACAAACCCCAATAAATAGTAAACTGAAAATTATGACAGCAAGTACAACAATCTGGTTTTTCTTAATTACTCCTCAAATATACACATACAAAGATACCTAGATGGCTCAAAAGCTTAAGAAATATGTTTGGAATATTTAAGAACCAAGAAACTATTTTTCCAACCACCAATTGATTGTATTTTATTTATTTTATGACAGCAGCAAATACACTTAAAATATGGCTGGAAATAATGATTTCAAAGCCCAAACACAATTTTGGAAAGTGCAATCAGCCTTTCAAAATATAAAGAACCCAAATATTGATAGAAAGTGAGCTGCCATGTTCTCAAAACCAACAAAATCCTTCCAAGGAGGGGTCACGACCCTAGGAGAGGGTCTGAAAATGGCCCAAACGGCCCTCAAAAGCATGGTGCTTCCACTTAATTAGACGAAGATCTGCTCCAAACCCTTATGCTGAACCAAACATAGACACTTGTGGCTGTCCCACACTCGAAACACTTGAAATCTGATATGCAGTAGAAACCCTAGCTGAAAATGACTGAAAATGGAAAAGGGCACCAAAGAAATCTAAATGTAGCCCCAATTCGATTTTTGAATGAAACCACCAATGCAAATTTTGAGGGTTTTCGTCTCCAAATCTGAATGCTATTGAGGGATTTTGTCCTCAAATTTGAATGCTATTGAGGGATTTTGTCCGCAATAGACCTCCATGGAGGGTTTCTGCCCTGAATGGATGAGAGAGAAAGCAAAGCGTGCTCCAAATCTTCAAGATAATGAATTCATGTATCAAAAATTAGTGCTCCTCCACCCCAAGCGACTAACTTTTATACATGTGGGTGGTGCCAAAATCCACAAAGAGCCCATATAGGACCGACCTCTTTTAGAAAGATAAGTTTGTTTTTTTCTTCCCTTTTGCCGACAAAAGAAATGAGTATTTAAAAATACCTTTATATTAATAATAGAATATTAAGTTGCCCAAAATGGAGAATTAACCGGGCCCAACTTAAAATATTATTAATTATTTCTAATTTAGAAAGGGGACATTGCAGCCCCCCCTCTCCAAATTTGTTTGTCCTCAAGCAAGGCTGTCCTGCAAATACCAAGGTGCTCAAGTATCACCGTTCCAAGGTGATGAATCAAACTGAAATTCCCATGTAATCTAGATCCTATGCCTGTTAAGTGGGATAATTCTTGCCAATCAATACAACTCCCAACTCCATTCTCCTCAATGATTATGGATGACCCTTACATTGTAGGAGACAATCCGACAATCTTGAGTGGGTGCAATTCATTCTCACAATGCTCTTCCTCTATTTGACATTGCATGAAAATATTCCTGAGCCCACACAAGACCCATAGCTGCCATATAAACTTACAATTGTACTTTAGTTGCACACCTTGGTTCTTGGGACACCATGTGATCCTCTGGCTTCCTTAGAGGGGTTGCAATGAACACCTTCCCAAGTAGAGTTCATATTACGTTGTGTGAGGGCTGGAAATAAGTCAGGACAGTCATATTTCACCTGAGATTTTACCCAACTGGGTACCCAGCTGGCTGTGATGACAATTCCCTTCAGCCGAGCCCTTTCTCTCACTTCTTCCATCCCAAAAATTCCCGTAAAGTGTGCCCACTGGAATCTGTTAATGACTGATAACAACTGCCCCGACAATATATCTATGGTGTAATAGTAGTAGAACTAGTTCCCTCTTGCACAACTTAAAGGTCTACAGGCTGGAAATTGCCCCGTATTAGCTAAAAATACTATAACAGAGGCAATGAACTGGAAATTCCTCCATCTTCTTGGTGCGGTAGCCATGCTTGGAAATCCATTCACTCTACCTTGAAGTATCGACTCTTTCCCTTTATCCTTGAATTCCAAAACAAGATATAAGCAATGCATGCCAACACTTATGCTCACCTCTTTTGGATTGTTGTCGCAATGATTATCTTGGCCTCCAAAAGATGCTTCCATGCTGCCCCAAACTAATCTCTTCAAAATTTGGTTTGGCTCAAAACTTATGAGTGCTGGTATGTAAGTGTAATAATCTAACTTGCCCTGAATTTCTTCCCAAACAATTCCAAATATGTTGGGACGTTGGCCTTAATTGTTCTCAATGGGTGAACCCTATCACACAATATTAAATGAAAAGAATGTCTTCAAACCTGCCAATCTAATGGTGTCCAAAACAGATATGCACAGTCCAACACATGAAATTACTAAGACATCACTAGTTTATTTTGGTCTATATATGGGAGCAGATGAACCAGTGCGCTTTCTATATAGAAACTCGGGAAAGAACATCCTATCATGGCTGTAGCATTGCATGTCATTATTCAAAATTGGGATTGTGGTGGCCGGAAACCATCTTGTACCTGATGCAAACACCTCATCAATTATTGTGGGTGGGAAATGCATCTCCCTTGTGATTAACAACTCTTTTATAGTTGCCACTAGAATGTGGGGAGAGCTGGAAATTTAGGTAACAACACTCCTAAAATTGGAGGTAGTTCTCACAATGATCCATGGATCATAGCTCTTGTTACCCAAATTCATACCAACTATGTTAAATTGGTAACACAACCAAAAGATCCCCTTTTACCCATGTCTCACCCTTTTTGAACCTTCCTTTCAACAACAAGCATCTTGTAACCCTGCCTTCAAGTTTAGAACTTGGCTCCACGGAGTGACTATGAATTGTGAGCATTGGTCCTTCACTTTTCTAGAATTCACAATATGCAAGTTTCTTTCTATCCTAATGCATAGGATGGTGAACTCATGAACAATAATGATCACCATTTCCCTCTTCCACAATACTTAATAGGAGTATGGAATCATGGCTTCCAAGCTCAGTTCCCATACTCAAAATCAAGAGTGTAAATGCTAAGACCCACCTAGCAAATATCTCATTATGACAAAAAGTGGGATATGCATTTTCCTTGCAGTACAATACTCAATGGTTGTATCATAAGATGTTGGACAAGCTGGAAACAACAGTCCTGACATCGAAGACAGCTCCCCAAATGATCCACGTCTCTCGTAGACCCATAACATTTGAATCATTACATACCTCGTATCTACCCCAAGTGTTAAGGAGTGGTTGTAATTCTATGGTGTAAGGAATGATAGAGTCTCTTTGTAGTAACTCATCCTTCACTATGTTGTTAGGATGCACAACAAACTTTATATGCAATCTCATAATTTTTCTTCCATTCCAAATGCAAGGGAGGACATTTACCTTGATCCTCTAATGACCACCTGGATTCCCCATTCCAAAGCAATCTTGGCCTTGAATAGAAGAAGCAACATGCCCATAGCTGCAAGTTGTGTCATTGAAATCAATATGCTTCTTAAAATATTCTCCATGTTGACAATAATCCTTACTTGTTTTTGGCAGCTCTTTTCGTGGAAATCCACTCACCTGGAATTGCCCTTGTTGCTGTCCAAAAAGTGCACTCCTAGGCTGCCCCTTTGCAACTGTTCAGAAAGCACCACCGGATGTGGGGTTACATATCTTTTGACTTTGCATATGTCCCATGAGCTGCAACCACTACACTTCTATGATCTGTCTAGTTTTCACCCCATATTTCTTTTCAATGCAAGGATTGCTAGTCTTATTAAATGTACTACCTTGAAGATGTTTATCAAAATGCTACATTCTAGAAACATTCTTTTCATTCTTTTGGTTGTCCTCCGAGTGTTTGTCTTCTTTTGCCGGATGAGTATTTGTTGGGATGTCTTTGGATTGCTCACCTCCTTGGGCTGAAGTAGGAGCCTTTGCCTTCACAGTATTGCTCATGTCAAGTACCTTTTCATAGCTGTCTTGAAAATCCACCTCATAGGGTAACGACTCAATCTTTGGAGGAATGATAGGTGCTTCTAGGGCTTCCATGGGCTGCTCCTTCTCCATTACTTGCAGCCCTGATTTTTCTTCATGCACTTGTGTAGCTCGTGGTTTAGCCCTTGGTCCAATTCCAACTCGATGTTTCTTCAATCCCATGATGTTTATGTTTTTCCCGAATCTCAACTGGAAGGGTTTTGTATTCGGCGCAGCTGGCAACCATGTCATCAATTGTGGAGGGCTGAGTTTCCCTCACCGGAATGGTTTCCTCTTTTGGAGGGAAAGTAGGCCAGAATGACCTAGATAAAGAATCACTCATGGTTCTTGCTGGTTGGGTTTTATTGTTTGCCCTTGAGCTTCCTTCACGATTCAAATTTTCCATGTTATTGATCAGTTGTACCATCATGTTAGCCAATCTCTGTTGCCGCAAACCTCTCAAACCTAGCATCCTCAATAATTATGTCTGCCATTTTATCTTCTTGCATGAATACCCTTCAGGTTGGGAAGATCTTTGCTTTGATACCATTGTAATATCCCTTTTAGGGCTCTAACTGAAAACAAAGGGAAATTGCACAAACCCTAGGAAATAGTGAACAGAAAATTATGACAACAAATACAACAATCTGATTTTTCTTAATTACTCCTCAAATATACACATACAAAGATACCCAAATGGCTCAAAAGGTTATGAAATATATTTAGAATATTTAAGAACTCAGAAACTATTTTTCCAACCACCAACTGATTGTATTTCATGACAGCAGGAAATACACTTCCAATATGTCTGGAAATAATGATTCCAAAGCCCAAACACAATTCCGGAAAGTGCAATCAGCTTTCCAAAATATGAAGAACCCAAATATTCATAGAAAGTGAGTTTCCGTGCCCTAAAAACCAACAAACTCCTCCAAGGAGGGGTCACCACCCTAGGAGACGGTCTGAAAATGGCCCAAACAACCCTCAAAAGTATGGTGCTTCCACTAAATTCGATGAAGATTTGCTCCAAACCATTATGTTGAACCAAACATGGACACTTGTGGTTGTACCACACTCAAAACGCATGAAATCTGATCTGCATTAGAAACCAACCCTAGTTGAAAATGACTGAAAATGGAAAGTGCACCAAAGAAATCTAAATGTAGCCCCAATGTGATTTCTGAATGAAACCACCAACACAGATTTTGAGAGTTTTTGCCCTCAAATCTGAATGCTATTGAGGGATTTCGTCCTCAATAGACCTTCATGGAGGTTTTCTGTCCTCAATGGATGAGAGAGAAAGCAAAGCGTGCTCCAATTCTTCAAGATAATGAATTCATATATCAAAAACTAGTGCTCATCCACCCTAAGTGACTTCCTTTTATACATGTGGGTGGCGTCAAAATCCACAAAGAGCCCAAAGAGGACTGACCTCTTTTAGAAAGATAATTTTCTTTTTTTCTTCCTTTTTGCTGACAAAAGAAATGAGTATTTAAAAATACGTATATATTAATAATAATAATAATAATATTAAGTTGCCCAAAATGGAGAATCAACTGGGCCCAACTTAAAAATATTATTAATTAATTCTAATTTAAAAAAGGGAACATTACACCTGGATGGAATCACCTCAAAGGACAAGATGATTTTCGCTCTTCGAATCTCCGCACTTCTAGGGCTTTTTTGTCCTAGGAGAAGAAATAGAACATAGAAAGTTCAAGCTCTAAACTAAGGTTTGATAACAATAGCGAATGAAATGCCTTCTTCTTTCCAACTCTTCCTTTTATAATTACCTTTGTAATTTGAATTTCTTCTTCCGCCTAAAATTCCCTTTAGAGGTGTCTAGAAACACTTTAATAAAACATTACATTAGGCCCCTTTATAATAATAATACATAAGTCACCCTTTGATATTGTTATAAAAATAAAGTTACCAGGAAAACTTAAAATATTATTATTAAATTATTTCCCTAAGTTTATCCCTGAGCCTATGGGAAATAAGGAATAGGCTATGGGTCTTCCAATTATTTTAATTCTAAAAAGGTGACACGACAGCCTATGGGAACTCATCAACCAATCCATGATGAGGACTCATCAACCAATCCAAATAGAAGTAGTGAGAATGGCCTCACTACAAACTTGATCAGTAACAAATTCTGCTACAATTCCTATGTTATGGACCTTCACTTCGTTTTCCGTAGTCATTAATTGTAATGTCCCCATTTTTTGAAGACCCTTAGCCTATCTTTCCTCGTGGGCTTTGGGATGTTGCAAGGAGAAAAATTATATTAAATAATTAAATATTATTGCTGGGAGAGTGATTTTTATCATTTGATATTATAAAACAATAATTATTTAATTATATAATTTATTTAATGTAATTCCCACAATGCAAAATTAAAAGGGGAATTAATTAAATAACTTGTAGGTGGCTTTTAAATTTTAAAAATGACCCTTAGAAAAGGGGATGCCACACCTAGGGAGGATAAACTATTTTTTTTAATGATTTCCCTCTCCTAAGGATTTCAAATTTTGTGCCTCCTTGTTTATAAAAGGAGAGCTTGGATTCATTATGAGGGTTATGTTGATTGATCATTTGATTTTCACTCCATGCTTGGAGTTGGGATGCATGCCCATTAATGTTCTCTCTTTCTTGTGTGGGAATTATTGTGCTGGTTTGATATTCAATTGAAGTATTTTTCATGAGATTTGCAAATCCACTTGGTGATTCTCCTTCTAGCTTTGGTGCCTTTTATTGAGGGTAAAATCTGCATGTTATTGAATATTATGAAGGGTTTTATGGTGCTTTAGATCTGTTGGTTATTGCTGGTTTTATTCTAACTATGACAACTTGAATAGGGCATCTTTTAACATGTTTTAAGGGTGAACAAGCTTTATTTGTAATCTGATTTGTGTCGGATCATTTTGCTAAGTTTGGGCAACTATTTTGAGTGTATTGAAGGGTTATTAAGTGCTGGAAATTATTTGTGCAATTTATTTTAACCCCAGCGACCCAGTTTGGGATTTCGGGGGCTGTTTTGAAGGGGTTTCAGTTATCATAAAATTCAGATTTTTATATCTTTGGAAAGCTCTTGAATTATAGATTAGTCTACACTTTATTTCATGGCAAAAGATGAAATATTGAGCAAGTTATGAATTTTCCAAGTTTTAGCTGTTTGTGTTAAGGTTTTATCTACACAGTTTCAGATTTCGTGGGTTGATTTGCATGCCTTCTCCTTATCCAAAAATTGTGATCTATAGCTTGTTGGAAAGCTAAAAATATTAAGAATTTTTTGGCATGAGTTTGATAGAAAAATAATGGATGGTGAAGGAGTTATTAATTTTTGAAGTTTGCAGCAATTTAGTGCATTTATTAATTAATTACTGCTGTAATTAATTTCAGATTTGAAGTGATTGATTTCCTATCTGGTTCTCCAATCCAATCCACCACCTTGGCTCACTCCAACCCTTTTTGGGTTGTATTGAAGCTAACATTGGATTATTTGAGGTTAAACTAGGAGCGTTTAGTCCTTCTAGAGTCGATTCAGTAAATTAATTTGCATATTTGGATAATATCCCAAAAGGGGATATTACAGTGGTATTAGAGCTTCTTTCCTTTACTCTTGTGGGGGTTTGTATGGCAAAAACAAGGACGAATAAAGAAAAATTAATTTCATAAATTTTGGAGTTGAATTGGTGCCCTAAATGTGCTGGGCGACCTATTTTTTGGGCAAAATTAGGGTTTGTTGTTGGCTATGCAAAATATGGTTTTGGGATATTGTTCCTCATATTTTTGTGGCCCAAGATCCAAAATTTCAGCTCTTTTGGACTTCCCTAGCCAAAGATACAGATTTTTGAAGTTGCTATATTTTTTCTGTAGTATTTCGGGTTTTAAAAATCAGATTTCAATTATTTTCAGAAAATTCCTTTTGGAAAAGCTGCTCCATAATATTATCTACCATTCTCCAAAGTTTCATACAATTCCGAGGTGTTTTGTGCAAGTTATGCAATTTTTCTAAATTCAGCCAGGGATTGTGATGAACTTACTATTTATAGTAAGTCTCCAATTTTCAGTTTTAGAAAAAATTTCTGTTTTGACATATTCAAATTGGAAAAAATATTTCAAACTTACTGCAATTTGTTTGAAGTAAATCTGAGCAGTTTTCTTCTTTTTCGACAGGTATTGTTTTGCAGATCATAGAGATTGTCAGTGACGGAGGTTTGAGAACCAAGCTCTATAAGCTTGGAAAAAGGCTCAAGAAGCTTTCATTTGAGAAGAGTATTGCTCCACACTATTGAAGAGATAGTGAGTTGTTTATGTTTGATAGAACAATTTGATTATAACTCTATGTTTTTAGTTGTAGTTCCTTTGGTAATACACTTGGCTAAAACTAATTTGTTGAGACATGAGGAGGTGGATGTGAGACTTTTGATCATTGCATGCATTAGTGAGATCACACGGATAACAGCCCCAATATTGCCATATGATGATACTACTATGGAGGAGGTATATGATCTTATGATTGGAAGCTTTCAAAAGCTTTGGGACATCACAAACCCTCGTTTTGATAAGAGGGTTAAGATCTTGAAGAACATGGCTAAGGTAAGGTCTTGCATTCCAATGTTAGATCTTGATTGTAATGACCTCATTTTGCACATGTTTGAGGTTTTCTTTGATGTTATACATGAGGAACATTCACATGAAGTACTTGATGCTATGCAAAAAATAATGTCCCTAATGTTGAATGAGTATGAAGAACTTTCACAACCTTTGCTATCCATACTTGTGGAAGGATTGGAACAAAAGGAGTCATGTCTTGCTCACTCCTTGGCAAGAAGAGTTGTAAATGAATGTGCAAACAAAGTAAAGACATGCATCCAAGGTATGAGCACTTTTGTTTTTGATGATAAATTTTTGGCATCTAATGATTTCATGTGTTTGAATGGGTGCAAGGAGAAATCAGATTTGGATGATGGGCATGAAGAAGATATTAGTGTCAAGCATATGCAAGATCAAGGAGAAATGATGGCAAGGGAACATGTGATGGAAAAATCAGATTTGAGGGGAGTTGTTCAACCCCACCAAGAGCTATTAAATGAAGGTAAAAATTCATTGTTGATGAGAGAGAATTCTTTGCTTTCATTTGATTACATGCATGTTGATAAAATGATCATAGGAGAAAAGTCTAATGAAAGAAAGAAATCTGATTTGCAAGCTTGCATGGACAAGCAAAATGAAGGCAGCCAAGAGGTAATCCATGGTCATTCTTTTGATGTTTCTAATGCTATTTGGGTTGGTAATGGATGCAAGAAAGTAAGGATGTATCATAGGCCAAAAGAAGAAACATTTTTGGGCACTTTAGGCCATCATCAACTCGCTGGTCTGCACATAACAACAGTCATTAGAGAGCATATATATGACTTCATTCACCCAAAAATGAAGCCTAAAGAGGCCTGACACCAAGTACAAACAAGGATGCATGATTCCAAGGTAGAAGAAGATGTTTGGGTTGAAAATCCCAAGGAATATGAGGGTACTACATGGCACAAAAGTATGATGGGCAGCCCCAAGCATTCTGTTTCGGTTATAATGCTTCCTTACATAAGGAAAATCCATGAACTCAATGAATGGTACAATTTTCCTTGTATTTCTGATTTTTCTTTTCCATATGTGAATGATGAGGTGGAGATAAGGTGGTGTAATCATGCACATGACATCACATGGTATAAAGATGTAAGTAACCAATTGTTTGCATGGGCGAGTACTCATGAGATGATTAAGATGAACATTCGTTTGCTCTCATAGATAAAAATCAGTTTTTGATTGTTGAGCTCATAAGAGGAAGGTATGTGCATCATCTATTTATGTTTGAGTTTGCAACCAAGAGGAAAATATATATGCTTAATGTTTCCGTAGCCATTTACAATGCTTTCCTACACATTTTCAGATTGTTTGGAGTTATGTTAGCATACATGCATAAGGGTTTAGTTACATGGTACGATAATTTTCAGTTTGGAGCATCATTGATACATGTTGCAGGTTCTTGTTTTCACCATTCAACACTTATTTTACATTGGGAACATCAAAGAGAAATGTATGATATTGTGTTTACATACTATGTTTTGGGTACATATGATGCATATTCAACAATGGAAGGAAGAGGTGCAATTTTTGTCATGATATTCACTTTGGATCAGCTCTATAGCATACATATGAATGTGTTTCAACAAGTGTCCTCCTGGGAACAATGCATTTGGGGCTGTGTGAGTAAAGTGTTGGTCTTACTAATGGTGAGTTGGGATGTTTTGAGATCAAATACTTTTGTTTGCACTGCTGCAATTTATTTCAGCTGTCTTCTTATGATTTGTAGAGCCATTAAACATGGAAATAAGAGACACTTCTCCATTGGTACTCTCACACTTGGGTCAAATGATGTAATATCCCCTTCTAAAATAAGTTAGGAATTAATACAAATTTGATCACACACAGCTGAAAATAATTAATTTTCAAACCTTAACTGCTGCAAACTTAAAAATTCATATCTTTGGCTAGGGAAGTCCAAATGAGCTGAAATTTTGGATAATGGACGATAAAAATATGAGGAACAATATGCAAAAATCAAATTTTGCACAGCTAACCCGAAACCCTAATTTTGACCTAAAAAGTAGGTCGTCTAGCACTTTTAGGGCACAAAAACTACTCCAAAAATTATGAAATCAGCCTCTCCTTATTCCTCCGAATTTTTACAATCACATTCAATATTAAATCAACCCCAAAATTGCAGATATGAAATAAATACTAATTTATAACAACCGGGAAACATGCAAACAACTGAAATCTTCTAAAATTGATAACTCCTTCAATATTCCATTATTTCTCTTCAAATAAAATGCAGATTATTCTATAAATTAAGATATTTCCAAAGAACTAAAGATCTGAGTTTATGACCACTGGAAACCCTCCAAAATAGCCCTCAAAATCTTAAACCCAGTCGTTAGGTTGAGCATAAAACATGTAGATTATTTCCAGCCCTTGGAAACCTTCAAAAACATCCCACAATGGCTGCCCACATTCAGAAAATCAAGCCAACTCAGATCAGATGACAAATATAGTTTATTCACTCTTAAAACATGCCAAAAGATGCTCAAATCAAGTCGTCTTAATTAGGACAAAATCAACAATAACCAACAGATTATAAAACACCATCAAATCCTTCACAATATTCAATAATATGCAGATTTCACTCTCAATAAAATGCGCCAATACTCTAGACAAGTCGCCAAGGCTAGAAAGGGTATCACCAACAAGCATATTTGCAAATCTAATGAAGATACTTCAATTGAATAACAACCAACACAAAAAATCCCACGCAAGAGAGAGAGAGCATCAATGGGCATGCATCCCAACTCCAAGCATGGAGTATCAAAATAAGTTCATCATAACATAATCATAATAATGGTCCTAGCACTCCTTTTATAAGCAAGGAGGCACAAAATTCGAAAACCCTAGGAGAAGGAAAATATTAAATAAAAGCAGTTTGTCTTTCCTAGGTGTGGCGTCCCCTTTGCAAAGGGTGATTTTATAAATTAAAAGCCACCTAAATATTTATTTAATTAATTCCCCATTTAATTTTTATATTTTGGGAATTAAATTAAATAATCTTCATAATTAAATAATTAAATAATTATTGCTCCAAGCAATAATATTTAATTATTTATTAAAAATGTTCCCCTTGCACATCCCGAAGCCTACGGGGACGCATAGGCTAAGGGTCTTCAGAAAATGGGGACATTACATATTCTGCCAACACAATGCATCAGCAAATCAGTTAAGACTTATCACTTTTGTGTTTCAACATAAATGAGTAACTCTATAAAAAATTATACCCACTTCATGTGTCTCTGATTCAATTTTCCCTAACTATTGATAAACTATAGTGCCTGATGATTTGTATTCAAAACAAACTCCTTATGCAATAGATAATGTCTCCACTTATTGTGTGATTGCACTATTGCATAGAACTCCAGAGAATATACAAATTATATGTGCTTCACACTGAAGTAAGCTATCGACCTTCCCTCTTGAAATTTTAAAAACTTTCTTCTACGTTTGTTGTCCAACAAACTCTTTTCTATCTCCTCACATGACCTTTGTGACAGGCACACACGTACCACTCAAGTTATGAATGAACTTCCTCAAAAAATCACAAAGCCATAAAAGATTTGTGCTTCAAATGTACTTCTTGGTGACAGCCAATCGAGTATCATACACACCTTTTCTGGATCCATTTTCAAACCTTCTTCGAAAATCACAAACCCAAGTATACTAGCTCTTCTTTCATAAAACTACACTTTTTCAAATTGATCAACTCCTCTCGCAACTGTTGCAACACTTGTCCTATGTGCATCAAATGCTCCTCATTCATCCTATTGAAAATAAGAATGTCATCAAGATACACTATGACAAACTTACCCAAAAATGACTTTAGGACTTCATTCATGGGTTGCATGAAGGTTCTCGGTGCGCTACTCAATCCAAATGGCATAACCAACCACTCATACACTCCTCTTGCACTTTGAACGCAATCTTCCACTTGTCACCTTCCCTAATGTGGATCTAGTGATATCCACTCTTTAAATCTATCTTTGTGAAACATTGTGCTCCATTGAGACAATCCATTAGATCATCCATGTGTGGCAATGGAAATCTATAATTGATTGTTATCTTATTTATTGCTTGGTATCAGTGCACACTCGCCATTCTACATTCTTCTTCCACTCTACAACTATTGGTATCACGCAGGGGCTCAAACTTTCTCTGATCAACCCTTTATCCAACAACTCTTGTATTTGTCTTTACACCTTTGCATTCTCCTTGGGTGCCCATCTGTATGCCCCTTTGTTTGGCAAACACGAACTTGGAATCAAGTGCATGTGATGACTTATACCCCTCATGGGTGGCAATTCATCTAGTAGATCACTAGATATGACCTCCACAAACTCGCTCAACCTCTTCTCCTGCTACACACATAGCTTATGAATGCTTAGCTATGAACACAAAAAAGCACTCTCTTTATTTGCCTCTCTTAGAAATTGTTTTCTCAAAACCATCAAGATTTGTGGACTTTTGTCCACCTCCTCACTCTTTTCCCTCAGATTTAGAGCATATTCCTTCCCATCTTTCACCTATGTTTCACTTTCCTATCAAATTGCCAAGGTCTTCCAAGCATAAATATGACAAACATCCATAGGCATTACATTGCACATTATCTTGTCCTTGTATGTACCAATTTGGAAACTCGTCAGTCATTGATCATTCAAAAGAATTTGGTGTCCTCTTAGCAACCAAGATTATCTTATATGGATTTGGATGCGATATTCTCTTCAGACCAAGTTTGTCAACCATCTCTTGTAAAACCAAATTATTTATATTGTCGCTATCATCTAAAATCTAGCAGCAGTTACTTCCGAATTCGCATATGATTATGAACAAATTCTTTCGTTTCACAGGATTATTTTCTTCCTTCGTTGATTTCAAGAATACTCTCTTCATCATGAGAGCTTCTTCAATTTTTGGTTCTTCTCCATGATGAACTGCCACAATACTCTCGCCATCCACTTGCGTGATATGCACATTTGCATCAATTCTTCTACCACCATTGTTTTGTGCATGTGGGCATGCAAATGCACTATGCCCATTATCTTCGCATATGAAACAAGTTCCTGTGAATCCACGTCCACGACCTCATCCATAGCCTCCTCTACCTCTATTAGATTTTCCTTAGCCTCTCTATGTGCCTTCATTGTGTAGAGTTGTGCTAGCTACACCTTCTTACACAGAGTAATCTTTGTCATTACATGGTCCACATCCACACACGATTCTTCCTTTGCCTCGTGCAACTCCTTGCTATCTGTGTGGCGAATTCTCTTCCACCTTCAATGCACATTGATAGGCTTCTTTGACAAAACACACTCGTATCATACTGAAATCATCCTGACTGGATTGCACGATCCATTCACATAACATGAAATCGTCCTGGCATCATCCTCAACATGACTTGCTTTGATAGCGAGACTATATAATTCCTCGGTGTAATCTTTTACACTCAACTTCTTTTATTGCAAATTATACAACTTCTTGAACAAACCTAATTGGCAAACTAAAGGCAAAAACTTAACATTCAGCTTTGTAGCAGTCTATCCCAATTCTTTATCTTATATTTGCCTCTTTGCACTCTCTCAGTTTGTACATGCTCCCACGATAAGGATGTGTGACCCTTCAACTTCATGCATGTCAATTCGAATTTATCGGGATCTTCCATAGCTTCATAGTCAAAAGCATTTCTCTAACTGAAAGATCCAATCAGTGAAATCTTTAGAATTCAAGCTCCGACAATAGCTCAAAATGTCCAGCTTTAGCTAACTACCCATCTTCGTGAATGCGCGCAAGAATTTGTCCTCTTATTCATCAATAGATTCTTCTTCTACAACGTGGCCTTCAAGTGCTACTTCGAAGACGTCATTGTAGCTCTCATCATCATCCACCACAACTACTATGTGTTGGGCGGTCTCCACAACGCCTCTAAAGGGACCTTGTGAGCTATGATGAGATCTCCACAACCTCCAAAGAGGCATGCATTCCTCTCATCAACTCTACATAATACATAATTTTGCAAGTCTTGTCGCTCTTACACCGAGATCTCCCATGTGTGCCATATCTTTTCCTCGAAATCAAGATGTCATGACCTCCACAAACCTTCATAACTTCGACCCAAAAAAATGTCACGTTGGAAGATGTATTCATTGCTTACTACCCACACTCACGAATGTGCTAAACGAACAATTTGCACCCACCCACAAGGAAGAAACTTTGCTCTGATACCAAATGATGCAACAGTGGTTAGGGAATCCAATTAAAGATAGCCTTGGACCGTGCAACATTTCAAACCAAGGCAACATTTTGCTGACTCGTAGCCTTACACACGGAAGCAATTAAGTAAACACCACTTTATTTTATTTCAATGAGCAAACAAAACTTTCACACAATTAGACAAATCGCAAATAGATAAATTCTTACATTACAAGCATTCCTTCTGATTAGATTGATTTACAACTACTAACAATGTCCTAAACTCCGAACAAACCAATTCAAATGGAACTACCATCACTCAAGAGTAAGGGTGAGTTCTTATAGAACC
Source organism: Taxus chinensis (assembly GCA_019776745.2). NCBI lineage: Eukaryota > Viridiplantae > Streptophyta > Pinopsida > Cupressales > Taxaceae > Taxus > Taxus chinensis. The sequence goes on from CM034151.1 coordinate 385,909,473, forward strand.
AAGCGCCACCTACTTACAATCTTGCTCTCAGCTACATCCTACCCATATAGCATTAAATGAATCTTTCGAGCCAACCCACAAATACTAAATGAGTTACATTTAATACAAGACAAATGTGTCTTAACACATCTCAAGCATAGCTCAACTAAATGAACACAAGTCACTTAACAAAATTAATAATGGGTTGGGTGAACCTTCATCAGCTCCATCCTAGTTACACTCCGTAGGCAACGAACAAATTGAGTTTGAACTCATACGCTCTTGAGGATTACACACGCACACTATACTCCACATAAATTCTGCGCACAAGGCTACAAGGTAAAATCATGCACGTTTTCTCAAATGACTTCGCAGTTTCAAAGGCAGTTGTGTACCATCAAGATGAACTTTTGGTTATAACGCAAGTCCCTGAACATGAAACATGTGTACCGTGCACCAAGAGAAGGCAACATACAGTTTCGACTTCGGAGTTTCTCGGTCTTGCTCCAAGTGATGAAGTTTTACACCACTGCACACAAGGTTTGTGCCACATATCTAGACCATCCCAAAATTGCATGCATATAAACTATTGAACCAATGTTTGCAGCATGCGCCAACTTCTACTGACTATTGCTACTGTAAAGAAGATACTGCAAATCTACTTATTGCTCCTACTAGTGCTGCAAAACAAAACCAATATGAAAACATGCACAATTACTCTAATTGTTTTTAGTTGATGCGGGACTAATGCTCCTGCATCAATGGAGCTTTGCTCCTTTTACTTATCCAACTCTAGGAGATCCAACAACACCTAAACCGGTTGCCCAAGGACCTTCAAACATGATCCATGGAAGACAAGATGAAATTTGAAAGATGGTGGTAGGTCCAGCTTATACGCAACTTTTCCAATTTGTTGTTGCACTCAGTATAGTCCATAGAATCTCAGTTCTAACTTTTGACTGCCTTTGAGCTTCAAGGAAGTCTGCTTGTACATCTGTAGGCACAAAAAAACCATATCCCCAACGGAAAAGGTGCATTTTGAATGTTATTGGTCTACCTGTTGCTTCTGATTGTGACAATGTGCCAAGTTATCATTAAGAGCTCGAAACAAAGTTTCAAGGTTGCATAGCACTGAATCGAATACATGTACGTTGGAGCTAACTGGAAGGCGGGATATGAGAGATGGTGGTGGTTATCCATACACAACGTCATAGGGCGTCATCTTGGTCGAAGTATGGCAAAAAGCATTACACCACCATTCAACAAGAGACAGAATATTATTATATGGAATTTAATAGTTTCAATTACACAGGGGGGAGAATAGAAAGAATTAAATAATCATGTCCCAAGGACCAACTCACCATGTTAAATGCTGTTCCTTACTGTTTAAACAATTCCTACCAAAAGTTGCTAGTGAAAGTGGGATTGTGATCTGAGATGATGAAAGAGGGCATACCATGGAGGTCGAAAAATTGATCAATGTAAACTCATGCCATAATGGAAGCATTTAAAGGATTGCTCAATGTACAGAAAGGGGCAATAACTTTTGTATGGTTTTGAAGTCAAACAATTTTTTTTTGGTGAAGACAGGCAAAGAAACAACCTTGGAATTGTCTATCGCCTAGTTTTAAAGCACCCTTAGGCACACTATAGTTTCACATACTTGGAGAGACTCCTGTGATCTTCACCTCACTCGCCACCTACCCACTACTAGTTGACCATGTTGTAAGCTAACACGTGTAAAAGTTAAACACCCCAATGATCTGGAAGAACTTGGTTAATTCTATATGAGACCTAGATGTTTAGGGTGTTTTCTAGAAAAAAAATTGTATCAAAAGTTTTGTGCATTACAATCCCTGGGCATATTATGATCTCAAGAGTACCGTCCATGGAAATAGCATGTATATGTATGATTCTCTATGTTATTGCAAGCAACTAAATTTAACTTTCTTTCAATGAGGACTGATAATAAAGTTGGATACCTTTTAATAGTCCTAAGGGAGATATATCTTTGGCTTGCTTCAGTGGCATTGATTCCAGACATGTCACTGGAAACTGTTAGGACTGAGAATTAAATTAACATAGTAAATAATATTTAAACAAACATTTTAAACATGAAATGAAAAAAATTACACAATGACACAATTTTAATGTGGAAAACCCCCGAGGGGTAAAAACCACGGAAAATAGATATATCCATTAATTGAGAAACATTACAATCCAACAATCTCCCTCCCTCACTTCTCTCCACAAATTCACCGAGTGAATTAATTACAATGATCATGCCCCATGATCTATAACATTTGACCCCATGGGTCATAAATATTAAGTGACGGGATGTGACTCTTTACAAAGCACCCCGATTTAATAAAACTCGATTTAATAAAATCAATTAAATATAAACAACATAGTTTATATTAAATAATTAAGAATATAAATATTTTGAATTATTTAATTATAAACTAAGGTTTATAACCACTTAATATTATGTTCTAACACCCCCCCTTAATATTAATTGGGGAACATATCCCAACATTACCTATTTTTATACAACAAGATTTACAAATCCATAAACCATAGTGAAAGTTTAGGCTAACATATCACATTTGAAGGATTTATACACCTTCATCATGCTCATCTTACCTTTTGGTACAAAAGGATTTGGAATCCATAAATCAGAAGTTATGATTTATGTTAGGCATGATTTGTGAGACTACATCTCACAATTTCTCATGGAAAATCTATCCTAGCATCTCTATGAGCCTTTCATAAAGTAAGGACCTCCTTTACAACATGATGAAACATTACTAGACTACACAATAAACTTAGAGTTATAAGTTTACTAAGCACATAAAAATATCTTGTACAATGCTTTACAATGGAGGAGAAGGAGATATCACACGGCCGACCATTAGGAGGTGACATTGCCATGCACACTCCCCCTCAATGGCAACTTTGAAAGGCCAAGCATTGCACGAAACTTGTAGAATTTTATAGCACACAATGACTTTGTAAACACACCTACAACTTGATCTTCAGTTGGGCATTATTGAAGATCTATATCACCGTAGAGCACCTTCTCTCAGATAAAATGCATATGAATCTCTATACGCTTCATTCTCTGATGCTGAACTAGATTCTTAGCAAGAGCAATGCAACTCTGACTATGACATAGAAGAGTACTTCTTTTAGGTTCCATGTGTATCTCTTCCAACAACCGCTTTAGCCACATGGCTTCTTTCGCTGCTTCCATCACACTTCTATAATCAAGCTCAGTTGAAGAAATGGAGAATGACGGCTACTTTTTACCGCTCCAAGTAATGACACTTGTACCAAACCTGAACACATATCTAGTTGTAGATTTTCGCTCTAACACAACACCAACATGGTTAGAGTCACAATATCCATATAAACATGCATTATCATAATAAGCATAATATAAATCATTATTGATTTCACTTTTAACCATCTATAATTCTTACATTGATAGGTTAAAAACCAAGTTGTCTAACAACTTAACTAACAATAGCTTAAAAAACTAACCATGTCATATTACTAATATGTTGATTTTTTGAATCAACAATTTCAACATTTTAATCTTGAAAAATACATTAGATGCAATCAGTATTGGACTTCTCCAATACAAACACCAAGGCGTCCCCAAGTGTCATTTGATATGCATATAATACTATTTTCAGTAATCACATACTGATTTAGAATTTAAAAATGTTTTATCAACATACACACACACACACACACACACACACATATCTCCATAATCTATTTTAAGCCTTTAAATTAGTGATAAGACTGATAGATAACACATGAAAGAATGACCAAAATATGCAAGAATAATCCATAATGAAAGTAATACCATACACTGAACTTATTTATGGATGGAATTTTTTTGAAGGTCCTTTTAATATTACTGTGGAAAAATTCCATGGATTATGAGGAGTTTGCTTCAAGATGATCGAGGAAGAGTTTTGGTGACTATTTACTATGTAAGCAACCTTCATACGTTTCATGAGAGATAGGTGGTAGACAACGACCAGGTTAAGTCGAGACATGTCATACATGCTTCTAAAGTTGACATGGCCTAGTCTTTCATACCATGATTGCACATCACTTCTATTTTGGGTAGACAAAAAAGAAGTAGAAGCAAATCCTTTAAACACATATCAGCCATTCTTTTATATGCCTTCAGACACTAGTAACATCTAACTCATTTATCTTTGAACAAAAATACACTATAATTATTCTAAGTTAGTTGTGAACAAGAAAACAAATTCATTTTCAATTCAAGAACTTTACAAAACATTTTTTATAAAACCTATAAAAAACATTTGCTTTTCATTTACCCTGAATATGGAGAATGGAATGATCACCTAGATAAATCATTTGATATCTTGTTCAGTTTGATTTTAGAATTTAGAATCGAAATGAAATTTCTAAATCTCTCATGGAGGCTCATATGAATATTGAAATACAGTAATTTATCATGAATCAAATTGCAATTACACCCATCTAGCTGAGATTTAATATTTTTAATTTTTGTTGAAAAATTGATTACCTTTTCATCTTCCTTCATGGAAGTTGTCATCAGTTCAAGAATCAACTTAATAATTTTTGATAACGGCATACCTTCATGCATTGATTCTAGTTATGTCCAAGCCTCACTTGGACTTTCTTGGTTCCCGATATGAAGAAGGAAGTCATCTTGCATGCTCCACAATATAATAGACATTGCCTCTTGCACCTTCTGTTGATATGCAACTACATTGTCCGTTGTCTCTTGTCTGCCGGTCAGAGCTTTCTCCGTACTGTTCATGATCGTCCTGAGCTTGCGAGCCATGAATTCCGCCTTCAATCTTATTTTGTAGATGTTGTAATTTGATCCATTCAACATCTGCGATTTGCCAATTGTAAAATGATTAGATCCCATTTTTACGTAAACAATTTCAACAAATGAGAACAATGAGGTTTTTCGTAATGTAGTTTAGGAAGTCCCCTTGTCGTTCGAGCAAATATGTTGTCGTATTTCGACGATTTTCCCTTATTCACGTCGAAATTTTGACCTGTCAAACGAATACTCTAACAAAATCATATTAGTTTGACTTTAAATAAGGCGTATTTTGTTGAAATGTAAACGATTTTTTTTAGTTTTGCAAAAAACACGAATTACTTGACTTGTTGTAAAAAATGCTTTATTTCTTATTTAGAAAAGCATATTTATTTATTGAAAAATATTTTTTTATCCAATACAAATTTTTTCTTAATATTAGATAAAAAATTGGACGTAAAATAATAAAAAAAGGAATATATAAAAAATGGGAGCATAGCTCCATGGTATGTTATTTGTTAGGCCGAGCTCGGTCCGAGCTGGGCAGCCTTATTCAACATTTCAAACAACTTGCATATACACCATACAACTTTCCAACCAACTCGCTGATAATTCAACCAACTCGCTAAGCATTCCTGCGGCCGAGCCGACTGGTGAGTCCCAAGGACTCCACAATGTATTGTCACCGCGACCAAGCGAGCCGTTTAACTCATGAGTTGGATACGCCAAAAAAACAGGCGAAGGTGTGACTGAAGTCACACTAACCAAACATCCCACCGCGGATTTTAAAGCCTCCTAAACTCCCTTCACACGCCATGTCGGACTAAAGTCCCAAAAAAAATAAAAAATATAGAATATGGCCCGCGGCCAAGTAGGATGAAGGCTATTGGCTAGGAGAGGGACAACAAGGCCACGTGGGGGCCAGAGGATGGTGGAGGGGAAAGGGCTCCACGTACGGGTCGCAATGAGGTATATAGAAAGTGCCCCTACATACATATAAATTATATGCAAGGGCCTGAATACTAAATAAAGTAAATAAATGCAGTAAATAAAGTATGTAAATGATCTAAACAATTATGTAAAAGGAAATGCTAACCCTAATATGTAAGAAAGGAAGAGAAAATAACTCAGTTGAATAGAAGATGCTTGTAAGACAATGTTACTGGGATGACTAGAAAAATCAGAAGCAGGAACAACTATATAAAACTCTCGAAAAGGATGGATCTGGAGGATGGAATAGAGCACCTAGCTGGGAACTTACAGAGTGTCTGGTATAGAATTTGGGACCCTGGTTTGTCCTATCTGAAACTAATATCTGGTTCAATAGATGTCCAAAACCTTCGTTTTGTGTTGGTAATTGTCCCGTGCCAAATGTCCTTGATGACCTAAAAGCACACAAAAGGAATCTAGAAAGTAAAAATTCATATGAAGCTGATCTTCATTGGTGGAGTTACAGATTAGTGTTGAAACCTCTCAGACTCGATGTGTTTATGTGCAAGTGTTTTTGAACATGCCCTAGGTTGCTCTTGTTCCCATTCAGATGTTGTGAAGTAATCCAAGATAACTATGTGTAGAAAATTTAATACAATGTGTGTACCCCAATAACATAGCATCTATCCCCTTAAAAAATAAATGTCCTAATGCATATGAATGTGGGTCAAGTGACCTCAATGCAGTAGATGGATGCAACCATAGATGATTGATAGTGGACTTACCTAACTTGAGTGTTGCATTACATATCAGACTTGATGTAGTTATATGTGCAAGTGTGTGTGAACATGCCCTAGGTTGCTCTTGTGATAGTTGCACTTTGTGAAGTAGTGAACAATAACTATGTGTAGAAAATGTAATAGAATGTGTGCATGAAATAGAATAGAATCCCTCCCCCTATGAAGTGTGATGCAGATGTCCTAGCCTTGTTCCTTGATGATGGAGCTATGTGGATGCAAGTGATCTCCAATGTAATAGATGGATGCAACTCTAGATGATTGATAGTAGTAAGTGATGCTAGGTCCCTCATTATGGTCTCATAACTTTATATTTATAGGGTTCTCTTGATCTAATTTCATAATTAACCTCGAAATGGTGACTTCTAAAAAGATAAGAAGGAGAAACAACTAGAAAGAGCCCAAAATGAGGCGGGAAAGTGCAAAAAGGGTCCATGGTGGGACCCTATGGTGGGACCAGTACTAATCTGGGAACCCTAGTTGAGGCTAAAATGATGTAGGATGATAGAATCTGATTAGGAATATGGGTGCCCCAGTTGTAATGGCTAAAATAATGGCCAAAAGATGAGGGATGACAGAAGCTGACCTGGGCATATGGGATATGTAAAAGGTTGAGATAATGACACAAATAAAATACCCAATATAATTAAGATGGCCAAAAGACTAAGGGAGGGTTAATTAGTACTTTCTTCACTCAAGAACCTTCCATAAATATATAGTATTATGAGACCAAGGTACATAAATAATGTCTAAAGTGCATGATTTTGTGACTACATTTTTCCCCCACTTTATGTTGGTGAGCAGAAAATATGGTAACATAAAGTAGATAGAGATGTGTACCTGATGTCCATGAAGAGTGTAGTAGAAAAGGAGTGTCTGAAGGACTAGAAAAAGTGTGGAATGACAAAAAGATGGAGGAGCGTGGAAACTAAAGATGAAAAATGTGCAAAGAAAAAGTGATGAGAGTGAACCTACGGTGGAATGCGTGTGTAGCTGCTGCGGTGTGTGATGTACATGTATGGTTAGTAAAGCATGTGTATTGTGAAGTGTTATTGACGTTGTTGTTGTTGTTGCCCCCATTTGACTGCTTGTTTCTCATACGGCTGAACCTGCAAGGAGAAAACAATCAAGTAGTCAAATATGTATGTATGTATGTGTAAAAATGCAATGTAAAAGATGCATGTATATGTAAAATGTAAATGTACACAAATGAAAAAGTGTAAATGGAACATGTGCACCTGATCCATGTTGAGAAAGAGAGTGTAGAAGGATATCCTGTACTGTGAGTTTTTTGGGTGATCTCATGCCATAGGCCGAAGAAGTGTAGGGAGGAAATTCTCTGTGTCCTCCAAGCTCTAATTGCTTCCCTGAATGTGTGTGTAGAGATCTCTATATGTCCTAGTTTTTTGGATGATCCAACGCCACTGGCCGAAGTAGTGTAGGGAGGCACACCCACTATAACCTCCAAGCCTGTAACTACTTCCCAAAATGTTAAGGACACCATGTCCTGTAAAATATTGTGTATGGGGTTCATAGACTAGTCTTAACCCACTCGTTGTATATAACTAAACCGAAACGACATATAATATCTTTGTTAGTATGTAAAAACCCCAAAATGATGCCCCCCTCTTTGGGGGCACATGTGACATCATTGACAGGAGAATATGGCCCCAAAAGAGGACCAACCACATGTATGTTATAACCCTAGAAAGTGCTTGGTAGAAACCAAGGCACGCACAAACAAGAAGGCTAGCCAAAGACAAGTGTGAACAAACATACATGCATGTATAGAAAATAATGTGTAAGCTATGCAAACACTTTAAAAGCTACCAAGAAAAGTAATGTAAACACACAAGAAGACAAAGTAAGCTACAAAAAATGGGCTGCAAACATGGGACATCACTCACGATGTTGCAAGACACGCAAGGCCATCATGGCCGCAAACAAACAAACAAGTGTGCACACCAAACAAAGGGCAAGGCCCATATACAATAACAAACAATAGCAGACAATGTAACAAACAAGTATGGAAACAAATATCCCTGCATAAAAATGTTGCACATGAAGCACCCATTAGCATGTTAGAAAGATAACTAATATGTCAAAAGCATGTATAAGCAAGTAATGTAAAGTGCTAAGTACAAAATGAAACAATAGCACCTGTGAGAGATGAATGTGGATGCCCCCAACGACCAGTGTAGGAAGGGTAGAAGGTGAGCATCCATGTTGTGTGTAAGAGACCTGTATCTATGATCACAACTAGAAAAAGACGTGAATGCGCATGTGTGGATGATATAGATAAATGACATACAAGTAATCTAACTAGCATGTGTAATAAAGTGACCATGAACAAGCAAAAGTAAGAAAGAGTAAAAACAACCATAATATGCAGTATGTTGTGGATGGATGGAATGGAATGCAAAATGGAATGATAGGAGCCACATGCCCCCCGAGTGAATGGAAGTGTATGTAGTGAGGTTCATTTTGTTTGCCCCCTCAGCAGTCAAGAATGAACCATAAACAAGAGTATGTCATCAGGAAATGGTGAGATAGTGTGTGTTGTGTCTAACACATTGTGATGAATGTGTATGTGTAGTGATGAGATGCGACCTAGAAATGATGTGTGCATGAACCTTATAGCTGAAGTGTATATCATGACCAGATGAATGTATAAGTGATGATTTAGCCTAAGTGTATATCACTATAAGATGAATGGATGAGTGATGATTTATCCCTAAGTGTATATCACTACAAGATGAAATGAGGGAGTGGTGATGTAACCTAAGGTGTATACCACTACAAAATGATAGAATAGGTGATGATTTAGCCTAAAGTGTATGTCACTAACCTAAGATTATCGCATGATGAAATTTCAAAAATGTGTGATGAAGGTAAGGTCCATTTGATTTTTAAACCCTCGGTGGTCGGGTATGGACCAATGAACTAAATTACATCATCAAGTAGTGAGTGCAGCACGTAGAAGACAACATAGTATATGTAAGGATGAAATTTGACCATGTGATGAGTGGAATATGCAAGTATGCAATGTGTAAAATGTAATGTAATATGTGTAGAATGTGTAAAGTGTAATGCACAAGGTGGTTGTTAAGGTATTTTAATAGACTAGTAATGTAGTATGTAGAATGATGTAATGCTAGAATCACATGTGATGAAGACTTATATTATATGTATAATATGTGTGAAAATGTGTGGTGTAAAATGAATGTATGTAGGTATGTAGAATGAATAATGTAGTATGTAAGATGTAGTGATATATGATGTGCGTAGACTCATATGTAGATGAATGGTGACTAGTATGATATATGATGTGTAAATGCAAAAATGTCAAAATGTGTGTAGGATAAATGTAGAATGTATGGTATATGAAACATAATGTGTGATGAAACCCAATGTGTAATGCCTATAGTGAAGTGTGTGGGGTTCATGTGTAGTAAGCCCTCAAAAGTCAAGTGTGAACCAAAGCACAAGAGTGTGTCATCAGGTAATGATGCTAGAATGTATGATGAGTATGCCTAATGAATATATGAAAATGTAGCAATGATAGTTGTAACCATGCTAGGATGAGCTTGGGGAGGGAAGTAGAGTGTCATGCCCCCCTAAATATGTGTGAATGCTTAGAATGTGATTTAGTACTATGCAAGAATGATAGTGCAAGAATGAGGGATATGTCTATGATGCTAATGTGACAAGAGGGGGTGTGTGTGAGCTACTATACCCCCAAGTATGTATGGAGGAATATCATGTAAAGTCATCAAGAAGATCGTCATCCTCTAGGTCAAAGTCATATGGATAAGCATTGGTGACCTGGTAAGAAATAGTGTCTAGTTGATCATGCAATGAGCCATTAAGGCATAAGTTTTACATGCCCATAGCATATTCCTCATCGGTGAATGGAGGAAGTGGGCAACCGTGTGCATACCAACGAGTGAGATTTTGTGAATAGCCAAGAAAAGAACTATTGCAAATAAAAACACGACCAAAGGGCATAGGAAATGAAATGTATGTATGACTGGGATCTAATGTAACTCCAATATAACCAAGCCATGATTTTCCTAATGTAAGTGATGAAGAGCAAGGAGTACATGATAAATAGACTGTAAGATGAAATACACACAAACCATAAGCAACAGTGATACAAAAAAATCCATAATAAAGATGAGGAGCACATGATGAAGGATAGAGGTCCTCAAAAGAAAACCCTAAGTGATCTAGACCCTCATGTGTACATATAGTGTCATCACATGTAGGATCAAATGGAATGTGTTCCCAATATGAATCATTCATGAAGAGTGTGCAAGTGAATGGTGGGTGAGCTAAGGTAGGTGGTGCATGTGAAGGTGGATGTGATAGAGTGACGTCCATAGACTGGATAGACCTTTGATAAGGAACCGTAGCAGTAGCAGTAATAGGTGGCATAGAAGAAACTTCATCTATCACACAAATGGTACCATCAAGTAGTGGTAAGTGAGGTGGTTCTTTGATAGGTTGGGGATCATCTGTAATTCTATGCATGGAATAGGAAGATTAGTATTAGGAGCCCAGTTGCAATACTGGAATGGATCTCGGTCACAAAAAATGGTATACTCTATGCTTCTCATGTAATAATTTGACACAATTATGTATAGTGGATGTGATTGTTTTCATGGCATGAAGCCATGGCCTACCAAATAGACAATTGTAGGAGACTGGGAAACCAACAAAAAAGACAATGTGGATAGTCTTTGGACCAACAATGATAGGCAATGCAATGTGACTGATACAAGGATGAACAAAACCGTCATAAACACATAGTGAAATACTAGTGGGACTAACATCTTGAGGGGTAATACCTAAAACCTCAAGGAATGACATAGGACACAAGTTAAGTTCAGATCCATTATCAATTAAAGTATGCTTGACAAATACGTTATTAATGCAAGATATGATATGTAAAGGTGGGTCATTATCAAAAGTGTGAACATCAGAGGGAAGGTTAGACTTAAATACTATATGTGAGGAAAAGGCATCGGCAAAGGCTTGATAAACCACGTCTGGGTGCATGTCAGCACGAATGCGAGTAGTAGCAAGAAAATGTTGGACTCTATGTAGTAAATCAGGATTGTCAAGTAAGTAATTCATTGATTGAGATACTCATGATGACTTAATCCTAGATGACCTAATGAAGGAAAGTAGAAGCATGAATGATCGAGTCATGTTCATGAAAATGATTAACTAAAATTAACTATGTAGTATGAGGATGGTTAATCTAAGCTATGAACACTTTTAATAAAGTAAATAAATGCATAAATAAGTATGTAAATGATTTAAATAACTATGCAAAAGGAAATGCTAACCCTAATGTGTAAGAAGGAAGAGGAAAGAACTTAACTAAATAGAATATGTTCGCAGAATGAGTGTCACAGTGATGACTGGAAAAATTAGAAGCGTGAACGACTATGCAGAATCCCAAAAAAGGATGGATCTGGAAGATCTAGCTGGATTGGAGCACCTGGAGAGGGACTGGGGTGCCTATGGGCACTCTGGTCTACAATCTATGGGTGCCCTGGTCTGTGTAAAATCTCTGAAACTGATCTCATCACTGGTTTGGGAGATGGTCTGAAACCTTCGTTGTGTGTTGCAATCAGATTCGTTGTCCTATGCTAGATGTTGCCAATAATCCAAGATGAAAGAAAGACCTGTAAGACCCCAAAACAAGCATCAAACCCTAAAAAAGAAAAATGCATATGAAGGGGTCAGACTGACCTCAGCTGCCACAATGGTGGACTTACTAAGTGAGCATTGCACTACATCTCAGACCTGATGTAGTTCTATGTGCAAGTGTGTGTGAACATGCCCTAGGTTGCTCTTGTGCCAGTCGCACTTTGTGAAGTAGCAAGAAATAACTATGTGTAGAAAATGTAATAGAATGTGTGCATGGAATAGAATAGAATCCCTCCCCCTATGAAGTGTGATGCAAATGTCCTAGCCTTGTGCCTTGATGATGGAGCTATGTGGATGCAAGTGATCTCCAATGCAATAGATGGATGCAACTCTAGATGAGTGATAGTAGTAAGTGATGCTAGGTCCCTCATTATGGTCTCATAACTTTATATTTATAGGGTTCTCTTGATCTAATTTTGTAATTAACCCTGAAATGGCTGACCACCAAAAAGATAAGGAGCTAAAATGGACTAGAAAGAGCCCAAAAAGTGGCGAGAAAGCTCTAGGGGCACCCATGGTGGGACTAGGGCACCTACGGGTTCCACAATACTCATCTGGGCGCCCCAGTCAAGGCTAAAATGATGCAGGATGATAGAAGCTGACTGGGCATATGGGTGCAAGAGGTCAGCAATGGCGAATAAAATAAAATAAGATGGCCAAAAGACGGGGGTTAATTAGTACTTTCTTCACTCAAGACCCTTCTAAATACTAGTATGAGACCAGAATAAATAATGTCTAAAGTGTATGATTTTGTGTCTACACAACGGGCCAATAGGAAAAATTAAATTCGTATTCTCGAGGAAGATTGTCTCCCTGTGAGAGACCTTGAACTTTGGTTTTTACATTCTTTTAACCCCAAATAAATTCCTTCACTTGCACACACATTACAAATTATACAATATTAATAAAATATTTCAAATTATTTTAACCCTTACCTTTATTTGCAGAGGGCCTGGGAGATATTTTTCACAACCAGAGACTTTTTCATGTGCAGGTAAAAGAATTTGAAAGGGTTTGAGAAATGTGTGAATTATTTTATGTGTCCCGAGTGTGGAGGAGGGGGGTATTTAAAACAATTTTGCTAACCACCCAACCAACCAACCAACCAATTCAACTGACATTTCGATTGGTTACAGCGAAAGCTCCTAACATTATTAGCAACTCACACAACTATGGAATAGCTATAAAGCCCATTTTAAGGAGCCTCAAGTGCACTCCCCACTTGATATCAAACATACCAAATAATATTTAAACAAACATGCATAATACTTGATATCAACTACCAAAAATACCCAGTGACACGGATTTATCAATGTCGAAAACTCTGCTGATGCCTAGTCATATGAAGTCAATCGGAAAAGATGGTATAATGCTACATTAATTCAGAAAAAAGACAATCCAACTGAGCATGGCGATTCCTCATTTATATAAAGAAAATGTCACCGAGTGAACTAATTTTAATGATCATGCCCCATGATCTATAACATTTGACCCCACGGGTCATAAAAATATTAAGTGACGGGATGTGACTTTTTACAAAGCACCCTGATTTAATAGAACTTGATTATATAAAATCAATTAACCATAAACAACATAGTTTATATTAAATAATTAAGAATATAAATATTCCTAATAATTTAATTATAAACTAAGGTTTATAACGCACTTAATATTATGTTCTAATAGAAGCACACAAATGAGCTTGTTGTGCATTCCTAATCCTTTGGGAACTAACTTTGCTATCGGTATGCTGCCAAACCTCTATATTGTGCCATTCTTATAGGTTTTGAAGCCAAAATAACTATGTACACACCGTAGCCTTTCCACTATTGAAAGTACCTGCAAAGAGTTTTATTAGACATACGTTGGATTAGAGATGATTGACAAAAGGGTACAAAATCTATGACTGAATTTTACTCTGTAACCAAGATTATTGTTGTTAACATACGAGAGCTTCTCATTTTCAACAATAATTTCACTCAGCAAGTTTATCAACTCCTTGCATAGCACCTAACACATTTGCAAGTTTTATTCAGGTCCAATTCATGGTCATGAAAACATACTAATGCTTTGGATCATACCAAACACTGTGAGAACTAAGTGCAAAATCCTATGATCTAAATAAACGAAACTCCACACAAGCAAAGAACACCAAGATATGGCGATTGTCTTCCAGGGCATCCAAGAAGAAGAATACTCTACATGGAGAAAGAATAGAATTACAATGTGATGTTGGTTTGTTATCTCAGTGTGATGAGATGGTTATAGATGAAGGCGCAGCCCCTTTAGTCCATAAATTATCCACCTACATATGTAAGAAATAGTTTTTTAATTGAGGCTGCATGTAACTACCAGATTCAGAATAAAATCTAAAAAATCAATTGGTATAATATGCAATATGTGGCATTGTTCATATTAACCCAAGATGAAGTTGTTAGCTGATTATCCCGACTATCTCCCCTGCAAGTATGACTCAGAGATACCAAGATGAAATTTATCAGCCAAATAGAACTCAATGGCTATTACTCTAACATCCCCCCTTTAGTGAAGGAGCTGTCCTTAAAACCAATGAAGTTGATTATGAGCCTAAATTATATAATTTACATTGTGACCCTAACTTTTAGTCGATTCACCAAATGCTTCCATCCATTGGGATTTGCTCAAACCACCCCAACAACTGATCCACAGCCTTACAATCCTTTAACTGCCCATCCAAATAATTCTACAAGAGAATGACGACGATGGATAAACTGTTGAAGCCAACCATGAACTGAACACCAAGTGGATCATCAAATGTTCCTGCCTGTAGAGTCTGCTTGAACTACTCTAACATTTGGGTGTCTCCGGGACATCCTCAAAATTCTCAATCTGACTATCCAAACGAGGCGTCTGAAGAGAATGATGGTGCGTAGCAAGGGATGCTGCAAATTTCACCAAGTCAATCATTACATGCTACCACCCGTTTGTCAATGAATACATGCAATCCTGGGGGCTCTAAAAAAGTTTTGTCATAATATCCAAAGCAAAGAATTGGAAACATGCTTTTGAGATAGATAGGACCAATGATGACCAGAATGTTTTATTTATATATGGTGAACTAGAACACACAGTTTTTTACAACATAGTTTAATGGTGAAATATAGGAGATCCCAAAAGCTGCATGTGCGCAAAAATTGAAGAAAATCACATAACATTTTTTTTTTGAATGAGAGTCTGCCACAAATACCCCATGAATGTGTTTGAGTTACAACCTTGAACAATGGCAGAACGCCATGGCCCTACTCGGGAAATTTTCAATGCCACAACCAAGCCTCATAACCACGAAAATTATCAAACTGATTAAACAAAAGAAGTTTACAAGATCCAAAAATGAATAGTTGAAACAAGGGCATAAGAAGGATTAAGGGGTTCTGCTATGTCCACTTTGGCAGTTGTGAATGACGGTCCAAAAATCTTGTTGGAACCAACTCTAGGATAGCAACAATCAAAAAATGTAACAGAACAATACTGTGCTTACATTGAGCATGACCTCAAATCACAGGGTCACCAAGTCCATAGAAATACAATATAGAAGGTGCATTAGTTATTAGAGCCTTATAATTAAAAATTCCCGGCCCTCCAACAGTCATGTTGGTCATTGCTGTTCTCCCTTTACCCTATTCAAACTGTAAATCCATACTGTGGATTGAATGAAGAATATGTACAGCAAGTCCTCTCAATCTCCATTTTTGGACTGGTAGTCTATGTATAGATCTCATGCTTACCTTTCTCTCAAGTGCCTTTCTAGAACCCTCAAGTCTTAATGATAGTGGTGGAGAAGTAGAATCTAGTGGTGATGGAAATGACTCAATGCGATGCTCTGATAGTGGTTAAGAGCATTGTTACAAGCGTCAGCCAGATCTGCAGGCCACCCTCTGGTGGTTCAGATTTCTTCAAACCTTCTGGATTAGCTATGATCCGGTTTGAGCACATTTTTTAATGTTTAAAAAATCCTAGAAAACGAAAGAAGATACTATCTAAAAGCAAAAACCCTGACGATTATCAAAACATGCTAACAATGAAATATGAGAATTCCAAAAATCTCCTATATAACAGCCAGCAATCTTGTGCAAGATGACCAAAATGAAGTTGTTGCTCTCCAAACAAGTGCAGTCCAAAAATTTTTCCTGCCTGAATGGCAACGCCACTTACTAGATAGAGTGATTGACTGCAGCCCCACCACTAGTAGGGTGATTTTCTTTTTCAGAACAGTGATCCCCATGGAATACAAATTGTGAAAAACACCCTTCTGTGTTATTAACAAGCCTATGGACGTCAAGTGCTACCAAAGGACACAGGATTACAGTTGGTGGCAGCATTCTAAGGTATTATAGCTTCGGCGCTGGTGTTTAGAAAAAACTAGGGTCGACTGTGTTCATGGTTCAGTCGTAGGCAATAGGTAGGGTTCTTGAGTATACAAAGTACACCAGTACGGGTATAGTGTATAGAAAATATTAAAACGCCGATTTTCAAAAAAACCACGGGTACGAAACGTTACGGAAAGGTCCGTACAATATATTATACAAAAATTAATAAATGTAATTTATATATGTATATATATATATATATGTCTGTATATATATGCATAGTACTCATTTTAAAATTTTAGTCCATAGACCATAAGAGATAACTGATAAAGCACTCAAAATATTTTGTATTCATTGAAATTTGAAGTTCTAAAGAATCATCATTCAACATGGTTACAATTTCAATGTTTCATATATACATGATTATAATCTAGATTCTAGAATATATCATCTAGATTTTCCTCGTAATCATCTCCATGAAAACCACTAACAGCGCCACTCCCGCTAGCTCCACTATCCATCCCTAAAGAATCATCATTCAACATGGTTACAATTTCAATGTTTCATATATACATGATTATAATCTAGATTCTAGAATATATCATCTAGATTTTCCTCGTAATCATCTCCATGAATACCACTTATAGCTCCACTCCCACTAGCTTCACTATCCATTCCTTGTGTAAAAGTTCCCAAATCTTTATCATCAATACCAAGCAGTTAAAGTAGGCTCAATCTTGTGTGATAGGGTGTGCAAATTGGAATGTACATACACTAAATCTTCAAACTTCTTGGATGCTAACTTGTTCCGTTTGGCTGAGTGGATGAAGTATATGTACTACAATTCCACTTTGCTGAAGAATTGCTAGCCATCTCTTACAAAAAAGTTGTTAGAAATTTCCAATTAATAATCGTATTAATTTAGTAAGAACATACATTTTTAATTAATAAACAAACTTTTGATTTCATTTTAATATTTTATACCTGTGAGAGGATTTTAATGGCAACAAGTCGTAGGTACTTGGCATCATGGCCATGTACATGCCGCCACATGACTGCAGTCATGTTGTACTTGTCACATAATGCGTCAATTTCACCCATGGTACCATTAGACACAAAGACAAAGATTCCCATTTCATAGCAGACCGCACTAGCTACAACTGAATCAGAGAAAAAGCCTCTGGAATGTTGTCTTAGTTCCATTTGCAACTTCTTGGTCATTATATGGTGGTTGCCTATCGGGTAGCCCAAGTATTTCACTACTATAATATTTGGGATTCAAGGCATAGGCAAGGAGATGCAATGGGGTGGTCATTTTATTCCACCTTCTCATGATCACACTTTTAACTTGATTGTAGAAGATTTCTTCATGATCTTGCTCTTTCTGTTGTATGATGTCTCTAATTATTTCAAGCATAAAGTCAATGCCATCATAGATTTCCCCTATGCAAACGCAATCTTTGTCTGCATATCTAATCATGGATAAAATAAGCTCAGTAAAACTAAACAAGTATGCAACTTTTTCCCACCAACCATCATCAAGTATCAATGATTTTATTTTGATGGTTATTTTTGTGTTTCATTGCCTCCACACAGACCAAACATCATCAGTCACCATACTGCTTAAAGTTTGTTTTACCTTCACAAGTTGTCTCAAGACGAGTATGTGTGAGAGACAAATCTTATTTCAACAACCTATTAAAATAAATTAAAACAAGTTTATAAACTATAAAATTAAATTTAAAAGAAATTCAACTGATAATTGATTAATTTTATAAAAAGTTAGCAAATAAAATATTAGAAACTAATAAATTGTCCCCTTACCTTCAGCAACTCCAACCTTGAGAACCTCCTAAGGATAGCCTGGGACATATGATGATTTGTGACAAACATTTGAATCTCATTTGCCTCTGTATAAATTTCCTCTATCCATAGTATTTTGCCAATCTTCTACAGCATCAAATTCAAGGCGTGTACTGCACAAGGTGTACAAAATATGTTCTCATATCTACCCTCTACAATCAACCCTACTACTCTACAATTTTTGGCATTGTCCGTAATGACTTGGACAACGTTTTGAGGGCACATCTGACTCAATAGCCTCAATCAAAATATTGGCAATAAATTGTGCATCTTTTACTTCACCCTCACAATCAACAACCTTTAAGAACATTGCCTCTTTAGGGCATACTGCAACAATGTTGATTAGAGATCTATTTCAAGCATCCTTCCACCCATCTGAAATAATAAACACCCTTGAATCCTTCCAAGAATCCCTAATTAGACTGCAAATAAATATGTATATGGTCCACTTCTTTTTCCAACAAAGATGTTCTAACCTTCTAATAACTAAAGGATTTTATTCCCTTGTGGTGCCTCATTAATACCACTCACCATTTGTTGTCCAATATAGTGACCGCAACACATTGAAGGGTAATCCACATGCATAAATGCATCGAGCAACCAACTCATCTAGCAATGTCTCTTTCCTCATTTGCAAATGTTTGCTCTAATGGACCTTTGGTTCTCTTTCGTGAGAAGCTCTCTTCCTTCTATGGGAGTTTCAACTTCAAGTGGTTGGGTTGGAGTTAGAATAAAAGGATAGTTTGATGGGGTGGGTGGCTTTTCTGAACCTCTCCTTTGCAAAGGAATGGTTTTAGATCTAGCACTTACAGCTTGCAAGTTAGCATCCTCTTGCTCTTTCATAAATGCCAAAATTTGTGTCTTTTCAACCTTTGAACATTTTCTAATTCCCTGTTCTTGTTTGCCCCATTAAATGAGCTTTGAGTCGGGTATATGAAGACTTGAAATGCATATTGCAATGACTGCATATCCAAGATCGAGAGCCACCGCCGGACAAGGTACTCTACCACTTGCACATGTCTCAAAAGAGGAGCTTTAGGATCTCTGATTTGTGGGATCCACACCCCCACTTTGGCTTGCTTCTCGCATGCCCTCCTCCTGAAGCTGAACTGGATGCTATTTATTTTTTTATATCTCAAAGACTCAAAGTTCAAACCTACAATGAAAAATAAAAACAAAAATTTAGATAACAATAAATAAAATTATACTCTACATATCCTATTTTGCTTTTGATTACCAAGTTCATCGTAAAGGCGCGAGGTGAGAGCATACACAATGTTTGGATTTTTTTTAATTTAAAAAAAAAAAAATAAACTTTTTGAAAAACAAAAAACAATTAAATCCTGCGCATCCTATTCTGCTTTTGATCACCAAGTTCACCGTATAGGTGCGAGGTGAGAGCATATACAAAGTTTGGATTTTTTAATTACAAAAAACGAAATAAACTTTTAAAAAATAGCAAAAAGAATTAAGTTATTTAACCATATGCATCCTATTATGCTTTTGATCACCAAGCTCACCGTACAGGTGTGAGGTGAGAGCATACACAGAGTTCGGATTTTTTAATTTAAAAAATACAAAAAAACTCTTAAAATAGCAAAAAAAAATGAAACCCTACGCATCCTATTTTGCTTTTGATCACCAAGTTCACCATATAGATGCGGAGGTGAGAGCATACACAAAGTTTGGATGATCTTTTTAATTTTTTTTAAAACAACATATAGTTTTTATTTAAAAAATGCAAAAAAAATGTTACATTTTTTTAACTTAGATTTTAAAAAATATTAAATTAAAACTACATATTCGATATCATGATCAATGATCATGAATGATGTGTGCATTATGCAAACATCATTCGTGATCATTGATAACATGTTAACATTTATTGATTAAAAAAAAAACTTGAAAAAACCTGATTTTTCCTCCTTGTAGTTGATCCCTCCTTCCAAATTTGCTTTTAAACTCCTCTTTGATGCTCTTAGCTCTCAGTAGCACCTCCTAAACTCTTCTTTCAAGTTGCTCCTTGATTTCTCTTTGCTCTTCACAATGCTAAATGTTAGTTTAATGAAAACTAAATTTAGCAAGAGAAAAAAAAGAGTTATTTAGAATGGACCAAAGATGTCATTATATAGTTTTTAGTAAGTGTTTTTAACAAGTTTGGGTGGGTAGATTAGGTTTAGGTATAATAAATAAGTCATTTAAAATAAATAAATTTGTAAAGCTTTTTAAAAAAGAAAGCAGCAGAAACGTCCCAAATTTCTAACAAAATACGGGGGGCCAGGGGTAGTTTCTGGTAACATAGATAAATACAGCTACACCCAAGTAAAGACTGTACAAAAGAATACCAAGGTATATCGAGTGCCTTTTAGTGCACCTCAACACAAAAATACTCAATATATAGAAAGGATCAAATTACAATGTGAGGTTAGTCTTAAATTTTAATGCGATAGGATGGATGTAGGTGGAGGCATAGCCCCTTTATTTAAACACTTCACACTTAAATAGAGTGGGGAGAGTCAATGCTCTAATACCTACATCCCAACACAAGCGTCCCAAAGGTATGCCATAATATTGGCAATTCCACATAAGATGTTTTTTGTTACCCCAATGTAGACGGTTATCTACAATTTAAAACTCTTAAACTCTGCTTATGTAACTAATCAGTGACAATCTCCACATTATCTGCCTTAGCTGGCCTCTTTTCCTATCTGATCCATATAATTAATTTACATAAAATTGTTCAACTATTTGAACTTTTACCACATAGCAAGTTCTAATTCAGTTTTCCATTTTCTATGTCAATTGTCTTTGCTCACTTTCCGCAAGCGTCAATGGATATTCTTTTTAATGGAGTTTTGTGCAATGCTTTATCCTGCCCTGCAGTGTGTTTGAGGAATATTTTCTTATCTTTAGATAGATTTATGGTCCCTCGCCTCTTCAATTTAGTTTTTCATAATATTTTCGTGTTATGATGCAAAATAGAGTGTCTAATCTGATCCTACCTTATTTTCACCATGTAATACCATTTGTTACCATCAGCTTTATCTAGCAAACTACTGGTTTTTTCTTTACTAGTTAAATTGTTCCCCCTCGAACATCATAGTTATCTGTGCCTGTTCACATAGAATATTTGTTACATCCTAATTTTGATGCTACACTATTCTGTCTTGTGTGCTTAAGTTAATGTGTTTTTATGTGCTGCCCTTATGTGTTGGAGCATGTTCACATTCGGTAGTCATTTTGAGACATTTCCTACCTAGTTGTAATTGTGTTCACACATAGTGAGCTTGTTATAAGGAGTTACATGGTTATTTTGTTTAACCAAGTTGTAATTTTCCCAACAACTTGGTTGCACCCATATGAGTTTGTTCAAACGTCAAAGTTCAAACAATATCTGTTTGAACGTAAGTGTAAAAGCCTATTTAATAGGCAAGCATGTAATGCAGATTTGCAGAGTGTAGAAATAATACAATATTGTTTTGCTTGTGTGCTGGTAAATCGTGCTCAGGGATATTCAAGAATACCTGTATCAGATTGGAAGCTTAAATTATCACTGGTTCCTGCCTAGATCCTTTTGGTTACTCTGATATTATGTGCTTGGACTTTAAATAGAAATCCCTCCTTGCAGGACACTTCTCATGTTTTCAAGGACTCTTGAGGTCTTTTTCTCTTATTTGCTTAACAGGTACAATACTTTAGATCTGAAGCCGCCAGTTGCGTGTGCTGTTTTTCCATTTAGCCATGCTTCTTTCACCTTCCTTTTTCCCGTTCTTTGCTCTATGTGATGCGTGGAGTTAAATAATTGGCGCACTTGTATTCTATGATTTATCCTCTGCAGAGATTCGGTTGGGTTCTATCTCAACTCGAGATGGTAATACCATTATCCATATATATTATATACGAAGAAAGGAGGTCTTAAACAATTAATGATATCCTATGTAAACATTAATGACTGAGTTTTTCAAATTTTGCAAGTCCCTTTTTTTCCATCTAAATTTGTTGATTAAAATTTGTTTAGTGCTCCTAAGTCATAATTTCTTGCCATGAATTGGATTCAGAAGCAGTTTCAGTTTTCCCTGGACCATTCCATGGTAGATACCATATTAGAGCAAGAGGTCTTTGGAGTTCTGCTTCAATATATACCAATGCCATCAGCAGATCAGACTATCAGAGAGTAAGTCAAAGGCTAGCTGATAATAAAGGGTACTCTGCTTGAAAGGTCGAATCAGCTTTGTTGTAAAGTTAGATTTGCCCATATGCTTTTGTGTAAAAAGCTCTATGCTGACAATTTGGTCTCTGTCACAGGCTTTCTCCAGTCCTTGTAATGGGCCTTTCATATTGGAAGGGAGGTATCCTCTGTACCATGTAACTCTGTTTGTCACAAGGTGATCATGAAATAGATTCCCCTTGTTACTGCTTACGGAGACCAAAGATATACTAATTTTACCCTCTTTCCCAGCTCCATGGATGAAATTTATGATGCTCTGGTTCAGCGGCTTCTTCCAGTAGCAACTGAGACTGAGTCAAATGCAAAGTGAGTCTTCTGCAAAAACAAAAGCATTGTGAAGCTTTTACATACACATATCTGCATAATAGTTGGCACATCTTTCTCTGTGATTAGTTTCAAGCAATTTTCACGTATATCCTTTTATGATCGTAATTGTGCATGTAGATGTGTTACTTCCAAGTGGTTGAAGTTTGAACCTAATTTTTTTTGTCAGCACTGTTACATACCGAATACCGCAGAGCCAAAACCTGCAAAAACAGTACTAAATCAGCTCACATCTGACTCCAGCAAGTGTGGAAACTAACTTCATATGAATTTCATGCACATGGAGGCGGCCACAAAACAGCTACACAATAGTGAGGATTTATTATAGATTAGGATGGTAGGCCCACATTTTACTTATAGAAGGGTCAAGCTAAACTATTCAACCCCTTGAGATATACTACTAAATACTGTGTTTCCTGTGGATTCACTGTGCCTGCGAAAATCCATTTTTTGTATATAATTGGGTGAACTAATGGTTAACCTAATCACAATTTTCTTATTTAGTCCCTGCATGGCGTCTTTGACAAGCATGTAATTAGCATTATGGTAATCATTTATTGAGTTCATGGTATGTGATTGGAGTCGACAATGATCTCGTCTTAATATGTGTTGACAAGAGTATTGTACTTAATTGTGTCTTGGTGGGAAGAATTTGTTCTCGCACTAGATAATTGTAGAGCTGTTTGTCAATGAACAATGAAGCACAACATGTTTTGATAGACATGCACGAGTAGCTGTAATGTCCCTTTCTAGGGCTTAAACCAAAACTAAGGGTTTGGCCACAAACCCTAAGAAATCAGATCTGAAAATACACCAACACCGAATTGAAAATAATCTGATTTTATAACAGCAGATCCAACAATATTAGAAACCCTAGCAGCGAACCGGAAATTAGACCTTTAGGGTATCCAAATCAGCTCAAAACATTAATTAATATCTCTCTAGGGCAGCGAACTGTACCAGTACTTAAGAACAATCCTTCACATACAATATGGACTGAAAAATTATCATAGAAATATCCCAAATACTCAGATAAACCAGCAAGATGAAATCTAGAGCAAATATGTAGTTTATAAATTTATTTTAAGTGCAAATACAACTGAAACTTCTAAAATTCATAACTCCATCAATACTTGGATTTTCAACACAAACCAATGCTCAAAATGATCTTGAAGAGACCAGCTATCCAATGAAAGTGAAAACAGATTTTTCCAATCATAGAAACCCCCTCAAAACTGATCCCGAACTTACCAGGGGGGTCGCTCCAAAGAAGGAAGGGTGCCAACACCCTAGAAAATGCCCTAGTTGAAGTAGAAGTGTCCTATGCACGGATGAATACCTCGCTGTTCTGAAATCTGCCAATTAAGTCCACTTGTGACTCCTGTATGAAGCCAGCGATGCAACAAATGAGGGTTTTCGTCCCTAAGTGTTGTGATTATTGAGGGTTTTCGTCCCCAATAGGATCTAATGAGGGTTTCATCCTCAAAGTAGAGCCACACCAAAGGTTTTCGTCTTTAGTGGAGAGTAGGGCACAACACCGTGCACAACCCCAAGATATCAATTTTTGAAATAAACATGCATTACCTTCCTTGGGCCATTCGATCCATCCTTATATCCTCCCTTTTTGGTGCCAAGAGTCATAAGGGTGACTTTTCCCCCATGACTGACTTCTTTAAGTGCATACTTCTATTTTTAATTTGTCTTTATGAGCTTTCCAGCCCAACCGACCTATCCTTAGAAGGGAAAATACAAAATGAAGCATTAATAGAAATGAAAGAAAACATAAATGAAACCCACATACTTCCCTTGCTCAACTTATTCTTGGCCACGGGAAGAAAAATGGCAAGAAGTCTTCATTTGGAACTAATTTGAAAAAGGGGACATTATAGTAGCAAATGGCTATGCAGTTTCTAGATTTGAAGTGAAGTATATTGCAAGGATAATATGTGTTTTAAGTACAGATTACATGTGCTAGAGTGACAAATTATGAATAGACGTAGAGTATGACAAATTATCAATAGACACAAAAATTTAGTAACAATGCGCAAGATTTCTTGCATGTGAAGAGATATAACGAAGATAAGCTTCTAAAAGCCCACCTCATCCGCACTTTCTTCTCATTTCTGCTGCACATTTCCCCTTCTCAGAAAATTAGCACGACCCAACTCTTTTGCTTATGACAAAACACTGCCATATGAAATCTTCCCTAAATGCTCATACAAAATAACAAATTTCACTCATAGTTTACAGAAAAAAAAACAATTACTGAACAATGGCTGTCATGGTTCCTTCATCACTCAAATACTATATGATATACAAATTCCATTTGTATCACTATATTTTCTTTAAATATCGAGGAATATTATATGATTCTATAGTTTGTTGTGATCCTATTGTTTAAAACACACACTTATCTCCTTGTTGCATTTTGACCATCCTTCAACCCAAACCAATCCTATTCTATGTGTATTCTAACAAACTCTTATTATAGTTGAACCTAATTATTTACCCAAACCAAGCTATAGTATATTATATAGATATGGGGCCATATGGATAGTCGATAGTCGGGCGGCTAGGCTATATTATCGTTCCCCCTCCCCAGATAGAATATAGGGGTGAGGAAGACCCTCATATCTAGATAGGGCTAGACCCCAGATGTAATAATCCAAAAAACCAACACTTCCATAGAGATGCAAAGGAATGGATGTTGAATTATGACACTTGTTAGAGGACCAGGAAGCCAATAAAGAGGAACTTTACATCCCTATGGTTGTCCCAACCCTTGGAGTTGTTTGAAAGATGGGAACTTGATTTCATCTAGCCATTGAAGACGAGTAAATAACACTATCACAAATATATAGTGGTGGCCACCAAATACCTCACTAAGTGGGTAGACACTAGAGCCTTTCCCAACAATAATGCGTGGAGTGCAACTTGGTTCGTATACAAGTAGATAGTCAAAAGGTTCGGCATACCAAGAGAAATCATGAGTAACCAAGGTGAGCACTTTGTCATCAACATGATCCGATTGATGACAATCGAGTTTAGGTTTCTTCCACTTGCTCTCTAGTTTGTATTATTTCATAACACATGGCCAAATAGAGGCAGTGGACAAAGTATTAGTTTTTATATATAGCGGTCATGTGCCATCATGGGAGCAAACTAGGAGGAATGGCTACCAATTGTACCATGGGATTACCTTACACCATACAAGGTGAGTACCCTGCATATACCATTTCAGCTCATGTTCTATTAAGAAGCCATGGTAACAACGCATGATCTAATGTCGATCCTGAGAATTGCAATTGAGAATAGATTGGGCGATGAAGAGAGTCTCAGAGAAAGACTCATGTGACTAGATGGCCTGAAAGAAAAAAGAGTCATGGCATGGTGGGTGATTGAGGTGATGCCAAGCATTTGAGGTGCTTGAAATTCAAGCTAGGGGCACTTGTGTTGAATTACACCGGTTAGAGGTAGATAAAACCAAGAAAATTTAAAGTTTTTTGGTTAGAACAATTTAAAGTACTACGATGTTGGGGAATGGGGCAATAAGATCGGATAATCTAGATGACATACCATGCAAAGACGTAGTGAATCCAAATTTAATATATAATGGCTTTGAACAAGGTGTTGAACATGATTAATATTGAGTCTAACGAAGCTAACATCGAGCATGGCATAAAATACAAAGATTGGAATGGGGCAATAAGATTGGGGAATGGGGTAATAAGATTGGCAAATCTAGATGTCAGTGTGCAAAGATGTAGTGAATGGGTCTAAATTAAATCTATACCGACTTCGAACAAGGTGTTGAACTTGATTAATATTGAGATTGACCAAGCTAATGTTGAGTAGTGCATAAAATACATGAAGTGCTGGGGATGGGGCAATAAGATTGGAAAATCTAGATGACGTAGTGTGCAAAGATGCAGCTAATTGGTCTAAATTAAATCTATACCGTCTTTGAACAATGTGTTGAACATGATTAATATTGAGTTTGGTCAAGCTAATGTCGAATAGGGCATTAGTCAAGATAGGTTGAGCATGGAAAAAGGTAAACAAATTATTAAATGTGAAAGTGAAATAAGTATTATAATTATAGCCCAAAATAATTGTAAAAAAATAGAAAAAACTAAATAATAAAAAGCACAAGGAAATTATAAACCCTAAATTCCAAAGCAGAAATTATTTAAAACAAAATGTTGTTTGAGGCAAAAAAAGTAAAGAACAAGGGCCATATGACATTCAACAATTATCTCTTATTCAACACAATAGTACCACTATGTACATCCCTTTTGTTCACGATTGGAGATCAATTGTACAACTGCGCCCTCCCAACCCTTCATCCTTATGACTTCCTACCCCTATGAATTCTATTAAAACCCTCTTCACATGTGCCAAATGGTCAGTCGCTCCACAAACCCCTATATGAAAGGCTGTAGCAAGTCCCCAACAACTCTGTTGTTCTATGTGTAGTTGAGGTACAAAGTCCCTTTCCTATGGTCCATTCAGTCTTGTGGGTAGTACAAACCCTCCAACCTTTGTTTGCAGACCTAAGACATGGCTCCTCAAATCAATGTAAACAGTAATGACCCTTATAGTCATATAGACTACTACCCTTATGTTGTTCTTGTGAGTAGTCATATGGATTGCCTTCTTGTTTCACTTGGTCATTCCTTACATTTATCCCGCATGATTGTCTTTAGTAGTCGTCCCACTCTGCTGTATGACCCTACAAACTTACATGGTTGCATGGCACCACAAATTTCTGTAGGCGTACAACCACCTATCACAACTTGTCATGCAACAACATGCTTTTACATGCGACTTTTAGTGGGTGGGATCACATAGTCATGATTCTAATTTGAAAAATTCTTTAAACAGTTGGGAAAAATATGTTGATAAATCACAAGAGGGAGAAACGGTTATTGGGTTGGAAAGTTTGTATGAAGAAATTTAAATTGGGGATAATTTTTTCTAAAAATCAGCGAGGGCAAGTCTGTTCTGATAAATTTCAGAATATGATAAATTAAGATTTTCGCAGCAAGGGTTTCAGAAAAGTTTCAGTGTATAGGAGGAGCAAGGAAATTGGAAGACTAAAGAAGCTAGGGTGAAAATCCCACTCATTCATTTCAGCTGTTTGGTGTAGTCTCAAGATCAAGACCCTTTGGTTAAAGTACATTGCAAGGAGGTTTCAGCCAAAGATTTGGTTGGAGGGGACCAAAGAAGTAATCATGGTGGATAAAAAGTTAGAAGTCTGACACTTCAGAGACAGTTCTACTAGCTCATCAGTTAGACCAAATATTTGATTAGACTGTCGTAGACGAGGCTTTTAAAAAATATGGCACCCAAAGCATGGTTGGTAGTAGAGACATAGAGATAGAAAGGATCCCCCTCATGTGGAGGTGTAAGCACAAGTGGGGATAGGAGATAATGCTTGAGATATTCAAAGGATTTTTGGAAATTATCATCCCAGTTAAATTCAATATATTTGCGAAGGAGATGGTGAAAGGTTAGCAACGGTCAAAAAGTTGTGAGATGAAATGGTGAACTGATTGAAGTCAGCCTTGAAGACTAAAAAGTTTCTTTAGATTAGAAGGAGGGGAATCTTAAGGATGGATTTAATCTTTGTGGGGTCAACTTCAATACCCCGGATAGAAATGATGAAACTAAGGAGTTTTCCAGTTAAGCACTCCAAAAACACACTTGGCTGGATTGAGACAAAGGAAGAAGCAGATAAGATGCACTCAAAAATCACTTCAAGGACATAAAGGTGATCACATCAATGCTTGGATTTACCCAAGAGGTCATCAACATAGTCCTCTATAGTCTTATGGATGAGATCATGAAATATGTAGGTCATGGCTTGCTAATAGGTGGCTCCTACATTTTTCAAACCAAAGGGCATGATGTGATAGAAAAACATCCCCCAAGGAGTGATGAAAGAAGTCTTATGTTGGTATTTTGGTGTGATGAGGATTTGATTATACCCAAAAATCCATCCATAAGAGAAATCATCTCATGGCCAGTAGTAGTGTCCACAAGTTGATCGATATTGGGAAGAGGAAAATCATATTTAGGAAAAACAAGGTTTAAATCTCAAAATTTCAGTGCAAATACAAAGATTTCCTAGAATATTTGGAAATGGGTACGATGTTGGAAACCCATTGTGGATAGTCGATAGGAATGATGAAATTAGCTGAAAGAAGGCATTGTAACTCCTCTTTGACAAGGAGGGCAACTCGAGGGTGCATGTGATGAAGCTTCTACTTAACCGGACTTAGCATTAGGAAAGGTAACAATGTTATGGAAAATGATGGAAGGATTTAGGCATGTCATGTTGGTGTATGACCATGTGAAGGCTTGACTATGTCTAGAAAGGAATGTGGTGAAAGACTCAAGCTCTTGTGGATCAAGGGATTGACCCACTTTGAGGATGTGGGGCTCTTGTGGAGTCCCTATGTTGATGTTGATGGTGGATTCATTAAGAAGGGTGGATGTGTCTGGTGGTAAGGTCTTATGAAGATAGGAATATTTTTACCCCATGTAAGAAAGGATGGAATCATCATCGGTGCATTGAATAATGTAAATGGTAGGGGAATATTCCTCTATCATATTAGGAAATTGAAGAGGGAGGGACCTAGTTTCACCTTCACACTGATAAGTGACTGGTCCCAAGGTAATGGTAGAGTTTAAAAAAATATAGAGGATATGGACATGGTGTCATCCATATCCATAGCCTCATGGGATGGAGAAGATGGGGGATCAATGTCCATAAGAGATAAAGATGAAGAAGTGGGAGAGGTTGGTAGTTTGTTCCTTAAAACCCAATCCAAATTTCTCATGGGCTTGTGAGATTGGTTGATGATGAGGTCATGTATGCCTTGTTCATAATGCCCCATTTAAAATCCTTTCCATGTGCAATGATAAAGATAAGTGTGGGAAAAGGATTTAGTGTAGAGAAAGTCAAAGCCATTGGTGTAAGTTTGGTGTGTGGTTGAGCATCAATGTGAGAGGAAGGGTGATTGACGCCACCATAGATGAGATTGGTGTGAAGATATGGGGTGGACCAAAAGAAATGATATCCTTGACATCAGGTTGGTACATTAGAGCTTTATCAGGTCTGCCAAGTCTATGAGGTGTGGGAAGGGCAATAAGCGTGAGAAGGCGATACTTCCCCAAGGTGAGATGGTCCATCCCTTTGTCTATAGAGTCATCATTGGGAAGCTTGATGCAGAGACAGATGAGCTAGTGGATGCTTCAGAAGAATCTTGTTTGGGAAGATGAGCACGTCATTAGGTTGATAAGTCATGTGACATGCTTTGAATGGAGGAGTGTCTGCAAGGAGAGTTAGGATTTTCCCCTCATGTTCATATTTGATACATCGATGAAGGGTGGAAGGAACACAATGCATGGCATGAATCCATGGTCATCCAAGTAGGATATTGTATTGAAACTCCCCTTCTATGATATAGAAGACCTCATGGAGGAGTTTTTCACCAACATGGATAGGAAGAATAATTGTGCCCAAAGCGGGGCCAACAACATCATTGAATGTGTGAAGAATGATGGGTGATTGGGTGGAAATGGAATTAGGGAGCTTGAGTTGATCAAAGGTGTGGGATGAGATGATGTTTATGCTAGCTCCATTGTCTATCATGGAATGATGAATGAATGTGTCATTGATATGCACAGTGATGAAAAGGGGAAGGTCATGTTCTTCAGGTGATATGTCAAGGTATTTCAGTATTGTCAAAAGATATGGAGGTAGAAGCAGTAAGTGCTCCAACAAGATCCACAAAAGGCTGAGTCTCATCGCTAGGAGTATGGATACACTTAAGAGCTTCAATGAGATATTTTCTATGATTGGGGGAGATTTGGATGAGCTCATAGAGTGACATCTTAACTGGGGCCTGATGAAGTTGTTTCATAATACTTTGTTCAATGGTAGCAGGCCATGGGGCAGCTAAGATAGAAACTTTGGATTTTGATGAAGAAGGGGTGGATTAGGCTCACTAAAGGGAGTGGTGACAAAAACTTTGGGTTTAGATTGGGTTGGAGTTCAAGAATCATATGGGTGAGATTGAGTGACAATCGGAACAACATTGATAAAAAGAGGAGGACCTTCTTTGGGAGAGGTCATGTTTGGAGGAGGGATGGAGATGAAGGTCCTAGATGAATGAGGAGATTTAGAGATCTTGGTGGATGAAGATTGGGGTGGAGAAGAGAGATTGGTTGATGGAAGAGGGGGATCCCCTTCGATGAGAAGATCATCCTCTTTGATAAGATTATGGATAATAGTTTGGAGGGCCTTACAATGTTTGGTATCATGTCCTGGAGCATGATGATATGCACAAATGAGATTAGAATCAAACCATGAAGGTCTTGGGCCATGTGAATCAAAAGACTTAATGGGGGGAAGGGTGATTGTGGATGCTTGAAGTAAGTGTTGGAAGATTTTTGTGTAGGAACCGATGGGGGTTTTTGAAGAAGAGGTTATAGATGGAGTGGATTTGAGAATGGTGGATGAAGGTAAGAGGGATGGTTTGCTTTGATGAGGCTTTATGGGAGCCTTTGATTCTGTCTTGGACTTAGAAGGAGAAGAAGGTGGTTGTGTCTTGGTTTTAGTTTTGATGATTGGTGACTTAGATGGCTTGGATTCTGATTTGATAATTGGGGATGTGGATGATTTTGAAGGGAGATCAGATTTGGAAGAAGGATTAGATTTTTGATTTGGATTTGTTGATAATGGGGGTCTTGGATGAAGGGTTTGGCCCTAAGATGGATGGAGATGCTCCTAAGAGTGATGATGTGACATTAGATTGCTTAGGAGGGTTAGTCTTGGGAGGAGGGAGCTCCAAATTTTTGTGTGGATGTGTGAGGGATTTTTGAATGGGTATGCCAAGGTTCTTAGACTTTGGTTGTGAGGATTTTCCTTTGGTAGGAATGATGATGATTTCAACTGGGGGGTCTATAGAGGCAGAACCAGGTAATGGAGATTGTGTTGTAGAGGTGGATATTGAAGGTGGAAGTGGTTTTTGTATGATGTGCTTGACGAGATCAAAAGGGGTTGTAGATTGTATAGGTCTAGGATTTTTTGGTGTAGGAATGATTGGACTTGTAGATGGGGAGAGAGTATCATTTGTAGTTATATTAAGTGGGGGTGTTTGTATAGATGTTTCAAGAGATGGTATGGATGTGGATATAGATTCAGATGTTGATGTGGGTATGGTCATAGTAGTAGATGTGATTGATGTGGAAGTGGGTGTGGATGTAGGAATGTGTGATGAAGATGTTAAGGTGGGTGTTGGGGTAGATATAGGTGAAGGACTAGATGTGATAGGTGAGGATGTGGTAGATATGGATGGGGAAGTGGGTGTAATTAGGATTGATGTGGATGTGGTAGTTGTGGACATAGTCGATGTAGATATAATAGGTGTAGGGATAGGTGTAGATGTTGATGAAGTTGTGGGCATGGGAGAAGAGTCTGAAATAGATGTGGGTGTAATAGATGAAGAGATGATGGATGTAGGTGATGGTGTTGGTTCTTGATTTATAGTATTTATTGTATGGGCATTAGGTGTTTGTGATGTGGGGGGTGGAGTTTGATTATTTGGTGGATGATTGGGAAAAGGTTGTTTGAAGACGTCAAGAGGCTGATTAGGTGGTGCATTAGGGTTATCCACTTGGAGGTCACCATGATCTATGAGTTTTTGGACAAGGTCTTTAAAAGTGTGACACTTCTCAATGTCATGACCACGGACTTGATGATACTTACAATAATGCTCCTCATGATACCATGTTGGTTTGGGTCATGATTCATCAAAAGGTCGGATGGGAGGAAGTTGAATAAGATGGACCACCATTAACTTGTTCGAATATTGAACTATAAGATTCCCCAAGAGGGGTATAGTTAGGAGGTGGTCTAGGAGCTCTTTGTGGAGGCTCCATGTGAGAAGTGGATGTGGAGGAAGATTTAACCATGATGGCATTGGCACTGTTCTTAGATTTGTCACCATGCGTGGAGGATTTAGTAAATTTGGGCTTGGGTTTATTTGATCGAAGTTTGAGATGGCCTTGCTCAAGGGCATGAAGTTCAAGTTTACGAGCCATGGTAAATGCCTCTTCAAAGGTTTGGAATGATTGTATTTGAAGAGTAGAGGAAATATGCTTCACACAAGACCGTGAGAAAAGTTTGATTAATTCAATCTGTGGAAGAGAGAATGATAGTTGGTTGATTATGCCACGCCATCATGTGATGAAATATATGATAGATTCATCATCAAATTGTCTAATGGTGTAGAGGTCTGTGATAGTGATATTATGTGCAATATTGATTGAAAAGTGTTCTAGGAATAATTGTGCATGAGTTGGGTGAAGGATAATAATGAATGTTGTGGGAATTTCATTATACCAATCCAATGTGGGTCTACTAATGACATGGGGAATGTATGAAGCATAAGGTCTTGATCATGAGAAATGAGGTAACATGCATGCCTAAAGGCATGAAGATGTTGTTGTGGATCCTCCTTGCTATTGAACTTAGAGAATTTTGGGAGCTCCCAATGTGGGGGATAAGGCTTAATAGGAACTAAAGGATTGATGGGTTCATTACAAATTTTCTCATATGAGAAGGTGGTTTTGGATCCCAATGTAGTGGCTTCAAGATTAGCCATTCTACTCAATAAGGCATGCATGGGATCATTGGATGTATGGGGATGAGAAGTTGAAGGATGTGATTGTGGAATATATTAAGTAGATGGGTTAGGTTGTTGATATGTTTGAGGATGAGTAGGTGTTGGTGGAAGTGGTTGATAAGGGGGAATGTAATTGAATGGTTGTGATTGAATGGGTTGAGATATAGGTTGTTGTTGAGAGATGGGGATGTGATAAGATTGATGAGATTGTGTTGGTTGTTGAGTGATGGGGACATTAGATTGGTTTGTATAGGATGAGTTGGGATGTAGGTAATGGGTGGTTGAGATGTTTGAGTGGATTGATTGGGAAGTATGTAATGAAAGGCACCTTGAAGAGGAGGTTGATGGGTTTAGGTTGATTATGAAGGATGAGGCTATGAAGTGATCATATTTTCATGAACATGGGAAGTGGAAATAAGGGGTAAAGTTGGGTTATGTTGTTTGGATGGAGGAGGAAGCAAATGAGACTCTTGTGATGATTGGATAGGAGCACTAATAACCATAGTGGATGAAGAGGTGATGGGGATAGAAGAGGTGATAGTAGTGTTAATGCGAGAAAAATTAGGGGGAATGGGCACCACCAATTGAGTGGTTTGGTGATTGTGAGGGATTGTGGAGGAATATTGGTGAGGATCAAGCTCATGTTGTGCCATGGAAAGTTCATTCATAGCTCTAGGGAAGAATACGATGAGTTGTGATGTGAGGACTTGAGTGGATTCAGGATGGGAATGATAAGCATAAATTTTTTGAATAGGGGGTCCATCAATAGGGAGGTTGGTAGATTTGTGAAGAAGGTAATCATGAAGAGCAACTGGGTTGGCATCAAGAAGCTCTTGGAATTCCACACATCCATGAGGGATGGTAGGAGGCCCAAAAGCTTCAATAGAGGTGGCAGAAGGGGGTGTAGCTGGTCTAGATGGGATGGAGTGATGATAAAGAAAGGGGTTGGTTTCAACATGGGTGTTAGGTTGGATGACTTGAGACTCTTGAAGAGGGGGAATGGGAACCATTGGTTGAGTAACCATGGAAGAGGTGACCAAAGGGGTGGAAGAAATGATAGAAAGGGTGGAAGTTTGTTGGGAGGAAATAGTGGAAATAGGAATGTTGTTGGATGACATGGTTTGTTCCATTTTTCTTTCTTGGGAATGTGTAATAATGGGCATGAAACAAACAATAATACAACTAAAACTATGTTGATTTTTAATTACTTCAAACAAGTCACGCAACAAAGTTTTGATTATCTTGATTATTAAAGATGTGAAAAGAAAAGAAAAATGGGCTTAAAGGGAACCTAGGAAATGGCCAAACTATGGATGGTTTCAGGTAGTTTTGGATGGAGTCCTCGATATACCCAAAGGTACGTGAGGCACAACTATGTGATGACTACAGGTACGGGGCCTGATATTGGGGCCTACCCCCGCACGTCATGCACCACAGCGATAAGGGTGTCGGGTGCTTAGCCAATATACCGATAGCCAAAAAAATTGTAACGTGGCTAGAACACCACGGTGGATTTCCTATTGGGTGATGAAATCCCAATAGTTCCACCTGGAAGGAGATGTTTAAGATGTGTAGTTTTGATGCGTGTGTTTTGGATGTGTGTGATAAAGTGTATGCAAAGAGTTAACCTCCTAATTAGACTAGATTTCCAAGAAAATATGAAGGTTATTTTTAGATCCAAAATGAAGTGTTATGTTTGATGAAGGAAATCAAGCAAGGAAGGGAAAAATGATGCAAAAGGAGAAAATAGAGAAAAATGAAGAATACCTGGATAACGCTTTTCCTTTTTTTTTTTTATTTTTAAAGCAAACAAATTGATCCAAGAAAAA
Source organism: Taxus chinensis (assembly GCA_019776745.2). NCBI lineage: Eukaryota > Viridiplantae > Streptophyta > Pinopsida > Cupressales > Taxaceae > Taxus > Taxus chinensis. The sequence continues at coordinate 385,945,030 of CM034151.1, forward strand.
AACCCATGCACGCAAGCGAGCAAGAAACACTCCTACCTGTGAGGTTAGTAGAAGATGGATAAAATAAAATGGAAATGAAAGACAAATGAAAAGACTCACCAAAGAAGGGTGGGTCCCACAAGTGTGCCAGAATGTTGAACAAATTTCCTCGTACCTATTTCAGATTAGTAAAATTGTAACAAAGAAAATGAGTAACACCAAATATGAGAGGGTTTAAGGTACCTCTGAATGGGATGATAATGGATATGGGTGCAAAAGAGAACTCCTCCTCGCAGCGATCTAGATGACCTGCACAACAAAGGGAACTCAACAGAAAATGGATTAGAAGATATATGGGTGGGTTTCCCAATAATGTCGGTCCCAAGAAGTGAAAACTTCCTAGGATAGATGTCAACCCATGTTTTGATAAAGATAAATAAATGTAAATGATGATCTGATATAATGTAGTAGAATCTGAGATAAAACAAAAGCTGAAATGACAAAGATAAAGTAGAAATACATATCTGATCTAAGTAAATGTAAACCAAATCAAACCTGGGTGGGTCGACAGAAACCTGAGACTACAGAGCCCAGTCAATGGTGACTGGAGCAGACCAAGTCAAAGAAAATAACAGAAAAAATGCAGATCTTGAAGGTTGATCTGGAGGTTGATCTGAAGGCTGGTGATGAGGCTGAGATGGAACAGGAATACTGCAAGAAGATCTAGATTTGGATATGATAGATAGATGTAAGAAAATTAATGAAAGATGAAATGCAATACTTGACAGGGATGACAATGAACTGGTCGATCAGTGGTGACTGGATCTGATGAAGTTGGGATCTGAAGCTGTAGGTGTGAAAAATGGAAATATTGGAGGATGTGAAGGATATGTGAGATCAGAAAATAGATGAAGGGTAGAAATCTAATGAAGAAAATCCAAACAAAATGAGAACTAGGTTGACAGTGGTGACAGGATAGGGTTGATGGTGAATGGGAGTGATCTAGGGTTTGCAGATGGAAAAAGGATGAGTGAAAATGATGATTATAGATGATGAAATGAAGATGAGAAAATGTAAGAGATAGAGGCTCTGGGATGAAAACAATGATCCAAAAAAATAGAGAAAAAGATCTGAAGCAAATCTCCAAAAAGAAAAAGTGATGAAATTGAAAGGAGTAAGGATCCAAGCATGCAAGATCACAAGAAAGACTCCAAATCTCCAAAGGTGCACATCCTCTAAAAATGAAGATATGATAATATTTATAGGATGAGCAAGAAATGAAGGATGGGTCACAAGAAAGATTCAAAGTCTCCAAAGTTCCATTTGGGTGGTGGGGTATGGTGATATTTATAGGGTCAAATGGTGACCAATGAGCCCATATGAGGTGAGGATATAGGGTTTTGGGTGAAGAGTGAGGACAATGAGCCCTTATGAGGTTGCTTGAGGATGGATAAATGGGTAGGTGGGAGGTGGAAAATATTAAATAAAGGTAAAGGGGAGGTGAAATCATTAAATGAGGGCCTAGGGATGGTAAATAGAGACATTTAGGGAGGATAAATGGATTAGATGGGGATTTAGGATTAATTAATGGTGATTAGGGATGATTAGGGAAGATAAAAATTAAATGGATAAATAGATTTTAGGAGGGAAAGGGGGATTTAAATGGGAAGAGAGGTATGTATGTGAGAAATGATGACGAAGGGGAGTGAACGCAGGATAAGGGACAAGGGATACCAAAAATTGGTGTCTTCTTTATCTTTTGAGTCATGGTTTTATCCTTTCTACTTTAAGGGTGCGTGAGGAGATGCTCGTGAAACAATCTTTACTAGATTGTGAAGAATGGGCAGAGAGAAAACTTTTGGATTGATTCTTGGAATGGTAATCCTCTTCTCATCGAGTAGTTTCCTCTTTGGAGACCAATTATGGAGAGTCTCCATTCCAAGAATTGGATCAAGGTGGCACATTATTGCAAACCATTAAATAACATCACTATAAGTAGGTAGAAGGTTGATTCCTCTTCATGATTGGCCTGTTCAGTTGGTGTACACTCACAAACGCAGGACATTTTCTTCATGTAATCCGAAGGAGGTCACTCTCTTGTTCATAAGATGAACGATAGTATTGGTTGGGGTATTCGATGGTAATTATACATTATCGTTGGAGGTTATGATGCTCTTTGTAGGGCCACTCTTCATCCTCTAAGAAGACATCTTTAAACCTCCACGGTCTCAAAACCTTTGGCTCACAAGTCTACTTCTTCATATGGCTATTGTTACATTGCAGAATTCTCACGAGGGAGCAATTGTTGAAGCGCGAGGGTTTCATGGTCCCTTTCGATGTTGAATTGTGTTGGGTTACTAAGGAATCTATTGATCATATCTTTAAAGATTGTCCAATCACAATCAATCTTTCGCACAGCCTCACAAATTTGTTAGATATATGTTGGTGGGGGGTCGGAAATATGGACCAAATCAGCGAGAGACTTGCTCAATCAAGATCGACTTGGGTAAATATGTTCATCAAATTATGTGGATTAGGACATCTCTTCTCCAATGGAATATATGAATGGAGCAGAAATCAACAAATATTTAATCAAGAATACAAGGATAGCTATATTGTTTGGAACTAGGGACTCGGGGAGCAAATATCAAGAGAATAGATACGTGATTTAAAAACACGCCCTCAAACACCTAAGTCAAAAGATGGGGTTGAAATTTTATCTCTAGGCTTCAAATTCAGCCTACGAACTATCTAGTGGTAGAAGAAGGGCTATATCGGAAAATAATGGGCAGTGATATCCTACTCTTGTTGGGGTAGGTAAAATTAATATTGATGTGGCCTCTAGAGGCAATCTTTGCAAAGCCAGTGTGGGAGTAGGGAGTTCACATGATGGTGTTTCAACTTCGTGTTTGCGGAAAATTTAGGGTTTATCTCTAATTATATGGCGGAAGGATATGCTATTTTGAGAGGACTCTAGGAGGTTGTGTGTAATGGCCACTGCTCTAGGCTAATTCATTTCAAATACCTTGGGCCCATTCCACTTCCTGTGGGCTAAAAGGGATTGAACAAGGGAAGTGCTGTCAACTGAAGTCGCACCCTTGCTGAAGCTAGGCTCTAATCTTTTAATGTGGGACTTGACTGTATGAGATCAACCTTCGGAGAAGGCCAACTGCCTCTACCTATCTTACTAATGCTAACACTACCCTAATCTAAGCTATGGATCTTCAAGGGAAAAGGGGAAGGAGGAATGCATGAAAGGAAAACTATGCTAAAAGAGTGGTTATAGCACCAAAGAAAGGGGATCTCTCTCCCTAAGTCTTAAGAAAAAAAGAAAGACTCATGCAAGGCTGAGAGGGCAGATACCAGCCATAGTACAACTCTACAACTTCCTTAACTTGAATCCCTACTTGTATGACATCGTGAATTGGAAGCCATGCAGATATAGTTCATACAAAACATGAAATGAAAACAACAGAGAGGCAAGAAGACAATAATCTAAGCTAAAGAGCAGATACAAGCCACATTCAACATCATATTATTGCTTATAAATATGCATAGTCTATTACAATCACATGGAAGGCTTTGGATGCATTACAAAAGCTCTTATCAGAGGCCTGCAACTCAGAATACTTGGCTATACAAAAGGGCAACATAACTCTGCATTCAGGAGAGAATGTTTCCAATGAGTTTTGACCTACAATATATAGAAAAACTGCCATCAAGAGACCCACCCACTTCTCCAACCACCAAGGACCACTTAGTATTTAAGTGTGCAGACCCAACAAGGGCATTAGAGATTTTTGTAGATCCCAGATCTGAAAATGCCCATGGGTTCGTTTTTACATTTTCAGTCCATAAATGTCCTTTAATGCGATCTCAAACCGATTTTAACATGTAATACTCTTCAATACCTTTCCAACAATGTAAATTGTCTTATTATGTGACTTGGATCAAACGTTATGAGCATTTAAAGATCTCCCTGCCGCCCTGCACAGTTTTCTTCCTGGCAGTTTTGGCTTTTGACAAGTGTTTAAGGTCAAAGACGAATGAGTATGGATACGAAACTTGGAAGATACCATCATGGGGGTTTTAAGATCCTACAGAAACTTGGAGGAGCTTTGGAGAGGCGGGGAAGCTTGATATATTTATGACATTCCGAAAACTGCCCACAGTTGAAATGCCAACTAGTCCTGAATTCTGTCATGAGTTTGATGCTCGAGATGATATTGGCTGGCTCCCAAATTTGGTAGAAAACTTCCTTGGCATCTTAAGATTATGTGTAAAAATGTAGGGCCCCTAGAGGTGACTGGAAGTGCATGGTTTTCATTACAGTCCTCGCCGCTCTATTTTCGCATATAGCTGAAGATGATGATGTTTCCACTTTCCTTGCTTGAGAAATTCCCAATATGATTGAGTTAGGACCTGAAACTTGGAAGATATCATCTTGGGGGTCTTAAGAACCTACATAAACTTGGAGGAGCCTTGGAGAGGCTGGAAAGAGAAATATTTTTATGACAGTCCTAAAACTGGTCTGTTTCTTCCTATGAAACCTCCTTGCAACTTATAAATATCATCCTTACTAAGAGTGAGTTGTCATGACTTTGGAGGCACTATTCTTTGATATTCAAACCTTTGAAACACCAAATATGACTCAAGAAGGATCAACATGGCCGCCCGTTTTGAGCTCTGGACCATTTCTATCCTCAGTTTCGAACCATTTCTACTACCAGCTCCATACCATTTGCTACTACCAGCTTCGGACCATTTTTTACTACCGTCTCTAGACCATTTGCTACTACCAGCTCCAAACCATTTCTACTACCAACTTTGGAACATTTCTACCATCAGCTCCAGACCATTTGTTACTACTTGCTCTGGATCATTTTCTACTACCAACTCCAGACTTGTTGACAGCTAATGACAAAAACAATGGTGATTGAAAAGGTCAACACGAAGTTAATGTCATGATTTTCAGTTGTTTTTGTGAGCTTCGCATTATTTTAAAGTAGATATCTAAGTATAGTCAAGTCGGTTGGGAAAAAGGTGAAAAACCAATTGAAAAATAAAATAAAAAGGAACTATTACGTCCCTAAGGAGGCTGGTCCTCTTTAGGAGGATTTTATTTGGGTTTTGGCGCCACTTCTAACTATTTAAAGGGGTTGCTTGGCTTGAAAGATGTTTATGCATGCTTTGGAATTTATTCTCTTAGAGTGAAGCACACTTTGCTTTGAGGACGAAATCCCTCATAGAAGACCTATTTATAGTGAAACCTCTCAATAGTGAGCTAGTTTGAGGACAAAACCCCTCAAACTTGCAAAGGGTGATCTCATATGGAGATTGGATTGTGTTGAATTCAGTTTTGAAGGCATTTCCAGCCCTTCCCAACGGTGGCAACTTGCCCTAAGGTGGAGTTTGGGGTGTTCTAGGGCACGACAACTTCAAATTCAATCATCATTGTGTTCCTCCTATTGTAGCAGTCATAGATAGAATACTCACCAAAAACTCGCCAAAAATTATGCTAAATGAGTAACTTGCAGGAAAACTCGCCAAAAATGCAAAAAAAAAACTCGCCAAGTATAGTTGGAATACTCGCCAAATACTCGCCACAAACTTGCCACAAACTCGCCAAGAACTCGCCAAAGACAACATTTCTTTCCTTTTTTGGATTTTTGGTGAAGAAAACACAAGGATAGAAAAAAATTTGCCATTTTTGGAAAGGGTTTGGGAAGATGTAGTAGTAAAAACTTGCATGTGCCATAACTTTCATTCTGTGGCTTCGTTTCAGGGGTCGTTTTCTCTAAAAGTGCATATTTTCTCGAGCTCTACGCAATGATGGCAATATTTTTCTTATTTTCATAAAATCCATTTTTGCACCTTTTTGGACCAAGCAACTTCTTGCAATCTTCTGAAAGAATCATGAGCTTTGATCGCCTGTAGACAGATTAGTATTTAAAAATATTGGATAGCTTTCCAAAACTTGGCGAGTACTCGCCAAAACTCGACGAGTATTCTCCCGTGCTTGGACTAATCACACGAAGAAGCGCAACAAGTTGACTCAAAAAAGGCTTAACGACTTGGTTTTTGTGCAATACAATCTCCGGCTTCGCGCAAAAAAAGTTAATGCCACATCAGAGGAGCTCATTGATTTGGATGAGATAGATCCACACAGTGAGTGGACTGGGCAAGAAGAGGAAAACCCTGCGTTCATAGCGGATGAGTTGCTTCTTTTGAGAGGGAGGCTATGGAGGGAGAAGCACTAACAGGACTCCAAGGAGATATTGGACTGGATGACATCTTTGGAGGTGATCTCCAACATGTAGCAGAGGAGCCACCAACACCACCATCTAGTTCCATGATCGAGCTAGATTCGCAGCCTTCTAGGAGCGTGGAGACGCAGCCGAGTGTGGGGACTAGTATCAGCCGGTTGTCATATTCGCATGATGATGCAATTTTGTATTGTATTTGTATTCAAATATAATAGAAAACACTTCTCCAACATTTTATGGGCTCATTTGATACATTTTGTAGCTATGTGTTGCTTAAAATTTATGTTTTTTAAAGAAATTTGAGTATTTTTAAGTTGTCGAGTATTCCCGAGTATTGGCCGAATATTGGCGAGTTTTTGCCGAGTTTTTTTTGGGGGTCTGGCGAGTTTTTGGATTTGGCGAGTTTTCCTACTATGGTAGCAATTGGAATCTTCATTTGTACTTGAGTTTGGGCTTGTAATTCTTCATTTCCAGCCATATTTTAAAGGGTATTTGTTGCTGTTGATAATTTCGAACTGATATTAAATTGGTAACAGAGATATATTCTCCGTCACTTTTTCCTTTCAATTAATTCCTGCTTTGAAGAATAATATTTTGAAGGGTTTCTATAAAATTTTGTGGCTGATTGTTATCATAAAAATATATGTACAACCTGTTGCCAGGGTTTTGAGAATTTAATTTAATTTTTGTTTCAATTTACTATTTGGTTTTGTGCAAGGTCCTTTGGTGTTGAGATTTAGCCCCAAAAGGGATATTACACTGTGAAGGTATGTTGTCAACATATCATGGTGGAGTCAGATTCTCAAATTTTGATTAAGCATCTACATGTTACTGCTTGTAGCCAAGTGGATTGGAGATTTGGGAAGAGGGTTGGATACAATTGAAAATATTTAGAAATGCTTTTAGGAAATAGACTTATGATATGTCCTAAGGAATCAAAATAAGTGGCTGATGCTTTGGCAAATTGGAGACTGGACAAATCTAATATAATTTGTTATGGTCTCCCCCGCGTTGTTGGTCACCTGTAATGTTCCCTTTTTCGGGGCATTAATTAAATTAAATATTGGAGACCTTTAATCCACCCTTCCCATGGATTAAAGGATAAAAATTGGGAAAATGTCATAAATCCTTTATTTTTAAACTAAATAATTAATTCTCCTCGTATGTTTTTATTTAAAATAATAAAAAAGGGGAAATTAATGTTTTAATTTTGGAGTGTGACTTTCTAGGAAAGAAGACTATTTTAAAAGTAACTCTCCCACATGAAGATTTGCGCCAAAAAGAGGAGGGAAACTTGGAGATTTGAAAAGTAAAGCTATAAAAGAAGATGGTGGCAACCCCTTGAGGGCATGTGGATGTTTTTATTAAAATTATCTTCATGCTTGAAGAGGGATGTATGCCCATGAGTGCTCATAACAAAGGTGTTTATTAAACACCATTATATTTTGGAGAGTGTGAAACCTTCTAGTGCTATTGTTGAGTGAATGTATGCATGATATATTCATCCTAAGCTTGGCGACTTGGTTTAGAGGCTGGCACATTTATTTGTGGGATAAATCTGCATGTTATTGCTCATTTTTGAAGTAATCTTGGAAGGGTTTGAGGTACTTTTGCTACTGCTGTTCACTGCTGCATTATTCTAGCTATGACGACTTGAATGGGAGATTATTTTAGCATAGGTGAACTAGATCTGAAATCTGGTTTGTGTTAGCTTTAATTTCAGAGCAAAGGGAATTTATTTTGGTGTGTTGGGAAGCTAGAAAAGTGCTAGAAATATTTTAATTATTTTTCTCTAACCCTAGCTACTTGATCTGGGATTTCTGGGCCAATTTTCGGTGGGTTTGCATTTGATAGTACATTGGAAAGCTCTAAGAATCTAGTTTATTATGCACTTTGTTTCATGAAAAAAGATGGAGTATTGAGTGAGTTATGAATTTTTGAAGTTTCAACTGTCTGTGAGCTTTTTTTATTTAATATCTGCTGCTATAAAAATCTGAACTGGATAAGATTGGGATTCCAATTGATTCTTCCATCTAACCCACCACCTTGGCTACTTCCAACCCCATTTTGGGTTGTAATTACGCTGACTTTGGGTTATTTTGAGGTTGAATTAAAATGATCTAATCCTCCTTGGCTCGATTTGTGTTGAAGTTGTTACAAATTTCCATTTGTCCAAAAAGAGTACGTCACAAGGGTACACTTGTGGGGGAGTTTTGGGATGCAAAGAGATAAATAGTCATTGTACTACAAAAGGAGGAATAAGGAATCAATGGAGGACGGGGCTTTCACTTTGGATCAAGTGAAATTCCTTCAAGAGTTGATGCAAAATTGTGGCAAGGAGCTCCAAAAAACTATGAGTGAGCAAATGTCCAAGTTTATCAAGGATGCATTGGGTACGGGCAAGTCTCGAAATTCCAATGGAGAAGAGAGCTAACATAGTGTCGAAAGGGGTTCTATACAACCTCCTCCCAAGTTCTTAAAGGGCACTTTCCTTCCTAAGGAAACCCATAGAGAGGTTGAGGAGCCATCAATGGTATAGGGCATTGAATCTTACAACATTGAGTATGGTAGTTTGCATCCGGCCACTAGGGCCATATTGACCTTTGATGAGTTTTGTTCATTGAGGATGGGTAACAAGGCCAAGAACGCCCATAAGAAACCCCACAAGGATCTTCAACAAAGATTGGGAAAAGTTTCACTCCTAAGCTTTCGTGGATCTAGCAATATCTCGGTTAGAGTATGGTTGCAAAAGACGAAAACCTATTTCTCCCTTAACCCCATGCATGAAAAAGAGGCCCTTAAGTTTGTTACTCTTCACTTGGAGGGTATGGCACATGAATGGTGGTTCCATGGCATTCAAACGCAAGGGCATGATTTGATCCACACCATGGAGGAGTTTAGCAAAAGGATCATTGAAAGGTTTGACTAGAAAGATTCAGAGATACACTTATGGGAATTAGCACAACTCAAGCAAGTTCATGATGTTGAGGAGTATGTGGTGGATTTTCAAAGAATTGCAATCATGGTAACAAATGTTAGTGAGAAGAGATTGGTAGTCCTCTTCACGGAAGGCTTGGTTGAGCCTTCGAAAGGCTTAGTAAGAGCATTTAATCCTCTTTCTTTACAAGATGCTATTACTAAGGCTTTAGATTTGAAATGTGCAGCTTACAAGATTTGGGACCATGAGGACACGTACTAATGCCACTCACTCGCTGTCTAAAGGTGGAATTCAAGGACAGCCAATGTCTGATTTGCAAAAACCTATGCAAGCACAAGGGGGACAGCCCCTTGGGTCATCAAAAGAGGCCCCCAAAAGGCTAAATCAGCCTTATGTGCCACCACATAGGAATCAGCCCCAAAACAACATGCAAAAAGACATAAGGGATGAGTTGAGAAGGAAAGGTTTGTGTTTTGATTGTAAGACTCCTTGGACAAGAGGCCACAATTGTAAGGGTAAAGGTCAAATTCATTTTATTGAGGTTATTGATTCAGATTTTGAAATTGATTCAGATTTTAGTGATACTAATGATGTGGTTGATGAGGTTGTTGATGAGCATGCACATGAAGAAGAAGGAAAAGAAATGGAAGGCACACTTTCTGCTCTTTCCGGCACTCCCAAATATCTTCCTTTTTGGGTGGAAGGTATGCTACACAAGCACAAGGTAATCATCCTAATCGATAGTGGGTCAACTCACAATTTCATTAGTGAGAGGTTGGTAACAAGGTTTGATTTGCATATTGAAGATTTCCAAGGATTTAATGTCACCATAGCGGATGGATTTATTTTAGCATGCACTAGAAGAATCCCCAAGCTTTCCATTTCCATAGGTGATTATGAGCTTCTTGATAATTTTTATATGATTGACATGGAAGATATGGATCTTGTATTAGGAGTGCAATGGTTGCATTCATTGGGGGACTTCACCCTCAATTATCAAAACTTGTTGCTCAAGTTCATGGTGGGAGGCAAAAGTATCATTTTCTAAGGTATGAAAAGGTGGGCACCTCATGCTAATTCCATTCTTCATGATCATTCACAAAAGGGAGTAAGAATCTGTTCTATGTCTTTTATAACAACTGATTGGAAGGATTTAATTGCTCTAGAATATGCAAAAAATCAGTTTTCTAATGATTTGCATGAAGGGATAATTGTTGATGAAAGGTACAAGATAGTAATGTCCTCATTCTTTACAAAGGAAGGGCGTATTTGGCTCCAAATTCAGAGGTAAAGAATCTGATTTTGAAATCAGCACATGATGCTCATATGAGTGGACAACAAGGATACTTCAAAACCTACAAAATGGTAAGAGAAAGGTTTGTTTGGAAAGGTATGATAAAGGATGTTCTCAAGCATGTTAGGGAGGGTGTTGTTTGTCAAAGAAATAAGAACGAACACATTTTTCCAGCTGGTCTTTTGCAGCCCCTTCCTATTCCATCCCAAAAATGGGAAAGCATATCCATGGATTTCATCACCGGGTTACCAATAGTGCAAGGTAAGGGTTGTTTATATGTGGTTGTGGATAGACTCACTAAATATGCACATTTTCATCCACTTCCTACTAAGTTTGATGCCCCTATGATTGCTAATTTGTTTTTTAGAAAAATATTCAAATTATATGGGTTGCCAAAAAATATTGTGAGTGACAGGGACAATAGATTTACGAGTCATTTTTGGCAAGAATTATTCCGTCTAACTGGGACGGAACTCACACCAGGTACTAACTATCACCCACAAACTAATGGGCAAGCTGAAATTGTGAATAAGTAGGTTGAAGGGTACTTGAGGTTCTATGTTTCAGGACCACAATTTGTATGGACCAAATGGCTACACATAGCTGAGTTTTGTTACAACATGCATCATATGTCTATAGGTATGACTCCTTTTAAGGCACTTTATAGTTATGATGCTAATTCTTTCATGGATGTGGTGATGACAGGTCCTAGTGCTCAAGATTTAGTGCAGTAGAGTGTTGACATCATGAAAGCACTCAAGGAGAATTTGCATTAAGCCCAAAATAGGCAGAAGTTGTATGCGAACCAGCATAGAAGTGAGAGATCTTTTGAGGTGGATGATTGGGTGTTCCTTAGATTGCAGCCCTATAGGCAATCTACTCTCAAACAAAGTGGTAAGGAAAAGTTGAAACCACGCTTCTACGGGCCTTACAAGATCACAAGGAAAGTTGGTAAGATGGCTTATGAATTAGACCTTCCGGAAAATGGTAAGATCCACAATGTATTTCATGTTTCTTGTATTAAGAAGGTTCTTGCGTAGCGTGTTGTTCCTTCTTTAGAGTTGCCTCCTTTAGATGAAGAAGGTAGATTGGTCTAAATTCCGGAATCTATTATTGATACATGTGAAAGAAACTTAAGGAGGCGTAGTATCAAGAAATATTTGGTGAAATGGAAGGACTTGCCATTAGAGGATGCCACATGGGAAAGTGATTCAGTTTTGAAGCACCCAAATTTGCAATTGCTTGAAGGCAAACAATCTTGGGAAGGGAGGACTGTAATGTCCCCTTTTTCGGGACATTAATTAAATTAAATATTGGAGACCTTTAATCCACCCTTCCCATGGATTAAAGAATAAAAATTGGGAAAATGTCATAACTCTTTTATTTTTAAAGTAAATAATTAATTCTCCTCTTATGTTTTTATTTAAAATAATGAAAAAGGAGAAATTAATGTTTTAATTGGAGTGTGACTTTCTAGGAAAGAAGAATATTTTAAAAGTAACTCTCCTACATGAAGATTTGTGCCAAAAAGAGGAGGGAAACTTGGAGATTTGAAAAGTAAAGCTATAAAAGAAGATGGTGGCGACCCCTTGAGGGCATGTGGATGTTTTTATTAAAATTATTTTTATGCTTGAAGAGAGATGTTTGCCCATGAGTGCTCATAACAAAGGTGTTTATTCAACACCACCATATTTTGGAGAGTGTGAAGCCTTATAGTGCTATTGTTGAGTGAATGTATGCATGATATATTCACCCTAAGCTTGGCGGCTGGGTTTAGAGGTTGTCTCATTTTTGAAGTAATTTTGGAAGGGTTTGAGGTATTTTTTGCTACTTCTGTTCACTGTTGCATTATTCTAGCTATGGCGACTTGAATGGGAGATTATTTTAGCAAAGATGAGCTAGATCTGAAATCTGGTTTGTGTTAGCTTTAATTTCAGAGCAAAGGGAATTTATTCTGGTGTGTTGGAAAGCTAGAAAAGTGTTGGAAATATTTTAATTAATTTTCTCTAACCCTAGCTACTTGATATGGGATTTCTAGGCCTATTTTGGGTGGGTTTGAATGCTCAAAAAAATCTGTTTGATAGTGCATTGGAAAGCTCTAAGAATCTAGTTTATGATGCACTTTGTTTCATGGAAAAATATGGAGTATTGAGTGAGTTATGAATTTTTGAAGTTTCAGCTGTCTGTGAGCTTTTTTTATTTAATATCTGCTGCTATAAAAATCTGAACTGCATAAGATTGGGATTCCAATTGATTCTCCCATTTAACCCACCACCTTGGCTACTTCCAACCCCATTTTGGGTTGTAATTACTCTGACATTGGGTTATTTGAGGTTGAATTAAAAGGATCTAATCCTCCTTGGTTCGATTTGTGTTGAAGTTGTTGCAAATTTCCATTTTTCCAAAAAGGGGACATCACATCACCACAAATCAGGGAAGCTATTTACTCTCTTCTTTCTTTAGATGATACTGGGATTTGGAATTTGTATGCTCGACGTGTGTAAATATGTGTGTGTGTGTGGATAATGATTTATTTGCTGTTTATTTGTATTAGGAATGCGAGAGTTTTGCACTACACCTCTCAGGCTAAGGATCGGGTCTGTAGTGTGTATGTTTGGAAATCAGACGATGTAACTTTTTCATCTACTCTTGAATAAAATAGCTTCTTTTAAAAAAACAATGGTGCTCATATATGTCCAATTTTCCTCAAATGTACTTACATTTGTTTGATTGCACCTAAGTAGGGCCTAATCCCATCAAAATTTCTTAATTAATGACATTTGATCACAAAATGACGACAAATGGCGTTGAAAATGCATCTACTTGACTGCACCTAATTGAGGCCCAATCACAAAAAATAGATAGGTTATAGTGCAAAGGCTAAAACAACATACGGATTTCATCAAAAGTTAATTTTGATAAAATATGTGAGTTCTCCTTGAATATTTATACACTTTGAAAAACGAAAATTGATTTCGAGTTCGTATGTAAAAGCTATGGCCTCTGAAAGCTAGAGAGCATTTTAGGGTTTCAAAAATGGATATTTGTGTTTTTTGAAAAATTTTCAAGTCCAAATTTGTTTTGACTTACCACTATTTGGACTCTCAATTTCTTGCACTCATCCAATAACGCGTGAACAAGCTATAAGAATTTGATAATGACGAGGAGAGTGTGGGACAGTAAAGCTATCCCAAGCTCAGACACTAAACCCTAGGTATGACTTGCAAAATTGTTTTCCCTAGACACCCTAGCTTTGTAGGAGTAAATCTTTCATAGGTTATAATGTTTTCTATTTCAGGAACCCATGCTTGCTTGTTGGACTTCAAATGTCGCGTATGTCATCTTGAATGTAGGAGGCAAGGGCCTCAATGTGGGTGCCTTATTGAACATCTTTGGAACCATTTCTTAAGAAGACCACCTTGATTTCTAGAGTCTCTGCTTAAGGTGGACCCAATAGAGTAGTTTCACACAATACCTGAGGATTATGTTTTGACCTAGTAGTGGAGGTTCTTGTGTAAGAGCTCATGGAGTAAGTCATAGTGTCGTCATAGGTGGAGTCGAGGGACACTAGCTAGGATATGCACGTTCTTGAGTAGGAGGATGATGATGTTGAGGATGGGGGGGATACATAGACAAATTCCTCTAATTCATGCACCTCACAGGAGGGTCTAAGCGAATCCTATGTACTAGATCCATAGTTTGCACACATCTCGCCTCGACCGAAGAACCGAGACCCATATGATAACTTGGATTATTTCCTCAAGATCATGGAGCTCATGTCCTAAGTAATGCTTGATATTGTCAAACAACCAAAAGACTTGGACTGGGTAGTGTAGAAGAAGAAAAAACTTCTCATCAAGTAGATGAATCAAATACAAAGGTTTGTGGAAGAATTTTGCCACACCCAGTTTGTTTACATTTATGAGAGTCATAAGGGTTTGGATAAGCATGTTTAAGAGATGGCTGAGTAGTGGCTTCCAACCATGACACACACTCTTGTATTTCCGTGAGTGGCTTCCTCAAGCATATGTTGGATTGGTGGGTATACAAATGGGTATGTCATGGATGGAATTCACTGCTCAGTCATCTCTGGAGTATGCTGCTCCAGATGCCCTTGACTCTCATAAATGTGCACAAACTGGGAGTGGCAGTCTTCCTCCGTGAATCTCTGTATCTGAGTTATCTCCTGCTTGATAAGCGGTGTTTGCTTCTTCCACACTGCCCAGTCTAAGTATTTTATCTATTTGGCAACATCAAATATCAATTAGGACATGGGTTTTAGGCTCTTGAAGAAGTAATTCAGGGTAGCATATGGGTCTTGGTTCTTAGTGTGAGGAAAGATCTGCTCCGGGATTGAAAGTTGAGACACTTGGAGCCTCCTGTCAAGTGCATGCATAAGGGGAATTTTATTGGGTAATTTCTCCTTAAGTACTTCTCAAGTCTTCCTTAATATTGGGTAATTGTCCTTCATAGCCGCATACTCTACATTAATTGCTATAAAATGATTTACTTTTCTGCGTAACTGCATGCAAATGAAGCAACTACTTGATCACCAATTAAGAAATGGAACATGGGACTATATTTTCCATTTCTTAGGGCAAGAAACAAGCTGCAGTTTTGGATGGCCATTTTTTAGGCCCCCGTTGTGTTTTGTGTTCAATAAATACATTTCCTAGAGGGCTGGAAATGCTTGTGTTTTGGCCCATTGATAGGCCGTCACGACACATCATTTCTTGGGGCTTTGATGGCCTTGAAATGGATGCTAAGATATGGGCTTATCAATCTGTTTCGTGAGATGTGTGTCATGCCCATTTTGGCAGTCAGGATTGAAAAGGAACATTGAAAATCACTTGCCAATAACTGACATTTCTAATTTGTTAAAAACCCTAATCGGGAAAGTTAAAACTAGTGCCAAAACATAGGGATTTAAAAACCCTTTCATAAAAATTTAACCTCAATTTGACTTGCAAAACAGATTAAGGTGTATGAGCATTGGGGACCAACAACTTCATAGTTAGAGGCTGGAATCTGGAGGATACCAAAAGCAAGGGATTCTACAATTGGGTAGCTTTCTTTGTTCATGAGACATCAAGGAAAGGACTTTTTCTTGGCTGTTTTGCTAATTTATATTGCCATTGCATTTCAAAAGGGAGCCTCTTGATTCATCGCAAACTTCATGAAGTAGAAAATTTTACACACATCTTAGTCCAAAGAGACTCTAGTGCCTATCATCACTGACGGTATCACGAGAACTGCCTTTGGAGGATCCTCCTGGATCAAGAAGGCCAAAAGATGATACATCACTGATGACTCTTTGTGGAGAGGCAATTACGAAACTTGACCGGGAGACTAGTGCCTTTCATCATTGATCATCATTGATGGTATCATGAGAAGCGCTTTCAGAGGATCCTTTTAGATCAGGATTGCTGAAAGATGACACATCACTGACGAATCTTTGTGGAGAGGAAATTAAGAAACTTGACTGGGAGAGTCTAGTGCCTATCATCACTGACGGTACAAGTAATAATGATTTTGCAAAGCTGATGATGGAGGAGAGGTATTTGAGGATATTTTGGACAGGATGCTAAGAAAATCAAATTGTGAATGATTTCATGTCTGTTGACATTGTGTGAGGTCCAAAATTTCAGTGCTGTCATGTTCTATTACTTCAAATCCCTGGAAGATTTCAGTGAATGTTGTTATGCCTGTTCAGAAAGCTATGAGAATGGGGTCAATATTTTATGCTAATTTGTAGTGAAAAGGAAGGTATCTTGATATAGAACCAAACTTGTATTACTTGTTTAGGATTTGGATGCTTGAATTTCAGACCATACGTGGCCTGGAAAAATTAGTAAGCCATTCAGCAATCAAGTGACGACAGTGCCTGTTAATATAGAGTCCAACTGGTTTTTGTTTAAGACATTATGTAGGCACCAAGCATGGCAGCAAGGGATGCTCTTGTCCTTTTCGTAAGTTCAAATTTTGTGTTTGTCGTTGAATGTGCAGTTTGATTTCATATATATGTATATATTATTCCTTGTGTTAAGTGGACTGGTAAGGTTTGGTTCACATGAGCTTGGTCATGATATCAAAACCTTATGGGCACAAAATTAGAACAATATATAGAATGCAAAGTGAAAATGTTGCCTTTCCATGAGCGGTTTCATATGTTGGGTTTATGTTTTGGTGAGGCAGTGAACTAAAAATCCAAATTTACTATGCCGAGAGGCATTTACAGTTGTATATATGGAGTGAAAGAGTCTGATGTCCTGCCCGTGAAATAAAATTAATTTTGTGCTCGTGAAATAAAAACTGGGGCCCCCTTACCTTAAAATACAAACAAATACAAATGTAATTTTACTTTGCACTTAAATAACTACATAAGGAAAAACAAATACAAATGTAATTTTACTGGCTGCTACAAATGTAATTTTACTGGCTGCTACAAATGTAATTTTACTTTGCACTTAAATAATTACATAAGGAAAAAAATACACAAATGTAATTTTACTTGCTGCTCTTAAATAATTACATTGAAAAACAAACAAACACATGTAATTTATTGCATAAGAAAAAATACATGCATAATAAAGTATAATAAATTATAATAATTTATATTATCACAATAAAATTTAATATAATAAATTATACCTCTCGGCATATTTTACATAGATTTTTATAAGATAGGTATACTAGTATATAATATATGCTGTAAATTAGATGATACAACCTAAATAAATCTCAAGTAGAGAAGCACAGTCAGTAGGAAACTAATGGAAGAGCCTAATACATGGACACATGACCTCCAAAGTCTACCTTCATAGCCCATTTACAGATATTTTTTTACAAAAGATATGCTTGGACTAAAAAAAGGCAATTGCAGCCATAGCTCATAGTTTTGAAGGTATTGTTCTTGTTTAGAATTTTGTGTATTGATTTAAATTCATTGTGCCTAGCCACTTTTCAAGATGCTGTTACAAAATATGGTTTGTATTCCTTGTGCTATGCTGTAAAACTTGGGGTTCTTCCCAGATGTCCCTGAAACTCATCCCCCTGTCCTTGCGTCCTCACATTACTGGGAACTTTGTAAAATATATGTTTCCATATGATTTATACATGTACTGCCTGTATGGCTTTGTAGTCATGACTTAAACGTATGTGATTCCATGAGGAAAAAATTAGGGACTTTATGAGATGCAACCGAATTGATATTTTTGCTAGATCAAACCTCCTTTTTCGGATTCTCTATAAGAACTAAGAGGACAAGGTTGCCTATGGAGATCAGACCACGATTGTGTTTATCTTTGTTATCATTGGTATTTATACTGGAAACTGTTTGTTTGAATTCATTTTGTGATATTCACAGATACATTATTGGGTTAGCGGGACCTCCTGGAGCAGGGAAGTCCACTGTAGCAAATGAAGTGGTTGGTTGTTTGAATGTTTCCTGGCTACAAAAGGCTTATGGAACGACACATCAGATAGAGCCAGCCAATATTTCTGTAGCTGTTCCAATGGATGGATTCCATCTATATCGTTCCCAACTTGACATGATGGAGGTCAGTTACAAATATATCTTCCATTCTCGAAGTTTTTTTTGGATGAACTGCGTGGAAGCTTAAGTGTTTGTCAATGTCTCAAGTGAGCTATATCTTTCACGTTTGCAAACAGGATAATAGTGAACTTGATTTGAATTTTAACAATATAAAGTGTCATAAAGCATTGTTTATTTGAATTTCGAAGCATTTGAGACAAGTTTAGATAGAGACAAGTAGTAAATAGACCACACTTGTCATATTTACTTGATATTACTTTTTTCTTGTATTATTGCAGGATCCAAAGGAAGCTCATGCAAGAAGCAGACCACGATTGTGTTTATCTTTGTTATCATTGGTATTTTATACTGGAAACTGTTTGTTTGAATTCATTTTGTGATATTCACAGATACATTATTGGGTTAGCGGGACCTCCTGGAGCAGGGAAGTCCACTGTAGCAAATGAAGTGGTTGGTTGTTTGAATGTTTCCTGGCTACAAAAGGCTTATGGAACGACACATCAGATAGAGCCAGCCAATATTTCTGTAGCTGTTCCAATGGATGGATTCCATCTATATCGTTCCCAACTTGACATGATGGAGGTCAGTTACAAATATATCTTCCATTCTCGAAGTTTTTTTTTGGATGAACTGCGTGGAAGCTTAAGTGTTTGTCAATGTCTCAAGTGAGCTATATCTTTCACGTTTGCAAACAGGATAATAGTGAACTTGATTTGAATTTTAACAATATAAAGTGTCATAAAGCATTGTTTATTTGAATTTCGAAGCATTTGAGACAAGTTTAGATAGAGACAAGTAGTAAATAGACCACACTTGTCATATTTACTTGATATTACTTTTTTCTTGTATTATTGCAGGATCCAAAGGAAGCTCATGCAAGAAGAGGAGGTGAGAAAATGGTTAATAGATATCTATTTACTTGTAATGGGAGAAATTAGAACACAATTCAGTGAGAAAATATTGCGCAAGTTTATAGAGAGTATTATCTTTTGTCCCCCAACGAAACTGACCTGAAACAATATTTGGAAATATTTTCAGCTCCATGGACATTTGATCCAGATCATCTTTTATCACGTCTCACTACCCTGAGAAGGCAGGTACTTGGAATGCGAAAATTCTTGCCCATACCTTATATTTATTTAATCTGGTTTTTCCTTCTTCAGCAATATTTGAAGTTGAAAGTGTACCCCTATCTAAATGTTTATTGCTTATGTTTCGAGCTTTTGTGTGCATTTGCAAGATTTCTATACCTCCCTTGTAATGTGGCCAAATCTGTGCTATGAAATCACAGAAGCTTTCTGAAATATGATACACTTTGTGTTTTTGTTACTATGAATTCATTTATGAGATTTGGAATGGTTCTATCTCAGGGATATGTATATATGCCATCATTTGATCATGGAGTAGGAGATCCAGTGGAGGATGCTATTTTTGTGAATCCCTTGTAAGCTGGCTAGCCTAAATTTTGTGTTTAGATTATTTATGCTTGCACAAAATAATGTTTTGCTTGCTTTCATTGTTTCAACATTTTGAAATAGGCAAACATGGCATTTGGTTTTTGTTAAAATTCACTAGATGATGGAAAACATGTCTCCTATTCTATTTTTACTAATGGATTTAATCTATGAAATAGAGTCTAGTCCAAGTTGTATTCAGAAAGATATTGTAAATGTACCTTTCCTAATTGTTTGAGTGGACTACATACATTCAAGGTACTAGATATGCATTTTCAGTGAGATTCTCAGTTTCAGTAGTTATGTTGCTTTTTTCCTTTGACAAATTGAATTACATGTTATTGTTAAAATACAAAGTAAAATATGCTCTTACAACAAAGCACATCCCCTTCTCACCTGAGCAAGAAAGGTATGCATTGTTGACTGAATCCCCATATTAGAGAACAGGATGTACTTTTTAAGTGAAAGGAGAGCATAGTAAAATTATGTGAGAAAGAATGTTGCATGGGTGCACATACTTGACAAAAGTGGGCTACACTTGAAACATAATTACACGTTATGTGGGTGCATATTTGCGATGTATAGTAAAATTATGTGAAAAAGAATGTTGTGTGGGTGCACATACTCGACAAAATTGGGCTACACTTGAAACATAATTACACCTTATGTGGGTGCGGGTTTGGGATGTACTCAATCTTGTCCTAGGTGTATGTGGGATTTACCTTGAAATCAGGATAGATTCCCCCTAAATTGTGGTTTCCTGGGTGATGCATTCCCTATAAGATGTTACATAAGCTAAAGGAAAATAGAATGCATTGGAATTTTAAAGAGGCATAACAAAGAAAGAAAATAGACATGCTGACCTGTTTCTGAGACCTTGCATTGTTAGAAACAGCAGGGCTTTTTAAAGAATATTTGTATTATTCCACTTTGCCAAGAAATGAAAAGGGAAATGAGATGGGTCCGAAATGCGGAAACACTTATTTTTAAAAAACTCTTGGGTACGAAATGGCATGGAAACATTCCTACAATATATTATAAAAATATAACTACGTATAAAAAATGCATAATACTCATTTTTAGTCCATAAAAGATAAAACACTTAAAAAAGGTATTATTCATGAAAGTTCAAAACACTCAATGTGCTTAAAATTTCATATGTACATGATTATCATTTAGGAAAAATCATCAAGATTTTCCTCAAAATCAGCAACGTCATGAACACCACTCCAACTAGCTCCACTCTCCACCACTTGTGTAGAACTCCCTTGATTGTCATCATAGACACCAAGTAATGAAATTTGGAAGAGTAGCTGTGGAAGCATCCAAGTTAGTAATCTTTAGATAAATGTCCCAAAGTTTGAGTCCCTCTAGTATAGTCATTAGTCTTGTGCATTAGCATAAGCTAAAGGAAAATAGAATGCATTGGAATTTTAAAGAGGCATAACAAAGAAAGAAAATAGACATGCTGACCTGTTTCTGAGACCTTGCATTGTTAGAAACAGCAGGGCTTTTTAAAGAATATTTGTATTATTCCACTTTGCCAAGAAATGAAAAGGGAAATGAGATGGGTCCGAAATGCGGAAACACTTATTTTTAAAAAACTCTTGGGTACGAAATGGCATGGAAACATTCCTACAATATATTATAAAAATATAACTACGTATAAAAAATGCATAATACTCATTTTTAGTCCATAAAAGATAAAACACTTAAAAAAGGTATTATTCATGAAAGTTCAAAACACTCAATGTGCTTAAATTTCATATGTACATGATTATCATTTAGGAAAAATCATCAAGATTTTCCTCAAAATCAGCAACGTCATGAACACCACTCCAACTAGCTCCACTCTCCACCACTTGTGTAGAACTCCCTTGATTGTCATCATAGACACCAAGTAATGAAATTTGGAAGAGTAGCTGTGGAAGCATCCAAGTTAGTAATCTTTAGATAAATGTCCCAAAGTTTGAGTCCCTCTAGTATAGTCATTAGTCTTGTGCATTAGCAGGTGCAAATTGGAATGTACAAATACCAAATCCTCAATCCTCTTGGATAACAAATTGTTTTGTTTAATTGAGTGGATAAAGTCATATGTACTTAAATTCCACTCTACTGAAGAATAACCATCTGTTATAAAGAAGGTTAGAAATTTCATATTAGTAACAATGTACAAAAATATATGTCAACTTAATAGAGAAATATGAAATATTTGATAATTATTAGATTTTAATTGATAAATATAAATTTTTTAATTTTAATTTTGTACTTGTGAGATAAATTTTATGGTAATAGGTTGTAGGTATCTAGCATCATGGCCATGTACATGTCACCATCTGACTCCAATTACGTAGTATTTGTCAAAAATGGCCTGAATTGAGTTACACAGTACTTGAGTTACATCATATAAACCTAGAAAAATCATCAAAGGAAATCTGGGACACTTCAAATAAATTGTTGGAGGAAAAACGGTTAACACAATTTTTTCTCTAAAGTTTTAGCTATTTAGATTCAAGATGGATGATGGAGTCACTATGTCTGTCAACATAAGCAATCTGATGTCTCTTATCAGATAGCTAGCATAAGTCAAGGCTATTGCAAACGACAAGGATGCCAAAGTTATTATGTTAAACAATTTGCCTTCTAAATACAACAATGTCATTTTTATTCTTAGTCTGTTATATTCTCAATTTCTAGAAGATGTGGTTTCAACTCTTTTAGCTGAAGAAATGAGAACCACAAAATATACAAAAGATGATCCTCAACATGAGAGTGCATTATACTCAAGAAACTATCATAGAAGATTAGATAAGGAGAACGGGGAGATTGAATGTTACTACTGCAAAAATAGAGGTCATATAGTGTGGAACTATAGCATTTGAGCCAATGATGTTCTCATTGGAAAGATCAAACACATACCAAAAGGATCATGATTACAATTTGTTAATCAACATTCTTGAGTTCCAGACTTTGTGCTGTAGCCCTTGATGTCATTTTTGTGAACGCTGGGGAATTGAATAAAGACAGATTTCCAGAGAACTTTGTGTCCACGGTGCATTTGCTTCTTACTTCTGTATGGATCTTTGGACAAACTTTGTGTTATTTGAGATTTAGATTATAAGCTTTTTCTTTTCCTTTACTTTTGAATATTGTGAGATCTACTTGTTTATTTAATCTATTTGTATGAGACTAACTCTATGTACACTATTGGTTGAATCACATATCTTCCTTTCTTCTTTCCTAAATTCTATTATTTCCCCCTTCTGAAAATACTTCATAAACAACTACTTGGTGCAGAATTGCTTAGCTATGTATGGTTCACGAGCTTTGTAATTAAAGTAAAACCCCCTACAAATAGTTATTAGGATTTATACTTACCAGATTGATAAACATCTTACACAGGAGCCTCACCGGTAAATGAGGGAGATTTATCTCATGACTGCCTAGGTTTTTAGCTGTGCAGAAAATCTAGCCAACAAGATTGTATGGAAAATTGGGCATATTGAGCACCATGTTGACTAAACGTAGGGCCAAATAGGTTTAATCAAGTACATGAAGGTAGATTTAAATAAAATTAGGCATGTTTGAGCACCATTTGTCATTACAAAGCTCCTTGTTTTTGTTACACTATTTGGTGTGGGCTAATTTATGATAGCCTCAACTTTTCGATTGGATCCATTCTTAATTTTTTCTCCTTCAACCATGTCCCATATAAAAGCTAGTGATTGCCTTGCAAACTCACATTTCTTCATGATGCACAAAAGTTGTATTTCTTTCAACACTTGCAAGAATAGCTTCAAATGGGTCAGATGCTCTTCCCATTTAGCACTAAAAACTAATATATCATCTAGATACACTATCACACATGTATCTATGAATGATCTAAATACATCATTCACCAATCTCATAAAAAGTGCTAAGGAATTACAATAGCCAAAAGGAAGGAATGATTACTCATACAAAACCTTGTTTTATTTTGAACGTTGTACTCCACTATGAACTTGGTGGTAGCTTTTTATCCACTAACTAGGTGCATACGCGTTACATATGTGACATCTACATATTGAATATAAAATAAGAATATAAATTGGTGATATGAACTAATAACACATACATTATGTATATGAGGTCACGTACATGTAACCTTGTATATCATTGTGTTAAGGATGGGCCTATGAATTGAAAATGTAGGAATCCGCATCCAAAATTACATCTTAAGATCTGTACCAAAGAGGACTCCAAGAAATCCATGACATTCCGTGGTTGAAATAAAAGAAGTGGAGGTAGAGGACAATTCGGATGTAGATGAGAAGATGGGTTGCACTGCTACCTATGCTGCTAGCATAGAGAAGGAAAACGAAGATACATGCAAGTTCTTGTAAATCAAAATCAAAATCAAAATTAAGAAGACAGAGGTAAATACTCTTTTTGCTCCAACTAGCTTACAGTCTACTTTTCATATGCAAGTTGTTAAGAGACTTAGTTTGAAAACTTATCGTCATCCACATCCACACCGATGATGCATCTTACAACCACGTGGCATCTTAATAAGCCTCTTTACAAAATACAAGAAACCAAATACCCTTTAAAATTAAATTTGGCATAAATTCAAATTATGTTTATTGAGATGGAAGCAAATGTGATTTTTTGTGATGCATTTGTTGATGTGTTTGGATGTCCTTACTTGTATCTAAGGGATGTTATATTCACGAGGAGAGCAAACAAATACAAATAAGTCAAGGATGGGGTGAGTTGTATCATAAGGCATACTAAAGCAAGCCCCAACTTTCCATGGTTGCCAATCAAGCTAAAATACCCATTCAAGCAAATAATTGTTTTGTTTAGAGCATGGTCCCATGGAGGGGCTGCAGCTCCTATTTTAAATTGCAGCAGAAGGTTCCATGATTATTTTTAAAGCCAACTACATGAAATAATAGAATCTAGGCCTAAAAAATAGGAGCTCCACTTTTTTTGCCCCGTAAACTTAAGAGGTGGCTGGAGAGGGGGGGGCGCTGGGAGTTTCCCCCTACAATTTAGGCTGATTTTTGTCCATGTGGAATCCCCTCATATGCATTCCCGCCATTATTTTTTGGTGGTTTTAGATGGGAAATATGATTTTATTTACCTACAAATAACCATAAAAATTCAATGGGAGTCCTATAATATCTCAGCGGGTATTGTTGAGGAAACTAATAAAAAAACATGGGACCTTAGAAGTGATAAAATGCTCCTGAATTTTCTCAGCAGCACCCGCTGAGATATTTAAGGATGCCCCCCCTCCATGGGACCATGCTCTTACTCGTAAAATGATGGGCTGAAAATTTCTAAGATTGATTGTGCTAACAAGGTATTGAAATAGTTGATTGAGTTATTATTTTCTTTTGAAGAAGTGTTTCAAGCTCCCAAAAGGTTACCCCATTTGTTGCTCAAATCTCCTTTACCAAAAAGTGGGGCATGACACTAGATTCATTTGTTGCTTGAATCACCTCTACAAAATATTGTCTTGTACAAACAATTATATTTCGAGAGTAGTGAAGTGAAGAGACAACTTTGAGAGTTGTTGGAGCAATAGGCTATTTGCCGAAGTATTTCACCATGTGAGTCACACATAATCATAGTAGAGAGGGAGGATGGCTCTCTGAGGATATGCGTAGACTATAGAACCAGCTACAATATGCTAAGTATTTCACAAACGTGGATCTCAAATCTTGCTAGTTATTTTACAAAATTGGATCTCAAAGCTAGATTTGATTGGCTGATTTTTCTCCTTTTGTGGCTGATTTGTTAACTGATTTTGTTTGGAGGAGTCATCCTTTTCTTGCTTCCTTTCTTCCTCAATGTAGTGTGCGTGCATAAATGCTTCATCAAGTTCGTGTAGTTTGTTATATGACTCTTCTCCTTATAGGAGGATGTAGATAGTCCAAGTAATTGGTCAAGATGTCTTTTTTGTCTAAGTCCAAGCCCATTAGCGTGGCTTGTCTATGGAACTCGGTAGTATAATCCTGCACACTTTATCATAGCCCTGTCTAAAATATTTGCCACCATAGTTTTTGACCAGCCTAATGCCCAATTGGATAAAATTGCTTCTTTATAAGTTCATCGTCTCCCAGTGTGCAACCATCGGCTTCATTTTACTTTCCAAATAAACTTAGAGAACTTTCCCACAAATTTAGAGCACAACCCTCCATTTTCAGGTGTGCAAAAGATTTTTTGTGCCTCAATAACTTTGTGCACACTTAAGTAAACTTCCATTTGCCTCAGCCATTTATACATTATTTCAGTACCCACTCGACCTTCAAAAGTCTTAATTTGAATGTTTGTTTCAATTTTGAAAAGGGAATGACCAGAGTATTTTACCTTAGCTTTTCTTTTTTTCTTTTCTGGGCTGCTCCTCATCCCCCATAACTCTTCTTTGTCGTCATCTTTTTTATGGGGCCACTCTTCTTCTACTCCAAGTTTCTTGGCAAGAACACACACCAATATATCCGTGGATGCTTGGTTTTTGGTGACAAGGTCTTGTTGCTTCATAGAAAACTCACCTCAGTGGCGTTCAAGACCTCAAGTGTCAAATCATATGACGCGGACATTTTTAGCAACAAGGCCCTCTTATGACGTTTGTCGTAATCCGCAAAGTTAGCAAAACACCTGCCTTTACTGCCAAGAATGAGCTTTTGTCACAATCTTGATACTCGATCATCAAACTTCTGTGAGTACAAACACTGTAATTATGGGCAATCAATTTTTGTGCTTCTGGCAAAACAAGATTCTAAATATTGCCCATTCTCCACACAGTACTTGATTTTATGACCCAAAAATCAATACAATAGGAAAAACTAGATTCTACAATCTGATTATATAACTTTTGACCTGCAAATTATTGCAACAAATGAAAGTATATTTTGACTGTTGTTTTTTGACCCATAAATCAATTCAAGCACAAATGAATTATTATAGCATGAATTTCAAGATAAACTTACAAATCTCATGTACATTTCTGGTGGAACTCATAAAATATGAAGACTACAAAAACAATTGTGTCCTAAGGGGTATAAGGGGCTGGACAAGTGACCTAGCTCAATTTGTCGGACCATCAATCCATCTCACACCTATAGATCCCATATAGATAGATTGGGGGGGACATAGAATATATAGATAGGGAGCCCCCCTCTCTCCCATATAGAGAGTCTATATAGGGGGGAATGAGGGAGGGGAAGATCTTGGGCGAAGTTGGGGCTGAACAAGTGACCCATCCATTTCTAGTCCATATAGATGCATCTGAAAGCATAATGTCCCCTTTTTCGAATTAATGTCATAGAGACTTCATGTCATTCTCTTCCCGTGGCCAATAAGAACAAATGAACAAAGGAAGTAATTGAGCTTCGTTTCAGTTTTCTTTTATTATTTTTTATGTTTTTATTTGATGTTTCACTCCTTAAGGCAGGTCGGTTGGGGTTTTAAGACCACAACAACAGATTAGAAGATAAAGTGAAGCTTAAAGAGGTTGGTTCTCACCCAAGGGATATAAAAGAAGGTCGTTTGGCCTCATTTGGACAACATCTTTGGCGCATATACACTTATACTTGGTTCTTTGGGATCAAAGTTGCTCAATACCTTTCCACTTCAGGACAAAAACCCTCTTGTGTGGCATTCGAGGAGAACGAAACCCTTCCTTGTGGCTTAGTGGAGAACGAAAACTCTCCATGTTGGGTAATTTGAAGACATCTATTGAAGACTCTCTTGCTGATTGAGATCTAGGGCATAAAGAAAAAGACCTCTAAGAGCTTGACATATTTTTGAGCCCATCTCCTAGGGAGTGACTGGGGTATGAGTGTGATTTGGTGTCTTCTAGGGCACATAACTCATTTATTCTTTGATATTCTAATTTATCATATTCTATAAGGCTGGAATCTATAATTTGGTTATTTTTGGAGTTTATCTATCGTTTTCAGCCCTTGTTTGTGGCTTCCCTACTGTTGTCATAAATTTAATTACAGTTGGGTATCATCTCTTGTTTTCTCCATTTCTTTGATGCAAATTGGATGGATAATTGTTGCCATACTTGAAATAATTATTTAGAAGTGTTTTCAGCTACTGTGCATGGTTATATGGTGAATTAAAATCCCTATAAAGGTTGTTGCTAGGGTTTCAAGGAATATTAAAGATGTTATAAAAATCAGAATTTACTTCACTTGGGTTTGTGTGATTTCTTTCTTTTTCAGTTTCAGCCCTCGAAAGGGACATTATAGTGATATTAGAGCTTCGATCTACCCAGGGTTTCCTTGCTTGAAGATCAAAATGATGGATAAAATCCTCACTGATGCCAGACTTGAAAGGCTTGCCCTAGGGCAAGAAAGATTGGCCAACACAATGGCTCAGCTGATCCATATCATTCAAGGTTCCAATGGTGGAAGGATATCTTCAAAGGAAATCATTAATTCTCAGCCATCCAAAGTGAGCAACATCGGTACATGGTATGAAGAGTATAGAGCTCTTCTGGAGAAGGTCCAGGATGCCCTACCTTTAACAGAGTTTGTGAAGTTAGAGACATATAGAGTTGGAATTAGCACGAGGTCAAAACCATAAGCAACAAGGAAGGGGTCAACACTCCATAAGGATTCCACACTCAAGGGTGTGGATGTCGTGCATAAAGAAGGGCTTGAAGATCTGCATTTTGAAAGAAATGGAACCACGAAGGATGAAGAATGTGCCCTTACTCCCATCATTGTGCCGAAGAGTCAACATTATGAGGTAATTTTTGATCATTGTTTGGTTAATACTGATAATGTTACATGTGATGAATCTAGGGTTGAAAAGAAGGGTGATGATCCAAGGAAAGAGGGAAAACTTGATTTGCAAAATGGTGGAGAGAATTTGGTGGTTGTTGGCTAGATTTTCTGCATAGCACAAAACCTAGGCAGTCATGAGATAAATCTCCCTCATTTAACCGGTGAGGCTCCCGTGTTAGATTTGTCAATTTAAAGTATGTTAATATCTAAATGGGGTTTTACTTTTAACTACTCAGTCCATGAACCATAACTGAACAATTCTGCAGCAAGTAAACAACTGTTTAAAGAAAGGAAATATTTGTAAAAGGGAAATGGAATTATATAAACACAGAGAAGAAATGAAGAAGATGTGCATCCCAATCAATAGATAGTAGAGTCGATTGCATGCACATAGAAGAAACCAATAGATATAAACACAAAATTATAAGCAAAGGTAGCTCTAGATCTAGATTTGAAATAACACAGTTTACTAAAAGATCTAAGATAAAAAGCAAGAAACACAATACATCATGACACAAAGTTCTCCAGAAATATGCTCCTGTATATTCCTTTGCTTCAAGTAGCTCTCAAGGGTTTCAGCACAAAGTCTGGAACACAAGGTTGTTGCTTACAAATTCTCTTTATTAACCTGAAGGTTCTTCCTCTACTTATAGAATGTAGAGGGGCAATTACAAGTTGGAAACTTTTAGTTGAAATGGCACATGTGGAAGTCGGAGGAAAGAAACAACTGACAATCTCCATCCTGGAATTCCTCTTTGCATGACATGTATGATTTGCAATTGAAAATAGAACCTTTTATTTTGCACTCTGCCACCTATCTCCCAGTAGTTGACTTCTTCAAGTAATGGCTTTTAAACCAATCACTTAAGTTGTATAATTTAATTGATTGCTCAATTACTTTGTCGGAGGAAAGAAGAAGAGGAAAGCTGCAGTCTTGTCCTTTTCCATGTCTGCATGCAGCTGATTCTTTTGCCTTTGATTCTCACCAAACTGGATCTGGAAACAAGCTGGAATTGAGAACAGCTAGATTTTGCCTTCGCCTTGTCTTCTCTTTTATCCTTGAAGCTTTTGCAGTTCTTCTCCAGTACATGCATCAATGCAATGTTTGTCGTAGATAACTCATCATCTTATTTTTAATTGCATATGAGCAATTAAAAATTTTGGAAAGCACTTCGGATGAATGAAAATTCAATGAAGGCTTAAACTAGAAGATGGGAGCATTTGCACAAGATCTTGGAAGGAATTTTTCACGCACTGACTTCTTCACGGGCTGCATTTGAAACAAGAGGATGAAGCC
This sequence comes from Taxus chinensis, assembly GCA_019776745.2. Lineage (NCBI taxonomy): Eukaryota > Viridiplantae > Streptophyta > Pinopsida > Cupressales > Taxaceae > Taxus > Taxus chinensis. Next base: position 385,974,599 of record CM034151.1, read on the forward strand.
TTTGTGCCGGAAGCTTTTGCAACTATGAGATCTGGATCTGCATATGGATTTGCATCTGCATCTGCATCTGGATATGGATCTGCACCTGCATAACAAACTCTGGCAACTGGGTTGTGGATGGAAAAGCTGCAGCTCGAATAATTCCACTGCTTTTAATCTGCACGCATGAGTGAAGTCTTTCCTGCTCTAGATCTGTCTATTAATTCAGCAAGAGGTTCCGAGCCTAGATCCGTGTCTCCAATATCTGCAAATTTAGAAGTGATGCATGACTCCGTTGTGCTTTCTTTTTCATCTTTCTTCGCTATAGCTTTGTCTATCTTTGTCTGAACAATTATTTTTCTTCTTATTTGACTGAAATTCTTCAAAACTGGTGCAGATCTGGATAATTCTTCAGATTCGGAGGATATATTCAATGTATTGGACATTAATTAGAGCTCCTTTTCTTTTGTAAAGCACCTGTAATGAATTCCTGCGATTAATTCAGACAAAGATGGCCATTGGAGTATGAATAGTGAATTTTAATTGTAAAAATCTGCACTTTTCAAGCCTGCTGCCCCAAAAATTGATGTTTAATTTGCATGCAAAGAGAGCATAAATTTTTTCAACTTCACCTGAGCACCTGTATCACTTATGCAAACAATTATGCAAAACACAAATCAACCTCCTTCAATGCATGTGCCAAATTTGGAAGCTTTTAGCCGTGATTTCACCTTTGTTTGAGCAAAAATTCTCTTCAAATGGGGCGCACTTTTCCTCCGGGCTGCACTTATTTACCTGTGAATTAAATAATTCATCCTTATGGCAGCCCATGCTTATATAACCCTCGTAATTCTATAATTAATAATTTCCCTTCTTATTCCTGGCAATTAATTAATTAAAAATCATGCTCTTTTCTTTAACTGATGTGTTAAAATAGCATGTTCAAGGACAGCCATCCAATTAATTAAATTAATCCAATTTAAACATCCACTCTTCACTCAACTGAAGCTTCATAGTGTGCTTTGACCGTAGCCACTGAAAATAGAATTTAATTTAATCAATTAATACTTCAAAAAACATTAAATATATACCAAAAGGGGCGCACTTTTTGTCATGAAGGAGGTAGCCTTTAAATAAATAATATTTATTTAATTTTAGCGAATCTATTTCCATCTTCTTTATTCCCTTTTACCTTGTTGACTTTCTTCCATGCTTGGGCGCCAATTTTAGGTGAATAAATATTAATAAATATTTATTTAATGCATTATTATTCACCCAAGGTGGGTCACACTTTTTGGCTAAAGAGAATTCTATTTTTAAAAACACATGACAATGGGAATTTTTACCCTACAAGGCAGCCCCGAAAATCCCATGATCCACTTAAGTGATTTGACTTTCATAATGGGATTATTTACCCTGTAAGGCAGGCAATAAATTCCCGCCTGCTTGCTGCCTCTAATTTTTCCACTGCAACTTAAGTGGCTTTTCCATCATGGGAAAAAGTACCCTGCAAGGCAGGCAATAAAATCCCACCTGCCTGCTGCTTCTATTTTTCCCATGATCCACTTAAATCCTTTGTTTTCCAAAAATGCGCCCAACCCCGCAGGGGCTTTTTAGTGCACGACTTCGCTTTTTCCCAGTGAACCGGACCTCCGATGGCAACTTCCTTCTAAAACAATGTGCGTATGTGATCTCCGAAGACTCCAGGCCAAGAATCAGGCTCCCGGCAAAGGAATTGATGTAGAGAAATTTCACAGAAAACGAAACGGGAAAACACAAACACGAAAAATTGCCAAAAGTCATAAATAAAGCCCAAAACTTATTCCTAGTTAAAACCCTACTGGTATATAGGAATAATGATATGTTCGATCACAACAGGGTTAAAACGGAGCGCAAATTGCCTCAAACGGGGCTCAAAATAATTAAATACAAATTTCCCGCAGACAAATCCCGACGACAGAATATAACAATTTTGGGCATTTGGGTATTTAGCGAAAAAAGCTAATATGGCTCTTTGGGAATATCTTGACGCAATACAAGAACTTTCAGGCAATAAAAACACAAAACGACCCATTATTTTAAAATTACGAAATTTTTTCGAATAGGGTAGTCACAGATTTCAGGATGAAATCTTGGTACACCAGTGGTTGAAGCCAAATATCTTGTTGATAATGATGATGTTTGACTTGCTGGAATTTTCAAAACAACAGCTCCTAAGATTCAAGTGGAGGGTGTTCATCGCTTTGGTAAGAACCACGAAGAGACTCCATGCAGGTTCCAACAAAATATGGATGAAGTCAAGGTGGGAAGAGCTTCACTAGTTGAATATAAAGAGATCTCAACCAAGCTTCATTCGGAAAAACAAGATGGACAAGATGGGGACAGCCAAAGGTATGATATTGAAGATCACATTTCAGTTTTTTGGTCTCCCCCTATGTCGCCGCCATACTTCTGTCATCATGAAAAACATAGCGGAAATGATGATAAAGTGAAGAACACCCTAAGTGGCAAGAAGTACATAGATCCTTTGAGTTATAAAGAAAGGGAAGATATCCACCATGCTAAGAAGGAAGAACCCTCGCAACAACAACTCATAGTGATGGATTAGCCTTTGGGAGCTGTTATCAAATAATTTTGACTTTGCAAAATTATTTTAAAATAATAAAAAATGAAAAATTTGAAAATTTTGAAAAGTGTCACTTTGCGTGGTTCATTGCCCTCGTTGCGACCGTCTCATTTTTGTGATCATTTTTTGTCTTCATTTCATCCTTTTCGGGCAAGAGCTCTTCCCGCCAGGCTTTAAATCGCGTTAAAATACATTAAAATTAATTAATTAATATTTAATTAATTAATTGCTTCTTGTTTGATAAAATTAATTTTTAAATAAATTAAGAATTATTTGATTAAATAAATATAAATTAAAAAGTTAGTTTCGACAAATTTTAATGTTGGGGAAGTAAGCTTACACTTCCAACTGCTCGGGAAGCCAATTTGGCTTCCACCCGAACCCGGATTTCCCCTTTCCTGGCAATCTTCTTCAATTTTCCCGCACATGGGATTTTCTCTGCCAATTGCCAAATCATGGATTGGCTAACGGGTAATAAATTCCCCAATTTCCCACATGGGGAAATTGGACGGGGATTGCCAACCCACTTTGCCATTCCCATTGGCAATTGTCTGTTGCTTTCCCCATTTTCCCCTGACACTTAAGCCATTACCCAGGAAGAGAGGAAGTTAGATTAATTCCCGTAACTTCCTCCATCAAACCCGTTGGAAAAAGTCATGCGAAGCTTTGCTTCTTATTTCTTCTGAAGAACATAATATTTTGTCACATCCATAACAAGAGATGACTTTCACGCATTTGTTGCCAACGGAAATAATAGTTCAAAACAAGCAGCAAAGGTTATTATCAAAATCTAAACAGACACCAGCCTGAAGGAGACAGCCTTGGGAGAAGAAAGAGTGACAGCAGCATTTGAAGTTGAATCTCACACGCATTGGCATAAGAGGTGGAGCTTTCCACAGCATTCACAACCCAGAAAGAATTTGAAGGAAACATACAAAAGGTTTTAAAAAGAAGACAGTAAATCCCTTCTCCACGCATCAAAGGGAAAGGAACAGAACCAGATAATTATAAATCCGTACACCTAGCAGACAAAAAGGAGGACACGTTTGTTCTAATTTCCACATAAGGTCATGCAAGAAGTCAAAGCTAATAGGCCACGCCTTGCAAAGGTAAAAGATAAGTCAAAAAGCTGTTAAAAGTATTTCAACAAATGTTAAAAAAAGGAGAATCCACGCAGGGTGAGGAAATTAAAAGAACAGATTTGCCCAATGGAATTTTTAAAGAAAGTTAAAATAAAAAAGGAAACCCGCGCCCAAGCATGAAGATAGGAGGAAGTCAGAAATTGTCCCACAATTTAAAAAAAGCGAGACATTGCCAAGGAAAAGTGCACACCTTGCCATTTTAGAACTCCATGCGCAGAGGGATAAAGAAATAGAGGAACAGTTTTTAAAAAATCAGAAATTGAGCAAACATCCCACGCATTGGACAGTCCAAGAAAAATAAAGAAGTTTCCAAGACCCACGCATACCTGGAGGTAAGAGAACTGTTTTTTCATGCAAATGCATTACTAAAACTAAACTTTCCAAATTAGGAGATTTCACGCAAGGAGGAACAGCCTTTCCAAACAGCAGTCCACAGCCTGAGGGAAAAGAATAGAGAACAGTTTTGAAGATAAAGCAAAAGACAAAGCCAACAGTTGCCCATGCGCCTGGGGGAAAAAGGCATAGTTTTTAAAAATTAATTAAAGGTAGGCCGCACCTAGCCACGTGTGAGGGAAATTCAACAAAGATTTTCAAATCCATGTGCCCAGCACAAGAAGAAACACACGTCCAAAGGAGGACAACAATTTTCCACGAAGATCTCCAAAGCAGGCCAGGAGGAAAGAAAAGTTTCAAACCTCGCATGTGCCCAGCATGAAATAAAATAAAACGCATTGGGCAGAGTATGCATGTCAGTAAAGGAAGAAAATCTTCTACGTATTGCCAAATCCACGAGGACGAATTACCAAAGATTAAATTGTTCTGTCAAATATTAAAATCGGGAGATTTTAATTAAAAAATATTTGTCATTGTATCACTCGATCTAGAATTTGAGCATAGTCTCGATTTGGTTGTATTGACATATTAAAAAAATTGTAATTCAGGTCGGTTATTATTATTATTTTTAAAATAATAATAATATTAAAGCGAAAAATATTTTTCTTCCATCAACGGGGTTTCGGAGACTGAGACACGGCCCAGTTTGCGTTGTCTGGTGTGCTAGTCACTTTTTTGTTAAATTCATAATGGCCGAAAAATCCAAATCTGCGGGGAGATCAAGGAAGCCAGTGGAGAAATCTAACAAATCTACCCTGAAATATGAATTCCAAGGAATTATCCCTCCCAGCTCCATTAAGTCGGCATATGACAACATCACCGATACAAATCTGGGTCACATCAACATGCAACAGTTTTGCGAGCGAGTGAAAACTGAAGGCAAAACCATTTTCTCAGATAGGCTTTACCATAGTGGCCTACCCCAAGCAACAACATTCCCTGTCTCGGTGCAGTGTCCGGAGTTGGTTATTGCTCGCACGGAGCATTATGACCCTGAGAGACGAGGAATTTTCAAAGATAACTGCGAGCCTTTCCTCTTAATCACACCTGAACACATTGAGGAGTTGCTCGGAATACCTGACTTTCCTGAGAATGTGGATATCACTCGCCAATCAACGCAAGAGTTCTGGGATGAAGAACCCCTGAGATGGAGCAAAATGGTCAACAACAACTGGCTAGTAACCAAGAGACCTCGAATTGACAGGCTTCCCAAAGAACTGTACCGCATTGAGTTCGTGGAAGAAATCGGAGACATGATCACTCTCCTAAGTCGAGTTTTCAGTCTACCTTCTGCAAGGATTTTCCACCCATGGATGTACCAACTTATCTGTATCATCCTAGCCAAGAAAGAGTTTGTGGATTGGGCCACCATCATCAGTAACACCATTCACAAGCAATTGATAGAAGTTAAGATGACTGGATGCTTCTACATGACTTCATATCTGACCTATGCGGTAGCACGAAGAAAGCTATTTTCGGGACTTGAAACGAGGGGGGTCATGGGGTCGTCAAACAGTGTTTTTCACTATTACCCTCAGCTCAGTTTCAAAAAATGTTCTCACCATTTTAGAAGAGTCAATGATGCATTCACCTTCCGCGTGATTTGGAACTTGAATCGGAATACTGAGGAAAGGTTTTCCAAAGAAGCCATGAGTGTCATTTCCCAATGGGGAACCCGGTTTATGGAATTTTCATCTTTTTCCTACATTCGCGTGAGTGGATTTGCCGGTACCTCGTGGAAACTCCCTGAGTACGTCAGTGACAGATGGGCATTAATGGAGTTGGCGCGACAACGATTCCAAGTTCACTGTCTTCTTAGTGACAAGCACCGTCCAGGAATTCATTTCCCGATCCAAATCGGGGAATACCAATGTCCAAATCTATTCAGTGCACAACTCATGGAAAAAGAGTTCACTCTCATAACCATCCATCCATATGTGAAGAGAGCCTAGTTTGATATCAATGGATACATGCAAAAGATTCTGGGAGCAAGGTACCAACATAATCCTACCATAGAGGATTTCTGGGCTGCTTGTTCGGATGAACATGAGGTAAGAAGACGGGAGTACTCTTGCCTAACACTTGCTCAGATCAAGGCCTTCCACTTCAGGAGTCCTCTCGATTCATTCATAGATGATGATGAGGATGTCGTTGATCCCTCATATGATGCTGTTGCCTTTACCCCATTGCCTCGAATCGACTGGACTAAAAGAGATGAATTTTCTCTTGATGGCAAGAACCAACCAATTATTGAAAGAAGCATATCTTGGTATGACAAGGAACTTGCCAAATTGCAATCAATTCCAGATCACATTTCGGGATCACAAAAATTGCCTATATGAGGGGGTCTCCATTCGACCAAGGTTTCTTCTCGATCAACTTCATTACCATCCAATCATACACAACAGGCAAGAAAAGAGTGGTTGCCAAAATCCACTTCGCCAAGTAACGTGTCACGAGGAGAGAGATCCAAAGATCCAAACCCCGAAGAAGGAAGAGAGCGTGTGTCTGGATTTTCTACCTCGAGTAGAGATTATTCTACCCACATCGTTAATAGTGCTCCGAAGCTAGCAGCAAATGATCCTCAGCCATGCTTCAAACAAGCATCCACTTAGGTGCAGGTAATTCAGATATCAAACACTTCAGAGCATGTAGTTCATGAAGGGATTTCCCAAAATCTCCCAAATAATCAGGAACTGGATATTGAGGTTGTGTCCCCTCAAATCGAGGTCGTAGATAGGATTCAAGAAGGATCTCATGATGTCAGAAATAATGAGAATATTGATTCGAGTTCCAGGATTCTGTATGCTGAAATAGTGAATGATACTCCTTCTTGGGTTGATTCTGAAGTAAAGAAAAGGAAGAGAGTTGTCAAGCCAATTGACATCGATTTTGATGCCCTTTTCAAACTTTCGAATGACGCCATTCCTAAGAAGCCTAAGGTGCTTTCTCGAATAATGGTGGATAATGATGGAAACAAATTTGTAGACCTTGCCATTCCACAAGTGGATAAAGAGCGCGATGCTATGACGCCGGCCGACTATGAAGTTTCCAGACTGGGACTTGGAAGATCTACATTAGAAAGTGACATGGCGATGGCTCGAGATTCAATTGATATCGTGCTAAAAAGACTTGAGAAATATAAGTCTCAAAATTCTCGGCTCAAGGCCGAAAAGAATCAATTGGTGGAATATGTTCAACATTTGATAAATCCCATATCATCCACCTTCCCAGTACCTGATGCAGTGGCTGCCCCCGATGAAGAGACTCCCAATTTGTCAAAGGAAATAAACACATTGGGCCATGTTACTAAAACTTGGCTTTCAGAGATTCTTGTTTTAGGCTAGGGGACGATGAAGACCGCGGTTAAGCTTCATGAAGATATCAGTGTGTATCTGGATCCAATTCTTTCTTTCAAAGAAACTTTTGTTTCTGTTATATCAAATTTGGATGAGATATTGCGCAATTTACAGGAAAGACAAGTATGGAATCTTCAGTTTTAGCTATTGAAGGAATTCTCAAATTTGAACATTGAGGGACACGTTTTCTTTGGTGTCTGCATCTAAAATCAAGAAAAATGCTTCTCGAGGATTCTATGATCCATTATGACAACATGTGCAATGAAGCCTTCGCTTCACTCTCCTTGATTTAGGAATTCATGGCTGAGATTCCTTGTAACCTCGTAAACGAGCATAATCAAAGGTGTTCATCGGAGCAGGTGGAAGAACAATTTTCACAATTGTTTAAGGGCATGTACGCTCCCGCCAACAATTTCTCGTCAGTTTCCATGGAGCGGTGCATCAAATTGAAGAACTTATTTGAGAATGCTCAATCCAAATTTGTTAATTTAAATGACATGCCAAGTAGAATTATTGAATTGCAGGTATTTTGTGAGGCTATTCTTCTGCCAAGTGAACCTCCAGAAGAGGAAAAGATGTTTGAGACTTTGGGAAGGTTTAGATCCTTTCAACCGACAAAAGCAGCAGATCCTAATTTCACCGGCGGTGCAGGGAGTTAATTTTCTTGGTATCTAACGAAGTGGGAGAGTGCATTTCTCATACGCTTGAGATAGGCAGACCCCATTTCAATGGATAAGGCACTGGTTATTATTGTATATTTTAAAAGGTGTTGTTATTTGGGAAACAATGGTTATTTTAAGTAATTTCTATTTTTGGGTTGTCTTTAATAAAGTTGTTGAAAAAGTCAAATGTCACTGAAGTGCCTTATTTAATGATCATGTAAAACCCTAACTACTTTGTAACCAACTTTTGGGTTATAAAAGGAAGTGAGGGGCTCATTTGTAAAGGGTGACTTTGAGAAAGGAGAAGAAAATACTTTTGTGCAAGCTTTGTTTCAGGAAGAAACTTTGTGTTCTTTTGTGAAAAACATTTTGGAGTTAATGGAATACGAACTTTGTGTCTCATTCATTGTCTCTTGTAACATTTGATGTTCTTATGTTCATTAGATGTTAGGTGTTTTAAATCTTGCATGCAAATATTATCTTTGATCTTACTGTCAACATTATTAATCTGTTGTTCTAGTTCACAGTAATCAAGCTTTGATTATCTACTTGCTCATGTGTGTTCCCTTTTACATATTCTTGTTTGGCTAACTCAAACTCCGTTTTACTTATGTTGGTCATTCACCTTTCTTCTTCATGCAATATTAGGCTTTGTTTTTACCTAACTCTTGCATGTTCTTTCAGTTCATTCCATTCCACTCCTTTCCTTCTTTCCATTCCATCTCCCTCATTCACTTTTCTTTCCATTGATGTTCCAAAACACCCCCCACATACAATTTTGAATGTACAGATGTAAATACAGTTTTGGTTTTCAATAAAGGCAGCCTCACCTTCATTGAGGAGGGACTTCCTTCCCACACTATCGCATGTCATTTGCATGCGTGCAAATCCATATGCTAACAGGAGCCCTAGAAGCACCCACCACCATTGCCAAAGGTGATTCCTTGACTGATTTTCCCTGACAGCCCTATGAAAGCTCAAGAGAATGAAGAAATTGCTAAGCAAGAGCCAAGCGAAGTGGAAGGTAAAGAGCTTTTTCTTTTGATTGTTAATGATATTCCCTTGATTTCTAATGGTTGCATGTGGAAAAATACTTAGGGAACTTGGAAGCATGAGGAGCGAGATGATAGCCCAAACAAGCCTCATATGATAATAGGAGTTGTGCATATTGGGGCTGTCCAAAGGTATGAAGAAGTTCCTAAATCATTGCCTTCTTCTATGCTAATTCAGTTTTGTTGTCTTGAGTCAATTGACGAAAAGAACGACAAAATGTCATGGTTGAGGTTCATTTGTAAACCATGGCAAGTGGCTGCTCATCATGATCAACAAGCTAAAAATGGGGTTATAAATGGAGAAACATCTGAATATTGGAGGAAATTTAAAGCTGAGCTTCCAAGTGAAGTTGTTATGAGGTATACCCATGAGACAAAGGCATTTACGAGTGCCCATGACCACTTTCAGTCCACTGTAATATTCAGACCAGCAACTAATGGTAAGCCATATGATATTTTGTTTGATCATGACAAGTCTCTTTTGCATCATTATTTATCATTACCATGTTTTGGTGATCATGACTATGTTAATGAGGTAAAGGAGCAAGGTCGGGAGAAGACTCTTTGTCAAGGACTCATTATACATCTCCCAAACAAAGCCTATGAGGCGGTTTTTTATGACAGCCGAAGGTATACACATATTTTAGATCCTTTGTTTCATTTTTCACCATCATGTTGGGATGATCATCACAAACTCTTTGCCACGAGTTTGGACTTCAAGACAGGGGTTACATTTCACATGATGATTGAGAGAAGAAGAGGTATGATGAAGGGTTACATAGATTGCTTACATCCTTGGGATCCGGGTAAATCCTTGAAGCTCAATTGAGGTGAAGGTAAAGATTTCAGTTTTGATTTTTCCTCTCTTTACTTATGGAAGGGAAGGAATTTGATGAGTTTGTATGAAGTGGGGAAGAATTCTAGCGTGGCATATTTGAGGCATCATAAGCTTGATAAGAATTTTGGTTTTCTTTTCTATGTATTGCTAACTCATGGTTTCATGAAAGAACCAAAAGAAATATGGAAAAGGGGGAGCAATTACGATGAATTTGCAGCTATAAAAATGTCAGTCAAAGAGGGAAATGATGATTATTCTAATCTTTCAGTTTCATATGTGGTTAAACCATGCCCCGTGAAAAGGTATGAATTTTATTTTGGCTTCTTTGTTTTACGTTCAGCTGAAGCTCAAAATTTTTTTTGAGGGTCAACAACTCCAAATTTTAAAGGAATTTACCCTCAAAATTCACAAGGAGTTGGAGTTCCACTTGCAAAATGATGAAATCATAATTCATGAAATCAGGAAAGGAAAAGGTAGGAATGTTAAGCAAGGGAAGGCTGATTTTATCTCCTTACCAACTGTTAAGGAAAGGTCTGAACATAGTTAAGAATGCAAGGAGGAATTTGGCAAGCAACATCATGAGGATGGGAGATTTGTAATGTTTGACCCTCTTGAGTTAAGGGCCACAATGTCTGCTGATTTCAATTGTAGACATGTTGTTCTTAGTCTTTTAGCCTATGTAAGACAATTTTTAGTCCTTACATTACTCATGAAATTGCCTTTCTTCATAAGATTTCAGTTTGGTAGTTGTTATGCCATGGTTATAAAGTTGAATCTGCAAAAATCAGAATTGGAATCTGATCTACCATTAACTGCCATAAACATTGGTGAACTTTCATTTTCGAAGAGAATTCCATCAGGTTTGATGCGGGAAGAAGGTTTCAGCTGAAAGGAGGGAACAAATCAGATTTTGTAGCCTCAATTTAGATAAGATTCCATGTGAATTATGACTATGTTAGCAGAGATTTTTGTACAGTTGAGCATGCAAAGAAAGGAGATATCATTGTTGTTTTTGAAGTAGAAGATGATGAAGACTTCCATGAAGGAGGGGGCAGTAGGGGTATGAGTTGTTTGGGTTGAAGCTCCTTCATTTAATACGCACAAGATCCAAATTATGGGAGCACTACAGCATATTCCTTTACTTTGATAGGATGATACTTGGGCATATGAGTTTGCAATTGCTTGGGGATTAGCAATTTCGGGAAGGGAGGACTGCAGTGTCCCCTTTTTCGAATTAAGAGCCTAAAAGTGGACTTCTTTCCACCCCCTTTCTGTGGTAATGAAGCTTGGTTGAACAAGGGAAGGAATTGCACTTTCATTTCAATTTTCTTAATTAGATTTAATGTTTTTTTTTAGCGTTTCCCTTTATAAAGTAGGTCGGCTATGATTGGAGAGTCATCAAAGCAAATTAAAAGATTAAAAGAAGCCCAAGGAGGTCGGTCCACTTTTATTTGGCCTTCGGCGCCAAGCAAGAGCTATAAAAGGAGATTTGTGACTTCATTTGCATCCTATCTTTGGTGCATTTTTCATATACTTGGGTTTTTAGGCAATGGCATTCCAAGGAGGATGAAAACCTTGTGGCTTGGTGGAGGATTGAAACCCTCCATTGTGTGTGATTTGAAGATATCTATTGAAGACTTCTTGCAGATTTGGATCTAGGGCATCAAGGGAAATATCTACAAAGGCTTTGCATGCATTTTGGAGCTCTCCCTAGACTAGAATGAGGATGTCAGACTAGGACATGGATTAGCTTGTCAAACTGGTAATTTTTCATCTTCTTGCTCTATGCCTGAGATTACAATAGTTTGGAAGGCTATTTATACATCTGAGTATGCAAAGGAAGAATTTGTTACTAGTATTTTTGAAATTGAAGATGAAGAGGACTTTAATGAAGAAAGGGGCAGTGGGTGTTTGAGTTTGTTTGGGAAAAAGCTCCTTTATTTGACAGACATGGGATCCATAATTAGAGGAGCACTGTTGGGAGGGGAGGACAATAATGTCCCCTTTTCCAAGCTTGTTGACTACGAAGACCTTGGGCGCACTCCACTTCCCGTGGGCCTTAGGGAGGGAAGCAAGGGAAGTGAAACATTGCCATAATTGTGAAGGATGACTTGACAAACAAGCAAGAACTTCTATTTTTGTCTTCACGAGGTCAGTCTTCTTTGGAAATAGAAAGTACTCTTTTCCTACATTGAGGTCGGTTATCTTGGAGGCCTACATTGGTGATAGAAAGTGCGCATTTCCTTCATAAGGAGGTCGGTCTTGTGGAAAACATATGTTGAAGATAAAGGAGAAATAACTCTCCCAAGGAGGTCGGTCCTCCAACAAAGAACATGCATTGAAATTGGCACCACATAGAGGATATATAAGGAGTTCATTCATCTTGAGAAGCATCATGCATCATTCATCATTGATATTTTCTTGGAGTTGGAGCTTGTGAAGCTTCTTTCTCTTGCTGATCCATAGGAATCCAAAATAACTCTACTTAATCAAATCAGCCAGCACCAAAGAAGGAAAATGTAGAAAAGGAGGTTATGTTTGCATTATAACAGAATCGCCACTCTGTGCAGAGCGGCGGTTACAGAACTGCCGCCCAACTTGGGCAGCGATCCTGTAACTGCTGCCCAGACAGGGCGACGTTCCTATGACCGCCGGTCTGCACCGAGCGACGGTCCTGTCACTTTCGTACAGAAAAATAAATGGAGCGTGAATGGACACGAATTTGGAGCGTTCGACCTTGTCCCTTCCCTGCCATGACTTTTCCCATCCTCCAGTGCACAAGAGGACATGGGGAAGGCTATAAATACTTTGGGAGAACAAAGGAATAGATCATCGGAAGTAAGAGACTTCATGGGAGTGAGTGCAAGAGTTTGAGAAAAGAGCAGTCAAGTAGTTGGGAGGAAGTGTGAGACATTGTCAAATTCCTTTCTCACCTATTGTAAAGTCTGTATCTCTTATAATTTGAATTGGCCAATAAAGTAAAAAGGGAATAAAGAGCATATTTCTCCTTCCATGGAGTTGCCTCCTCTTGATGATGAAGGCAAGCTAGTGTTGGAACCGGAAGCCATCATAGAAGAGTGAGAAAGGAAGCTGCGGAATAGAACTATTAGGGAGTACTTGGTTCAATGGAAGGGGCTGCCTTTTGAGGATGCAACATGGGAAGGTGCAGAAATTTCAGAGCACCTAAAATCGAAATTGCTTGTGGGCAAGCAATTTGAGGAAGGGAGGACTGAAATGTTCCTCTTTCTAAAATAACCATGACGAAGACCCTTGGCCTATTTTGTCTACCCGACGGCCAAAGGGGAACATAAGGGTGATTTAAGTTATATATAATTATTATAAAGTGCCATTAACAAAAGAAAATTATGTAAGCACTTATAATAATTTTAGTAACTTAATATTATGTCAAAACCAAGTCATAAAGGGGTGCAATATTATTTTATTTTGGTCCTAGAAAATAATGCGACTTGGCCCATGATGGAAATAGGACCTTGGTGGGTTAAAAAAGGGGCCATTATAATTTTATGTCTTCCCTAAGGAGAAGTACGACTTGGCCTAGTAAGAGTTTTGGGTTGAAAAGATATTAAAAAATGGATGCAAGCTGATTGGATGTTTGGGGTGGTGTCTTTTGGGTCTCTTCTTTCCCTTAAGGAAGAAGTCGACTTGCTTTTGACATTATTCTATGACCTCATATTTTCTACTTGGAGCTGTGAGCTTGTGAACTGCTGCTGTAATTTTCTGCGGACGAAAACCCTCAGAAAAAAGGTGTAGGAAGAATGAAAACTCTTCCTAAAATTTGCTATTTTGGTTGGTGAAGATTCAGAGAAAAAATCAGATTTTTAGAGCCATTCATTCTCAGCTGGAGCGACCCAGTTTGGGGCTATTTGCAAGGATTTGAGGAGCATTTCCAGAAATTTATCCAGCACTTTTGGGGTATTTTTGTGGGGTTTCAAACCCTTTTTCTTCTGCTGTAATACACAGGTCAGATCTGCAATATTTTGTCATTAAAATCAAGTACCGGAGCTCCCATTTTGGTATCTATTTATGCTATTGGTCTCTATAAATCCATTTTTATTGAAAAATACAAAAAGAAGTGTTTTTGCTTGGTTCATAGTATTTTCTTCTCCTTGTGCAAATCGCATTTTCTGGGTAATTTGTTTCTGTGGTATATATTTCAGATTTTTGGTTTATATTCTAGTTGGGTTATTAGCATATTCTATTGGGTCCATTTGGGGACATTACAGCTAGATAGATTTCTAATTTCTGATGCTTTCTTCATTGCTAGTTTTATTCCTAAATCTTTTGTTCTAATTATCATGACTTTGTATCATTGGCCAGTTAACTTGGAAGTCTAGAATTCCTGCCCTCCTAACCCTCCTTTCAGATTTCAGCTTATGTGGCTTTTGCATGAAGGTTTTAGAGATAAAATTCTTCAATGGTGCCATGAAGTAAGTCAAGAAATGTTACGAAAATGTTCTACTTCGCTAAAAGGTTTCAACTTATCAAAACTCAAGCTAAACATTTGAATTAAGAAGAGTTCGGCAACATTATTGAGAAAAAGAGAGAATGAGTCAACAGATTGGTACAATTGAACGAGGTCATTTGTCGCTAGGGCAAGACAAAACTCTCTACTAAGCAGGAAATCCATTTAATCACCCTAAATGAAGAACATGAGAGACATGAAGGGATTCTAGTCAAACAAAAGTCTTAGATTCAATGGCTTCTAGAAGGAGATCGTAATGCTAAGTTCTTACATAAATCTCTCTTAGCTAGAAGATCCCATAATTATATTTCTTTTCTAAAGAATAAGGAGGGTCTTCAAGACTACACTTGGGCAGGTATGAAAGATATAGCTCGAGCGTATTATGAAAATCTTTTTAAAGTTGAAGCCTTAAACATAAAAGCCCAACATCAACTTCTGGTAGACATTCCCAGTCTCATTTTGGAGAAAGATAACAAGAATTTCTAGGCCAAAATATAGATGTCAGAACTTAAACACTTTGTTTTTAAAATGGAAAAAAGGAAGACTCCTTGTCTAGATGGTTTTACTATTGAATTCTATCAAGAATTTTGGGATACAGGTAAGGATGAGCTTTTAGAGTTGGTGGAAGAGGCCCGCATAGCCAAATCCATTCTTAAAGAGATCAATAAGACTTTTATTGCACTAGTTCCCAAATCCCAAGAAGCTGATGACATTTCTGGCTTTCAACCTATAATGCTTTGCAATGTTTTGTATAAAATAATTACTAAGCTTATGGCTGAAATGCTCAAACCTTTGTTGCATAAAATTATTTCACAAGAATAGAGGGGGTTTTGTGGAAGGCAGACAAATCTTGGATGAAATAGTGTTGGCTCAAGAAGCTCTCCATCCGATGCAGGCTCAAAACATTCCCTCAATGTTTATTAGGTTGGATTTATCCAAAGCCTTTGATGATGTGGATTGGCATTTCCTCCTTAACGTCTTGAATAAGTTTGGATTTGCAGTAGATTGGGTGGATTGGGTTAAGGAATGCATGTCTACAGTTTCTTTTTCAGTCCTTATTAGTGGCTTCCCTTCTCATTTGTTTAAAGCCTCTCGTGGGATAAGATAAGGCGATTCCCTCTCCCCTTATCTCTTCATCATTTTGGTTGAAAGTCACGGATAGAAACTTTTTTAAAGCTAGAGATGCTAGACTTTTAGAGGGTATTACCATTTCTCGAGGGGATAAATCAATTACTCATTTGCAATTTGTCGATGATTCTACTTTAATGGGGCAAAGCTAAGATTACAAAGGCTACTCGTTTTTAAAATATCCTCCACACTTTTACTAAAGCTATAGGTCAATTGGTAAATGGAAAAAAATATAGAATTAGTTTTTTTCATTGCTTTGAAAAGGCAGGAGAATTTAATCATGGAGAAGTTCAATTTTGTTAGAGCTTCCTTCCCACTTACTTATATTGGTATCCTCTACAAGATAAGCGTCCGAAGGATTGGTCTTTGTTGATTCAGTGAGTTGGAGATAAATTCTCTAAATGGACTAATCAGTGGTTATCTTCTTGAGGAAGAATTACTTTGGTTAAATCAATTTTACAAGCTCTCCCTATTTATGTCTCTTCAGTATTAAACATCCTTGTTGCAGTTTTGGAAGTACTTGATCAATTTAGTTATTTATTCCTATGGAGTGTTTGTCACCATTAACGGAAATGGGATTTGGTGAAATGGGATACTTTATGCCATCCTAAAGTAAAAGGTAGTCTTGGGTTCAGATTTACAGTGAAGAATGGTAAAGCTCTTCAGGCCAAACTTTGTTGGTGCCTTCTACATCAGCTGAATGAATTATGGGCTTATGATCTACGGGCCCAATATGTAGAAGGTAGTTCCCTAGAGGAGATTATCCATCTTATCTTCTATGTCATGGTTTTCCCATCCTTTCTACTTTAAGGGTTGGTGAAGAGATGCTTAAGAAGCATCTCTATTGGAGTGTTAAGAATGGTCAACAAGCTAACACAAAGTTATTAAGCTAACTTTTGGATTATTCCTTTTCTTTCTAGATCTGTTCATAAACTGTGTTATTATAGATCTAGATCTGAAAGTTTTCTTTGCTTTGAATTTTGTGCTTAATGATCTATTTATTTTAATCTATGTGCATGCAATCAACTCTGTAAACTATTGCTTGGGTTGCACATCCTCTCTACTTTTTTCCGTTTCCTATTATTTTCTTCTTCTGTAGATTTTTCCTTTCTTTTACACCTGCTTACTTGCTGCAGAACCGTATAGCTATGGTTCATGAGCTGCACGGTTAAAGTAATATGAACAGATAAATATTAGGACTTATAAACTGACAAAATCTTACACGGGAGCCTCACTGGTAAATGAAGGAGATTTATCTCATGGCTGCCTAGGTTTTCAGCTGTGCAAAAAATCTAGCCAACAGTCTAGTTAATTGCAACCACAAGAAAAATGTAGATCTAGAGTCTAGAAACCCCCCAAAATCATGAAACTTGATATTTCGGCCATTAAAATTATGATAATTTAGAATATCAACTGAAAATGGATATATAAATTCACCAAACCACGTAAACCCTACTCAAGGTAGGTCGCTCCACTAGAAAGAAGCCAATATCAATATGAAAATGATATATCTCTCCTTATACCAGCCTTATTCACCAATCCCCAAGTCAAGATGAAGGGTTTTCGTCCTTCACTCAACCTCTAGAAGGGTTTTCATCCTTCACTCAACCTCTAGAAAGTTTTTCATCCTTCTAGGTTGTCACAAGGTTCGCCGCATTTGTTTGGAAAACATTCGCAATTCGCCGCATTTAATACTGTAAACCCCAAACCCACATGTTGTAGTAGACTGCAAAATACCCAAGCGTTACTAGGGTAAAATGGAAAAATTCCATGACTTGCGTATCAGTGTAGGGTTTTTTGTTTTTTAATAATGTTTATTTTGTGTAAATTTTACTGTTTGTTTTATATTTCGTTTTTCTTTTGTTTTTTATTTTCATTTTATTATTATTTTATTTTATAAAATAGTCATGATCTTCTTAAAAAAATGCTTTTATTTGATTGTTTTTATTTACATTTTAAATCAATATATAATATTTATCGATATTATATCCCTTATTAAATTTTTGAATTAATTTTGTAAGTATTATTTACTTCAAATTTTCATTTATATTTTTTTATTTATAGGTTATATATTAAAAAAAATCGTAATTTATATATGTCCAATTTTATCACGAGTTTTTTTCCCGATTTTTATCGTTGCCGAATCTAATCTGAATTTTATTGTTGCCGAATTCGAACATGAACACGAACCTTGTGACTTAGCTTCTAGACAAACACACATGATGGTTTTCGTCCCTAAGGGCAAGAACATGGAGCAACAAGCGCACAATGCCCAAGTAAAATAAAATGCACCAAGTCTAGATCTTAAATGATGTCTTAGCTTCCCTTTTATATCTCTCCATTAGTGCCGAAGTATGAAAGGGAAAGGCCGACCCCTTAAAGAGGTTCTTTTCTTTCATTAGCTTCCTTCAATTCATTAAAACCCAACTAACTTGACATAAGAGACAAAACACTAAAAAAAATAATTAAAAATCAGTAGAAAACATATCATATGGAAGCTCAGAGTTCTACTCCATCTTCTTCACTTCTTTGCCATGGAGAAGAAATGGCAAGAAGTCCAAAAAGTAGCTCTCAAGTGGGAAAAAATGACATTACAATCCTCCCTTCCCAAAATTGTTTTTCCCCAAGCAATTGCAAACCCAATGTATCTACTGCCTTGAACTCTTCATTCCCGTTACTTTAAAGTTCCATAACCTCTAATGAAATAGGAGATGGCACCCATGATAAAGCATCCGTGACCATAATAGGCTTTCCCTTCACTTCAATAGTGTTATCCCAAAAACAACTGTAATCATGCATCTCTCTTTCAAAAATTAGAATGTACAATTCTGACAATGACACATCATAATCTGATTTTATTCCTTCATTCAACTGAAATCTCCCTTCTTTATTATTCCCTGAGGGAATGCACTTAAAAAATAGAAATACTCTATTGTTCATGGCTGTTAGTGGCAGCCCCAACTCTGATTTTTGCAGATTTAATCTTGTAATCATGGTATAATAAATACCAAACTGAATTTTCACAAAGAAAGGCAACTCCATAAATAAGGCAAGGACTGAAATTTGATTTACATATGCTGAAAACTTAGGAACAACAGGCCTACAAATAAAATCAGTAGTCATCTTGGCCTTAAATTTGAGAAAATCAGCCTCCCTAGCATGCCTATAAATTATGATTTTATCATTTTTCAAGTGGAGCTCATACTCCATGTGACTTTTGAGGGCAAGCTTCTCTAAATTTTGGATCTCTAGATAATCCCAAACATTGTGTGACTCTTTTGAAATGAAAACAAGTTAGTCTAAGCAAAATCCATACCTCATCACAGGGTCATAAAATTGAGAGATAGAACCATCATTCTCCTCTTTGGTGACCATGTGAATAGCTAAGTTTAGCATAATGGTTTCCCTTGGCCCTTACCTCCTTTGGTTCTCTCATGGAACCATGGGTTAACAATCCACAGAGAGAAAATTCAGAATTCCCTTCAAACTTATGCTTCCTTAAACACATCATGCTAGCATTCTCTTTCCTGAAATTCCATTAGGTAAGAGAGAAATTGAAATTTTTACCTTCACCCTTGTTTTGTCTCATGAAGTGATCCGGATGATCAACCCATGGAGTATCATGAACAACCCTCAAAAGCCTGTTTTTCACCCTTGATTCGAGTACCAAATAGACTCGGTTTTGGTAAAGGACAAGGCCATCCATCGCCTGATATTTTTCCTTACTTATTTTTCCTTCAAACACATCATTAGCAAACTTGTTTTTTGCATATTCAGCTGAGATTAATGATTTCCAATCTGCTGTAATTTCAGATAAAGAACAGAAATGTGACTCCCGTGAAATAGTATCTTCCACCAAATAACTAATTTGGAGTGTTTCCGGGCGCATACCTTGCAAAGTCATCTTTTTGTCTTGGTCTATGAAACTTATCTCCATGCTTTGATGTTTGAAAGTGAGCTTTCCCAATAGATGCAACCATTGGACCTCAAATATGCTATTCATATCAGCTATGTTAATGAAATGTCAATCAGCACATACCTCATAATTTTCCTATGTATCATGGAGTTGGAAATACTCCTTTGAGCATGGCATAGAGTAACCATCCATTATCTCCACCGTCTATACAATTAATTCCAAGCAGTCACTAATGGAATCATGAGTGACTCCACCATTAATCAAACCTATGACTCCTTGTTCATGGAGGGTAGAATCCTTCATAAGCTTGTTTGTATACATAATACTTTCAATATTATCCTTCATCAAAAGTTCCTCTAACCATGTGCATGGGATAAGAATGTCAAAGACTTCCTTTTTACCATGCAAGAAGTCAACCGGAACCATGTACCCTTGCAAGGAAATATCCAAATGCCATGTGTCAACCCACAAGTTCTTCACATCACCAAAACTTAGCATGTGATCTTTAACAACAACTTTCCCATGATGACATAAGTATGAAAATGATATAAAAGGAGAAAAAGTGTGATTTCCATCATACCTTGGGTTGTCCACCACATATCCACCTTCCCATGCCGGATGAGTGGTGATCGAAACATCCTCTATACTCCCAAACTTGTGACTCAGAATTTTGGAGTTGAAATCAACCTTATTTTTCACCTCAGATTCAACAAATGAAGCTCTTTCCGCTTTGTTTTCAACAATATTTTGCTGATACTTGCTTGGGACACCTTCATGGTTCTTACCGGAGTCATGTACAACATAAAATTGCCCTTTATTGACTACTGTTCTGGAAATTCCAGCAAGCTCTTCATTACCATAACTATGCAAATAGAATTCTTCTTTCCTTGATCCTATCTTTGGAATGCTCTGAAGATGGATGGGGGCTTCTTGGAAAAGATTATTTTTCCCTTTAGTACCCTTCATCCTCTCATCTTTCTTAGAATAATGCTTATGATGATCAAACCCTTGCAAACACATATTATGAGGGTGATGCAATAAATTAAATTGCTTACCATTTGTCACTGATTTGTAAATTCCAGCAGACTGAAAACCCTCATGTCCCCAGATTTCACCCTGAAATCTGAGACTACCCCATGTAAAAAATTTCGTACTTTTAAAATAACGGGTCGTTTTGTGTTTTTATTGCCAGAAGATGCCTGTATTGTGTTTAGATATTCCCAGTGAATCATAGGAGCCAATTTTGACAAATACCCAGATGCCGAAAATTGTTTTATCCCTTTGTCAAGTTTTGTCTGCGGGAAAATTTTATTTAATTATTTTGAGCCCCGTTTGAAGTAAATTGTGCTTTGGTTTAGCCTTGTTGAAATTTTGCATGTCAATATTCACATATACCAGTAGGGTTTTCACCAGGAATGGATCCTGGGCTTTATCTGTGACTTCTGACAACGTTTTGCGTTTTTGTTATTTTTCTCGTTATTTTTCTCTGTGAAATTCCCCTAGGTCAATTCCTTCGCCAGTACAGTATGTTTTCTTGCCTGGAGTATCTGGAGATCATCTACGACCGCCATGCCAGAAGGAATCAACCTCTGGAAGTCAGATTCTCTTTAAAAAGACGAAGTTGTACACAAAAAAGCTTCATTTGGACAAGTCGCATTTTTTGGAATGGATGGATTTAAGCTGCAGTGGGATTTTTGGTCACAGCAGGCAGGTGGGATTTTTGTACCTGCCTTGCAGGTACTTTTTCCCATGAAGGCAAAGTCACTTAAGTCATGATGGGAAAATTAGAGGCAGCAGGCAGGCGGGAATTTCTTACTTGCCTTGCAGGGTGAAAATTCCCATTGTGAAATAAAGAAAAATCACTTAAGGCATTGATGGGAATTTCTTACCTGCCTTGTAGGGTAAAAAATCCCATTGTGGAAGTCAAACAACTTAAGTGGATAATGAGATTTTTGGAGCTGCCATGCAGGGTGAATAATCCCATCAAATTTGACTTTTAAAAATAGAAACCAACCTTTACCAAAAAGTGCGACCCCTTTGGAGCATTAATTAATTTATTTAATGGCATTTATTAATAGTCTCTCTTCCAATTTTGGCGCCCAAGGATGAGGAAAAGTCAATGCATAAAGGGAAGTCAAAGAAGACTGGAAGTAGAATGCTAAAAATAAATTAAATTTATTTATTTAATGCAGCCCTAGAGCATGCTAAAAAGTGCGACCCATTTGGAGGAGAAATAATACTTTTTGAAGTATTAATTAATGGTTTTTTATTCCTATTTTTGGCGCATGGAGAAATAGAAGGTCAAAGCATGATGTTAAGTGAAAGTAGAGGGCTAAAAATAAATTAAATTAATTTATTTAATGGCAGCCATGAGCATGCACAAAATAGGCGCCCAATTTGGAGAGAAAAACATGTTTATTAATTAATTAATTGCCAAGAATAGGAGAGGCAATTATTAATTATAGAATGATGAAGGTTATATAAGCATGGGCTGCCATAATGATGAATTAATTAATTCTTCTAGCAAAGGAGTGCAGCCTGGACAGTTTTGGCGCCCAAAGGAGGAGGATTTTTGCTCAAAGAAGTATTTTTCACTGCCGGAAAGCTTCAAGGTTTGGCGCCTAGGATTGGAGGAGCTTGTTTTAGGCTTGGTTAATTACTTGCATAGTGGTACAAGGTGTCCAGGTGAAGTTGAAAATATTTATGCTTGCTTTGCATGCAAGCAAAGCCTCAAATTTTAGGGCAACGGGCTTTATATATGCAGATTTTTATGATAAAAATCAAGTGTTCATGTTCCGGTTGCCGTCTTTGTCTGAATTAATTGCAGGTATTCATTACAGGTGCTTATATAATTGAAAGGGAGCTTAAATCAATGTCAGATACATTGAATATATCCTCCGAATCTGAAGAAATTCCCAGATCTGCACTAGTTGTAAAGAATTATGACTGAATAAAGAGAAAAAGAGTTGCTCAGACAAAGATAGATCCGACCATGGCAAAGCGGGATGAAAGAGAAAGCTCAGCAGAATCATGCATTACTTCCAGGTTTGCTGACATCAGAGACACAGATCTAGGTCCAGAACCTCTTTCCGAATTGATTGACAGATCCAGAGTTGGAAAGACTTCTCTCATGTGTGCAGTCAAAAGCAGTGGAATCATTCGAGCTTCAACATTCCCATTCACAGCCCAGTTGCCAGAATTCGTCATGGAGTGTGCAAGGTCATACCATCCACTATCCAGATCAATCCGGGATGCTGCGGGGAAGACAATAATCTGGCTGGATGCACAGTTCATTAATTATTGTCTGAAGATTCCAACACGACAGGTGGTGACTACTATCAGCATGCTGGATGCCGACAACAGATGGGAGAAGCATAAAGTTGACTGTGTGGGCATAATGAACAACAGGTATATGAAGAAGCCCAGATCTCCATCCAAGTTCCTGAGGACTCTTCCACGATCCAATCTGGTGCAGGAGGTGGATGACATTACCAAATTGCTATGTAGGATAAATGGCGAAGCTAACGCTCACAACAAGGTATCTTCTCTTCTGCTCATGGATGTATGCCTTCATCAGGAACATTGAAATCAACAAAACAGATTCTATAATCAATTGGTCGGAAATCATCAATGACAACATTAGTGAGCAGCTCCGGAATGTGAGGTGGACTTATAGCTTCAAGATGACTTCATATTTGGTATATGCAGCAGCCTCGCAGGGTATCTTCTCCAAGTTGGATAGACGTGGTGTGCTCTCCAAGGATCCTATTTTTGAGTGCTATCCGCAACTTACTGTGCCTGCATGCAATAAAGATTATAAGGTGGTCAACGATGGATTCTTCTACGGATTCATTTGCAGGCTGAACGGTGATCTGAAGACCAACAGGGTAAGCAAGGAAGCTTGGGAAGCTGTATCCCAGATTGGCAGTATCTTCATCCAGTTTGCGGACTTTACATACCTCAGGGTCACCGGCTTTTCGGGAGAACCAGTCAAGTTGCCCAGATATCCAAGCGACAGATTGGTCATCATGGAGTTGAGCAGACAACTTGTGGAGATGCATGACCTACAGTCGAAATGGCACAAGTCTACAGGCTTCTTCCCGATCACAGTGGGCTATTATAGCTGTCAGAGCATTCACAAAGCCAGAGGAATTGAAGCGGAGATGTTCTCTGAGTACGAGCATGAGTTCTTCCCAGCACGGCTGAACTTCGATCCATATGGGGTGGCAAGGAAGACAATCTCCCAGGAATACGCGCATGTGCCTTCGTTAGAAGATTTCTGGATGAAGTGCAGAAGCGAGTACGAAGTTAGGAAGAAAGACTTCAGCAGGTTATCAACGCGACAAGTGTTTGATTATGGATTAGCACGGATACCTGCGGATCTTAAAGATGATGGGCCTGTGTTACTTGATGCATATCATCAGATGGGAGGAGATAGAGTTGTACTTCAAGAGAACATTGGTGGCTGCCACACGATCGAGGAAAGGTCTGCCGCTATTCTGGTCAATACTTCGAACTAGTTGCTGACAAAGGGATATTGCCTTGATGAAGCTTTGATGAATCAGATCATAGGCAACCTCAGCACAGGAGATTCCATCAAAAGGAAGCACGAGGGAGAAAGCAGCAGAAGACCCGAAAAGATTAAAGTGCACAAGAAGTCTCATTCGAGGGAAAAGGTTACTTCTACGGCTATGGTGTTAGTTCCGACTTCTCTAGCGTCAAGTACTTCACCAACTGTTGCACCTCAGCAAGATACTGCCGTTCCTCCGTTGAATTCGACAACATTTGTGTTTTCTCCTCAGCCACTCCGATCAACACCTCTTCCTGAAGAAATGCTGAAGTTGCAGATGGCAGAATTTGAAAGAGCTTTGTCTTTGGACAATACAGAGGACGGTAGCCACGACACTGTAGCAGTTTCGGATGGAGAGGAACCAGAGCACGAGATGGTGGTACATTCGACAACTTCTCATTCTCCGAGAAGCAATTTCTCAAAGTGGTTGGCTTCACAGTCGGTCCCAGAGGCTAGAGAGGAGATCAACTTGGAGGAACATGACTTGCAGCTGCTCTTGAGTTTGGGTGGAAAAGACAGAAGACCTAAAGTTGCTAAGGTGACTTCGAGGTTGATTATTGAGGAGTCAGGGCAGAAGTTCACTGAGGTATCGGTTCCAGCAGAAGGAAAGAAGAAGGGCGAACTCAAGGCAGCGGATATAACAGTGACCAAAGTACCCATAGGACAAGCCACTATTGAAGGATTGAAGCAAGACACGCAGACATTGATAAATGCTTTATTCCTTAGGCTTGACAAAGAAAAGGCGGAAAAAGTTGAACTTTAGAAGCAGATGTCTCAGTTGTGCGAGATTATTGCCAAAGTTGCCAAATCTTCCACTCAGCCAATTTCAGCACATAAGCAGGTGAGTGATCATCTGATGCAGGAAGTGGAAGATGCAGGTAACCAGGTTAAAGCTATCGACGAATGGAAGAATCTAATCATTCGCCAAGCTTCTGTACAACTCAGGGAGGTGCCGACCCGTCTAAAGGTTATGAAGGATGCATCGGTTCAGCTGAAGCAACTAGTGACAAGCACGATGGACATGAACACAGTAGCTGAAAGTAACCTGAGTACTTTGGTCGAGATAAATAAATTGCCGAGGGAGGTTTTGACTGTAGAATGAATTGTGCCCGATGGATCAGTTGAAAAGGGGAAGCAACTTGAGTTTGTAGTTTCTTTCCGCTTGGAGATCTTCAGAATCATGTTGAAAAGAATGTGGGCGCTTGAGAGTATGACATCATCACTACCAGACAATGTCATTGCTTTCACCAATGAGGAAGTGGTCGGGAACGTTTCTTCATACAAAAGGACCATTCCTAGCAAAGTGCCTGATTCCTTGGAAGGATCTCTTCTGATGGTGCAAGAGAGGATTGATGGAGCTGTTAGGCCTTTCACGATGGATTCCATCAGTAAGCTGGTAACACTGCAGTCAGATATTAAGAGGTTTGGGCCTAGCTTGAAGGATGTGGAAGCGTGCATCGAGGTTTTGAACGAAGGCTTGTTGTAATTCAGGACAAAAAAAGTTGTGGCTAAAACAGATGGGAAATTGCTGAATTACATGTTCGACAAGTATATTCAGTATCAAAACAAAAAGAAGATGTAGATGTTACAGTTGACAGCGGGTCTTTTTTTCTTCTTTCTTTATTTCTTATGTTCCAGATGTAATTGTAAAACTTTAAAGTTATTGATTTGAAAACCATTACTTTAAGTTGTGCGGAACGATTCTATAAGTTAAGTGACCGATGTGCATAATTTTGACTAGAACTCTAGATGCATGTCACTTAGAGAGGAATTAAAGGAAGATGATTGCCAGATGTTATCTTTACTTCTTGTTTATGTTCTAGTTCAGTTAAGTTTCCCATTTGTAATTTCCCTTCTACATTCTATAAGTAGAGGAAGAACCTTCGGGTTAAGGAGGAGAATTTGTAAGCAGCATTCTTGTGTTCCAGACTTTGTGCTGAAACCCCTGATAGCTATTTGAAGCAAAGGAATAGAAAGGAGCAGATTTTCGGAGAACTTTGTGTCGACGGTGCATTTTGTTTCTAACTTTTTGTCTTAGATCTACTTATAAACTTTGTGTTATTCTAGATCTAGATCTGAAAGCTGCCTTTGCTTATAATTCTGTGTGTTAATATCTATTGGTTCTGTCTATGTGCATGCAATCAACTCTGTAATCTATTGATTGGGTTGCACATCTTCCCTCTTTCTTTCCTGTTTTTATTATTTCCTTCTTCATCAGATATTTCCTTTCTTTAACAGCTGCTTACTTGTTGCAAAACTATACAACTATGGTTCATGAGCTGCATGGTTAAAGTAATACCCCCAAATAGATACTAGCATATTTAATTGACAAATCTTACACGGGAGCCTCACCGGTAAATGAGGGAGATTTATCTCATGACTGCCTAGGTTTTCAGCTATGCAGAAAATCTAGCTATCAAACCTCTTGTAGATATGATTTTATTTCATCAACTCGCCACCACATGCAATCATTGGAAACCATAAAAACATCATTTATTGTCAAATAATTTTTACCTTCATGTTGCATATGGGTCTTTTCTTGTTCTTGTTCCTTTATTTCTTCTTCTTGCTCTACCATCGCAATTTGGATGCTCTTCTCCTCTTCCTTTCTCCTGGCATGTTGAAAGTCCCTTTGAGGTGTTTAAGACCTAGGTTCTTGCCTATCTCTTCCTTTGTTCACTCGTATGAACTCGGCAAGTGAAATAGCCTCTCGAATCTCCCTTGGTAAGGCCATGTATTCCTCATAATTCGCTGCAATATTCCTTCCACTGATAGGTCTTGCTTCTTCTTCCGGAATGACCTCTTGTTTGGGAAGGAAAGTGGGCGTAAAACTCAATCCTCAGGCTGATACAATGGGTCACTTGGCATTATTGGCTCCATACGAGCTGCCTTCAACAGGTTGAACCCTAGGTTCAATCATCCTCTGGAGAGAGGGCAAGAAAATCCATGGTGTTCGTAAGTCTTTCTTGGCCGGCAATTAATTTATCCATTGAACCCCTAGGCCCTTGAGAATCCGTGCTCTGATACCACTGCAATGACCCTTTCAAGGGTTTAGACCAAAGAAAAGGAATTTAGCCAAACTCCAAAATTATTCAAATCTAATTTTAATTGCAACATACTAAAAAAGCAAAATCAGCAAACTGTCCTCTTCACAAAATATGCTAAAACACCATGAAATACTTCAAATTCATTTGACACAATTTCTATGTATATTTTATACATCCATAAGAGCCAAAATCAATGAAAATACTGAAGAAACACACTGCTGGAAATTAATTAATGTCCAATTAATTGCAGCCACAAGAAAAATTTAGATCTAAAAATCATGAAACTCGATAATTCGGCCTTAAAAATTATGATAATTCACATTATCAACTGAAAATAGATATATAAACTCACCAAACCATGTAAACCCTACTCAAGGTAGGTCGTTCCACTAGAAAAAAGTCAACATCAATATGAAAATGACAGATCTCTCCTTATATCAGCCTTATTCACCAATCCCCAAGTCAAGATGAAGGGTTTTTGTACTTCACTCAACCTCTAGAAGGGTTTTCGTCCTTCTAGGCAAACACACATGAGGGTTTTCGCCCCCAAGTGCAAGAACATGGAGCAACAAGCTCACAATGCCCAAGTAAAATAAAATGCGCCATGCTTGGATCTCAAATGATGTCTTAGCTTCCCTTTTATAACCCTCCGTTGGCGCCAAAGTATGAAAAGGAAAGGCCGACCCCTTAAAGAGGTTCTTTTCTTTCATTAGCTTCCTTCAATTCATTAAAACCCAGCCGACCTGACATAAGAGACAAAACACTAAAAGAGAATATTAAAAATCAGTAGAAAACATATCATACGGAAGCTCAGAGTTCTCCTCCATCTTCTTCACTTCTTTGCCATGGATAAGGAATGGCAAGAAGTTCGAAAAGTAGCTCTCAAGTGGGAAAAAGAGACATTACAGAGACCTATTATGGAGTGTCTCTATTCCAAAAACTAGATCATGGTGGCACATTATTTCAAACCATTGAATAATATGGTAGGATTAGGTAGAAGTTGGATTCTTCCTGATGATTGAACCTTTCAATTGGCGGACAATCAAAAGCAGGACATCTTTTTCGTAATCCAAAGGAGGTCACTCTTTTGTTCACAAGTTGAAGATAGTATAGGTTGGGGTATTTAGAGGATTTATATTATCGCTGGAGGTTATGATGCTCTTTGTAGGACTATCCCTCATCCCCTAAAAGACATCCTTAAAGCTCTTTGGTCTAAAACCCTTTGGCCTAGA
Organism: Taxus chinensis; assembly: GCA_019776745.2. NCBI lineage: Eukaryota > Viridiplantae > Streptophyta > Pinopsida > Cupressales > Taxaceae > Taxus > Taxus chinensis. The sequence continues at coordinate 386,003,026 of CM034151.1, forward strand.
GTCCACTTCTTCATATGGCTACATAGAATTCTCACAAGTAATAAATTGTTGAAGTGAGGGTTTCATGGTCCCTTTAGATGTGAAATGTGTTGGGGCAGTGAGGAATCTATTGACCATTTCTGTAAAGATTGTCTTATTACAATCAACCATTGGCACATCCTTGTGAATTCCTTGGATATTTGTTGGGACGGGGTCAGAGATATAGACCAAATATGGAGGGACTAGATCAATTAGGCTTGACCTGATAAATATGTTTATCAAAATATGTGGATTAGCACATCTCTTCTCCTCTGGAATATCTAGAAGGAGAGAAATCAGCGAATCTTTAATCGAGAATATAGAGACAACTATTTTGTTTGGAACAGGTTTTAGGAAAATATCAGAGAATTTGTAGGTGATATGATAACACACCCTCACATGCCTACTTAGAGATGGGTTGGTATTTTATCTAGACTTCAGATTCAGTCTAGGTAGTCTATTCATAGACGAAGGGCTACAATGGATAAGAATGGGTTGTGGTCTCCTCTTGTTGGGGTAGGTAAAATTAATATTGGTGGGGCCTCTGAGGGAAATCTTGGCAAAACCAATATGGGAAGAGTAGGGAGATCACATGATGGTGTTCTAGCTTTCATCTTTGTAAAAAAATTAGGGTTTCTCTCCAATAACATGGCCAAAGGATATGCTATTTTGAGAGGACTCCATGAGGCTTGGAAGGTAGGCTAGACGATTATCATAGTGGAGTCAGATTCTCAAACTTGGATTAAGCATCTACAACATGTTACTCGTGGCAGATGGGCAGATTGGAGATGTGGAAGAGTGTTGGATTCAATTGAACATATTTAGAAAAACTTTCAGAAAATAGAATTCCGATATATCCCTAGGAATCAAAATAGGGTGGCTGATGCTTTGGTGAATTGGGCATTGGACAAATCTGATTTAGTTTATTATGGTCTCCCCTTGCATTGGTGGTCATCACAGACTAGGGATGGTATCTGCTCCCTTTTTCATTAGATAATACCATGATTTGGAATCTGTGATTGCTTGATGAATGTGTCTATGTGGATGGTGAAGTATTTCGTGCTGAGTTGTAGTTGGAATGCTAGTGTTTTGCACTACACCTCTCTAGCTAAGTACTGTGTCTGTAGCGTGTATGTTTGGAAATCAGACGATGTAACTTTGTCATCTACTATTGACTAAAATAGCTTCTTTGTCTAAACAATAATAATAATCAAATTATTTAATTAAACTGTTAACAACTATGATAAATGAATAAATCAACTTATGCATTTAATAAAATCTAAGAATGTAAAACAATTAATTCAAATAATTATCCTCATGGCAGACATCAGAACAATACTATTTCGAAATTGATTCATTATGTCAGAACAATGTTTATTTAAAGTAAATAAAGTCTTTTCCGATCAGGTCTTGCAAATGGGGTGTGTCTCTCCCTATATCCATGGATGCTTGGTTCTTGGCCATGAGGTCTTGTTGCTTCATCATATATCTTATGCTTGTTTCTAAGAATAGATTCTCTCTCCAATACTGTTGCATGAGGATTCACCTTAGCCATCTTTTTCACTATTTCATTGCACTTCCTCGTAGAAATATCTGCTTGTTATGGCTGCTATTCTTCCGTCTTGGACCTTGTTTATGTCATACAATCACATCCAAGATACCTAAAGATTAAACTTCTGCGATACTGATACAATCTATATTTTCTCAAGTTCCTACTTGCTGGAAATTATTTACAGGTTAATGTTTTACTACTCATCTACTACTATCTCGTGCTATCTCATCTACTACTAGAATTATGCTGCAAATTACAATACTAAATTGTAGATAATGCTTAGAATTAGTGTGTATTTGTTGTTGGAATGGAAACAAACACATAGACAAAAGGCTTTTTTTAATCCTAAATAACCCAATGTGGAGAAGTTAAGCAATTAATACCTGGTGAAAAACTTACAACACTTTACAATTGGGCCATGCCTTTTACTTAAACAAGTGTTGGAGGTGTTCTTTTGTGCACTAAAGGCCCCCCAACTATTGTGAATTGAAAGAGAGTTTTCTTGGTCGTTTCTGAACTTGTTGACATTTTTGGGAAAAAAACCTCTACAGACACAATCCAAACACCCCCAAGACAAGTGGAACCGCTGGTGACACAAATGAAACCACCCCTTTTGAAGAACTTCCATTGTCACTCATGGAACCTTGTATAACACAACTGGAACTGCCAGTTTGCAGGGAGAAAGTGCCTCAACGATTCTGTCACTATACATAAAGTAACCTTTTTTGTTTTGAATTTGATAGAAGCCTTGGTTTTTTACTGAAGGAGATGCTTTTCCTGATTCTAAGGATTAATCTTTTATGAATATATGGTTCCCATGTATTGACCCTACAACCATGATCTACCCTTCCTGCATGGGAAGAATAGCCTTGGAAAAGATATGGAACTTTCTTGATAGATATCTAAGAATGTGTTGTGGAAATGACAAAGATGGCTTATATACCCACATCAAAATCTATGGAGTTATCTTTAAGTACTGGTTTGGATAGGGTTATTAGATTTAGGTGGGTCTAGTGGACTTGATTGCAAGACTGAAAATATAGCTTTCAAATACAATAACATGTCATGACTTGTGACATTCGAGGGTAATGCTGTTGGAACTATTAAATTCATATAGGATTCCAAACAATCGGGTGGATAACCATTGTAGGAGTCTGCTTGAAAATTGAGCTAAGGATATGGGCGATGTACCTAGAAATGGAAGACCAAGGGAAGGATGATGAGAAGGCAATTGGCCTTTGGGAAGAATGACAACAAGAGGTGATCCAAGCAAATACAGAGTCAAGGGAAAAGGAATCATTGATTAAATCTTCCATGGATATGGAGGATGGGATGGAGGCATAAGAAGACCAGGTCCATAGAATATTTTCTCTATGAATATCAAGGATGGGATAGAGACATAAGTAGATTAGGTCCATGCAATTTTTTTTCCAGGAATTGTGGTCCTGGATAAGAATTTGGAAGTGGAAATTATACAAGTTAAAGATGTGTCTTGAATTTGTTTCATCTTCTTCTTTCAAACAATACTTATAGTTTAGCAAGTTCACTCGGCCAAATGTCAAAAATGCAAGGAGGAAAAGAGAAGAGACTTAAATTTGAAAAAAGTATGCTCAAAATTTTGAATTCACTTTTGTTTTGTTTTAGTTAAATGAGTGGGGGTTCTATTCGGGCCCCTGCCCTTGGAAATAAAGTAGAGAACACAACTGTCCAGAAACATAAAGATTATACACATTACCATTAACAACAAAGCTAGTCCTATCCTACCACACCTAACTAAAAATCACTAGAGGGACAAAGCAAGCTCCAATGAGTACTGAACGCAATAAAAAATGGCTAGAACAGCACTATCAGATAAATACTAAACCTGATAAAAGTGCTATACAAAAAAACCACCATCAAACTAAACAGAAGCTGACAAATCAATGTCCCACAGAGGCACACCATCCACCTACTGCAGCTAACTGCCTTCCCTTCTCGTGAAGCTCTTCAAGCTCCTTGGTGTCTTCATGAACCATCATTTCTGCCAGCACCTCCTCTGCTCGAGCTTTCCATGATATTGCAGCCTCCTTTGTTGGATGGCTTTTCCCATGCTTGGGAGGGAGTGGGGCAAGAATAGAGCAGCTCCTTCCTTGCACTGCACTCAGACTTGGTGGTAGGGGTGAATAAGCCCCGAGATTTCTGTTTTCTGAATCAAGAAAGTCATAGCTGTGCCCGTTTTCTGCCAGACCCCTGATTCTGCTTCCAATTCTATCACTTGAAATCTAGCAAGCAATACACCTTATGCGCACTTATCTTATGTCAATAATGCCTATACTTTGTAATCTTGGTGATCAGTTTCATACAATAGTTCTAACTTCTAACTTGTAAGTATGTTGGCTAGATTTTCTGCACAACTGAAAACCTAGGCAGTCCTGAGATAAATTTCCCTCATTTACCGGTGAGGCTCCCGTATAAGATTTTGTCAATTATATTTCCTAGTATCTATCTGTTGGTATTACTTTAATTGCATAGCTCATGGACCATAACTAGGCAATTTTGCAGCAAGTAAACAGTGGTAAGTGAATGTGCAGGAAAGGGAAATAACTAAATGCGAGAAGAAAGGAAAAGAAATGTGCAACCTAACCAATAGTTGACAGAGTTGATCACATGCACATAGATGAAACAAATAGATCTTAAAATGCAGAATTTGAAGCAAGGGAAAGTTTCAGATCTAGATCCAAGACAACACAAAGTTAATGCAAAGATCTAAAAAGAAATAAGAGACGAATACACCGTTGACACAAAGTTCTTGGGAAATCTTCCTCTTCTATATTCCACTGCTTGCAGAAAGCTATCAAGAGTTTCAGCTCAAAGTCTGGAACACAAGAATGCTGATTACAAATTCCGATCCTTTAACCCGTAGGTTCTTCCTCTACTTATAGTGTGTAGAGGGGAAATTACAAATGAGAAACTGCAACTGAACTAGAACATGAAGAAGTAGTAAAGGGAACATTTGGCAATCATCTTCCTAGAATTCCTCTCTTAGTGGCATGCATCAGGAGTTTAAGCCAAAATTGTGCACATCTGTCACCTATCTTAAAGAATCTTTCCAAATAACTTAATGTAATGGTTTTTAAACCAATAACTTTAATCTTACATTTTCATCTGGGAACATAGAAAATAAGAGAAGAATGAAGATCTGCCAGCTGTAACACCTATACTTTCTTTTTGTTTTGATATTGAATATATTTGTCAAACATGTAATTCAACATCTTCCCATCTGTTTTAACAATAGCATCTCTCTCGGTTTTGAATTGCAGCAACCCTCTTAGCAACCCTCTGGACAAAACAACAATGTTAGCCTTTACCTTCTCTAAACTAGGCCCATATCCCTCAACATCTGCCTGAATCTTTATGAGTCTACTAATTGAATCCATCGTGAAAGGTATGGTGGCTTCATCAATTTCTCTCCGCACAACCAGAATAAATTCCTCATGGGTAGCAGGGAATTCATTTGGGATGCTTTCCGGCACTTCTCCCGTCTTACTTTGCAGCAACTGCATCCTTCTCAGCATAAGCCTGAGGATCTCTACGCGGAAAGAAACTGAAATTTCTAATTGCTTCCCCCTTTCCATCAATCCACCAGGTACAATTTGCTCTGCAATTAGCACATCCTTTGGCAATGAGTGTATCTTAGCTAAAATATCCACATGAATTTCAACAACTATGTTCTCATCTTCTATCTGTGTCATCAGTTCCTTTAGCTGAGATACTGCCTTGTGCATATTCTCCAATTCAGCTGGTATTCTTTCAAACTGCTCTGAAGCTTGGTGAATGATTTGCTCTTTCCAATGAGCAATAGCTTTGACCTGGTCCCTTGCATCTTCCACCTCCTGCATCAGACGATTACTCACCTGCTCATGTGCTAGAATGGGTCGAGAGGACGGTTTGGCAACTTTAGCAATGATCTCGCATAACTGGGACACCTGCTTTTGATGTTTGGCTCTCTCAGCCTTCTCTTTGTCAAGCTTAAGGAATAAAGCGTTCATTAGTGTTTGTGTATCCTGCTTTAATCCTTCTGTGGTAGTTTGACCTATTGGCACTTTCGTCACTGCTATATTAGCCGCCGCGAGCTCTCCCTTGTGCTTTCCTTTTGCTGAAATAGATAACTCGGCGAGCTTCTGTCCTGATTCTTCAATAATCAACCTAAAAGTTATTTTGGCAACTTTAGGTCTTGTATCTCTTCCGCCCAAACTCAGGAGCAGCTGAAAGTCGTGTTCCTCCAGGTTGATCCCCTCTCCGGCTTCTGAGATTGTCTGCAAAGCCAACTATGATGAAAAGTTTCTTCTTGGGGAATGAGAAGTCATTGAGTGCACCACCATCTCATGTCCTGATTCTGCTCTATCCAAATTTGCCACCGTGTTGTAACTGCCACCCTCTGAATTGTCCAAAGACAATGCTTTTTCAAACTCTGCCATCTGTGCTTTCAACTTCTCCGCATGGAGAGGTGAGGATCTGAGTGGGTGAGGAAAAAATACAAATGACGCTAGATTCAATGGAGGAACAATAAGATCTCTTTGGGGTTCCGGGGTTGGTGAAGTGCTATGAGTTGATGCTAGAGAAGCTGAAACTAGCACGATAGCTGTAGATTTGGCCTTTTCCTGCGTGTGAGACTTCTTGTGAACTTTAAGCTTTTTCCGGCCTTCTGCTACTTTCACCTTCGTGTTTTCTTTTGCTGGAGTCTCCTGCGGTAAAATTACCTATGATCTGATTCATCAAAGCTTCATCTAGGCAATACCCTTGTCAACAACCAGTTCGAAGTGTTAACCAGAACTGTGGAAGATCTTTCTTCAATCGTCTGCTAGCCACCAATGTTTTCCTGAAGAGTAGCTCTATCCCCTCCCATTTGATGGTATGAGTCAAGTATTGCCCATCATTTGCGAGATTTGCAGGTATCCGTGCCAAACCATAATCAGACACTTGTTGCACCGATAATTTGCTAAAGTCTTTTTTTTTTGACTTCATACTCGTTTCTGTACTTCATCCAGAAGTCTTCCAATGAAGGTACATGTGAGTATTCCTGGGAGATTGTCTTCTTTGCTACCCCATATGGGTCAAAGTTCAGCCGTGTTGGGAAGAATTCATGCTCATACTTAGAAAACATTTCAGCTTCGACTCTAGATTTGTGGATGCTGTGGCAGCTGTAATAACCCACTGTGATTGGAAAGAAACCCGTAGACTTGTGCCGCTTTGATCATAAGTCATGCATTTCCACGAGCTGTTTGCACAACTTCATGATGACCCACTTGTCACTTGGATACCTCGGCAACCTCACTGGTTCTCCTGAAAAGCCGGTTACCGTGAGATAGGTGAAGTTTGCAAACTGGATGAAAATACAACCATGTTGGGATACAACTTCCCAAGCTTCTTTGCTTACCTTGCTGGTCTTCAGATCACTATTTCATTTGCAGATAAATTCATAGAAGAACCCATCGTTGACCGCCTTGTAATCTTTGTGGTATTTAGGAACTGTCAACTATGGGAAGCACTCAAAAATAGAATCTTTCGTTAGTACGCTCCGTCTATCCAGCTTGGAAAATATACCCTGCGAGGCTGCTACATATACCAGGCATGAAGTCATTTTGAAGCTATACGTCCACCTCACACTCCGGAGTTGCTCACCGATGTTTTCATCAATGATCTCTGCCCAGTTGATTATTGAATGAGCTTTGTTGATCTCAATGGTCCTCACGAAAACATACATCCATGAGCGGAAGTTGTGAGTATTGGCTTCTCCAATGTTTTTTTTGACTTCATACTCGTTTCTGTACTTCATCCAAAAGTCTTCCAACGAAGGTACATGTAAGTATTCCTGGGAGATTGTCTTCTTTGCTACCCCATATGGGTCAAAGTTCAGCCGTGTTGGGAAGAATTCATGCTCATACTTAGAAAACATTTCAGCGTCAACTCATCTAGCTTTGTGGATGCTCTGGCAGCTGTAATAACCCACTGTGATTGGAAAGAAACCCGTAGACTTGTGCCGCTTAGATTGTAAGTCATGCATTTCCACGAGGTGTTTGCACAACTTCATGATGACCCACTTGTCACTTGGATACCTTAGCAACCTCACTGGTTCTCCTGAAAAGCCGGTTACCGTGAGATAGGTGAAGTTTGCAAACTGGATGAAAATACAACCATGCTGGGATACAACTTCCCAAGCTTCTTTGCTTACCTTGCTGGTCTTCAGATCACTATTTCATTTGCAGATGAATTCATAGAAGAACCCATCGTTGATCGCCTTGTAATCTTTGTGGTATTTAGGAACTGTCAACTATGGGAAGCACTCAAAAATAGAATCTTTTGCTAGTACGCCCCGTCTATCCAGCTTGGAAAATATACCCTGCGAGGCTGCTGCATATACCAGGCATGAAGTCATTTTGAAGCTGTACATCCACCTCACACTCCGGAGTTGCTCACCGATGTTGTCATCGATGATCTCTGCCCAGTTGATTATTGAATGAGCTTTGTTGATCTCAATGGTCCTCACGAAAACATACATCCATGAGCGGAAGTTGTGAGTATTGGCTTCTCCAAAGTTTTTTTTGACTTCATACTCGTTTCTGTACTTCATCCAGAAGTCTTTCAACGAAGGTACATGTGAGTATTCCTGGGAGATTGTCTTCTTTGCTACCCCATATGGGTCAAAGTTCCGCCGTGTTGGGAAGAATTCATGCTCATACTTAGAAAACATTTTAGCTTCGACTCCTCTAGCTTTGTGGATGCTGTGGCAGCTGTAATAACCCACTGTGATTGGAAAGAAACCCGTAGACTTGTGCCGCTTTGATTGTAAGTCATGCATTTCCACGAGCTGTTTGCACAACTTCATGATGACCCACTTGTCACTTGGATACCTCGGCAACCTCACTGGTTCTCCTGAAAAGCCGATTACCGTGAGATAGGTGAAGTTTGCAAACTGGATGAAAATACAACCATGCTGGGATACAACTTCCCAAGCTTCTTTGCTTACCTTGCTGGTCTTCAGATCACTATTTCATTTGCAGATGAATTCATAGAAGAACCCATCGTTGACCGCCTTGTAATCTTTGTGGTATTTAGGAACTGTCAACTATGGGAAGCACTCAAAAATAGAATCTTTCGTTAGTACGCTCCGTCTATCCAGCTTGGAAAATATGCCCTGCGAGGCTGCTACATATACCAGGCATGAAGTCATTTTGAAGCTGTACGTCCACCTCACACTCCAGAGTTGCTCACCGATGTTTTCATCAATGATCTCTGCCCAGTCGATTATTGAATGAGCTTTGTTGATCTCAATGGTCCTCACGAAAACATACATCCATGAGCGGAAGTTGTGAGTATTGGCTTCTCCAATGTTTTTTTTGACTTCATACTCGTTTTTGTACTTCATCCAGAAGTCTTCCAACGAAGGTACATGTAAGTATTCCTGGGAGATTGTCTTCTTTGCTACCCCATATGGGTCAAAGTTCAGTCGTGTTGGGAAGAATTCATGCTCATACTTAGAAAACATTTCAGCGTTGACTCATCTAGCTTTGTGGATGCTCTGGCAGCTGTAATAACCCACTGTGATTGGAAAGAAACCCGTAGACTTGTGCCGCTTAGATTGTAAGTCATGCATTTCCACGAGCTATTTGCACAACTTCATGATGACCCACTTGTCACTTGGATACCTCGGCAACCTCACTGGTTCTCCTGAAAAGCCGGTTACCGTGAGATAGGTGAAGTTTGCAAACTGGATGAAATTACAACCATGCTGGGATACAACTTCCCAAGCTTCTTTGCTTACCTTGTTGGTCTTCAGATCACTATTTCATTTGCAGATGAATTCATAGAAGAACCCATCGTTGACCGCCTTGTAATCTTTGTGGTATTTAGGAACTGTCAACTATGGGAAGCACTCAAAAATAGAATCTTTCGCTAGTACGCCCCGTCTATCCAGCTTGGAAAATATACCCTGCGAGGCTGCTGCATATACCAGGCATGAAGTCATTTTGAAGCTGTACGTCCACCTCACACTCCGGAGTTGCTCACCGATGTTGTCATCGATGATCTCTGCCCAGTTGATTATTGAATGAGCTTTGATGATCTCAATGGTCCTCACGAAAACATACATCCATGAGCGGAAGTTGTGAGTATTGGCTTCTCCACTTAACCTGCAAAGCAATTTCGTAACATCATCCACCTCCTACACCAAATTGGATCGCAGAAGAGTCCTCGGGAACTTTGATGGAGACCTGGGCTTCTTCATATATCTGCTATTCATTATGCCCACGCAATCAGCTTTGTGTTTCTCCTATTTGTTGCCAGCATCCAGCATGCTAATTGCAATCACCACCTGTTGTGTCAGAATCTTCAGACAATAATTAATAAACTGTGCATCCAGCCTGATTATTATTGTCTTTCCTACAACACCCCGAATTGTTCTGGAAAGAGGATGCTATGACCTTGCACACTCCATAACAAATTCGAGCAACTGAGATGTGACTGGAAACGCTGATGCTTGAATAATTCCATTGTTTTTTATTGCCTGCATGACAGATGTCTTGCCGGCCCTGGATATGCCAATTATTTCGGAGATGGGTCCAGGGCCTATGTCCGTGTCATTGATATCAGCATATCTGGAAGCTATGCATGATTATGCCGATCCTTCTCTTTCATCACGCTTCATCATGGCTGGAGCAATCTTTGTCTGAGCAATCTTTATTTGAGTTCTTTTTCTTTTAATCTTGCAGGAATTCTTTGCAACTCTATCAATTTGTGCAGATCTAGCAATTTTTTCAAATTCGGAAGATATTTTCAATGTACCTGACTTTGATTTGAACTCCCTTTTGCTTGTATGAATACTTGCAATTATTTCAGACAAATATGGAGTCCAGAGCATAAATACTTGATTTCTGTCACCAAAAATCTGCATATAAAGCCTACTGCCCTAAAATTTGAGGCTTTGCTTGCATGCAAAGCAAACATAAATATTTTAAAATTCCCCTGGGCACTTATACCAACATGCAGATAATTATCATGGCACAAATCAAGCTGTTCGAACCCTAGGCGCCAAACCTTGAAGCTTCCTGGCAATGAAAAACACCTTCTGATGCACAAAACCTCCTTTCCTTGGCGCCAAAACGGTCTGGGCTGCAATCCTTAGCAAAAAGAATTAATTGCTTCTTTATTAGGGCAGCCCATGCTTATATAATTCTCAACATACTATTTTTAATAATTGCCCTTCCTATTCCTGACAATTAAATTAATAAATAGTCATGTCTATTAACCCAAATTGGGCGTCCAATTGTGCATACTACTGGTTGCTTTTAAATAAAATTTTTAATTTATTTTTAGCCTGCATCCTTTAGTTGTCTTTGGCTTGACTTCTTGCTTTGACTTTTCATCTATTCATGGCGCCAAAATTAGGTAAAAAAGCCATAAATAAATATCATCAAATTCATTGTTTAATGCCAAGGTGGGTCGCACTTTTTGGCAAGGGTGATTTCTAAAAATAAGAAGTCAACTTTGATGGGAATTTCTACCCTGCACTGCAACTCCAAAAATCCCTTCTTCAACTTAAGTTATTTGACTTCCATAATGGGAATTTTTACCCTACAAGGCACGTAAGAAATTCCCGCCTGCCTGCCACTGCCAAAATTCCCACTAGCAAATTAAAACCTCTCCCAAAAAGTGCGACTTGCATTAAAAATAGCTTCCTTTGATAAAGTGCGACTTGCATGGGTGAATAAATCTCTTTGGTGGGAAAACTTAGCCTGCTAGGTAGACAAAAAATTCCCATTGGTGCTTTTAAGTGATTTTTCTTTATTTTATAATGGGAATTTTTACCCTGCAAGGCATGTAAGAAATTTCCGCCTGCTTGCCACCTCTAATATTCCTATTGCAGCTTAAGTGACTTTGCCTTCATGGGAAAAAGTATCTTGCAAGGCAGGTGAGAACTTTCCACCTGTCTGCCACTACCAAAAATCCCATTGCAGCTTAGACCCATTCATTCCAAAAAGTGCGACTTGCCTAGGAGAGGCTTTTTGTGCATGACTTCATCTTTTTTGGTCAGAAGTTTGCCTTTTGAGGCTAATTCCTTCTGGTGTTGAGGCCGTAGATGATCTCCAGATGCTTTGGGCAATTAAACAGACTATACAGAACAAAGAACGGACCTAGGGGAATTTGACAGATAAACTGCGGAGAAAACCGGAGAAAAACGCAAAAAGTAAAAAAAAAGTGAAAAACATTGCCAGAAGTTGCAGACAATGCTCTGAATTCATTCCTGGTGAAAATCCTATTGAGATGTGTGAATATTGGCATGCAAAACTTCAACAGGGTTCAATTGAAGCACAATTTATTTCAAACGGGGCTTTATTTATTTAATAAATAATTAAATAAAAATTTCCTGCAGACAAAACTTGGTGGGGGGATAAAATGAGTTTCAGCATCTGGGTATTTGTTGAAATTGGCTCATATGATTCACTGGGAATCTATTAACGTAATACAGACATCTTCTGACAATAAAAAACATGAAAAGACCTGTTATTTTAAAAAAAATGATTTTTTTTCAAATGGGTTGTCCCAAATTTCAGGGTGAAATCTGGGGACACCAAAGTACAATGTATATGTTAGGATGCTTGAAGATCAGTGTACAATGATGTCACCATCTGACCTACTCATGACATATTACCTTGAAGAATGATCTTCTTCCCTGTCTTGACCATTGATATTTATATCATTCTCTTAGATTGGTATTCCATAATCACAAGATGTCCTATTAGGCTTAGGATTCTTTATGACTATTGCAACTAAGATCATTAATTAAAAAATATATTGCAATCATTGAAGTAGTAGTGTTAATTAAAATTGGTTCATGATGTTAGATTCTAGTTCTTTGATTTATTTTCTGTGGTTCATTATCTTTTCTGAATTTTTAATCTGTAGAAATGCTCGATTCAAAATCTACATTTTTTTTCTTAGTTGTTGCCATAAAAGTGGCATCAACATGTAATGGAACCTTAATATTTTTCTCAAATATTTAGCTTTTTTCATTCCATATAGTATTCATCATATAGAATTTGACTGTAAGGGGTTTAGTTATCAATTTTTCTAGTGACAATGTTGTTCATGTTCAACCAGTACGACAGGAATGAACTTTGATATTGTCCCTGTTTTTATTGCCAGACATAAAATAGTGCTAGTGGAAGGTAATTACTTGCTTTTAGAAGATGGAATTTGGAGAGAAGTGGCTTCCCTCTTTGATGAACGATGGTACTTCTTGATTATCATTATCATGTACTTACTCTTAATACATGTTTTTTTGGCTTTAACGCTTTGGGCTATTAATCTATTGTGCATAGGTTTTTGGACATCGATATTAATATGGCGATGAGGAGGGTTGAAAAGAGGCATATATCAATAGGCAAGTATTATTCAGCCCTCTTTCTTCTAGATGCTACATAGCCAAAACATCTAAGGTAACACATTAATTTTTTTGAAACAAGATGTTTTACATTTTGCTGAATAATAATGTGTTGCTCATATTATATCAAATATTAGCCATTGAAAAACAGCTATGGAGTTCATTTTGCGAATTAATTATGAAGAACTTCAAATATCTTAATAATTCTAATAACCTTGTCAGTAAAAATTTACAAGAAACATGGGATAAATGAAAATAAGTCTTCAAATATCTTAAGAATTCCAATAACCGTGTTAGCAAAAATTCACAAGATGGGATAACTGAAAATAAGTCATCTCTTTTAGTTTACTAACAAGATATGGGAGTCTTGAAGAAAAGGACTACTCAACTTTTGTATATGTACAATAATCTTCGCAATGTGTTGAAGATTAAATTCTAGACACAATGTTTGATGAAAGGAAGACTATATTTTCAGAGGGAGGGATCATTCTCAATTCAAATATAAATTTATTTTCCCCGATAAAGAATACTGGAACCCCTGAGAAATTCAAATCTGTTAAATAACTGCCCAGTTTTCTGTGCCAGGAACATTCAAACTTGTAAATATTTTTCTTAGTAAGTTCAATTTTTCATAGTGTTAATGACTAGTCTAATTATGAACTTTTAAGGTGCTTAGTTGAATGAGTAGGTTTCAATGTTTCATGCAACACGAAATTGATTTGATATCTGAATATAAAATTAAGTTTAATAATTTATGCTCACAAATTGGGTAATTTGGCTTACTATTATTGAGCTGCTTTACTCATACACAATACATGACAAAATTCCATATTCCATGGTCAGATATAGATAATAAAATCATATCAGTGTCCATGGAGAACGAAAATTAGCGAATGAAACTACATATTCAATCAGTTACAATATGCCTTTGGAGTTTCAAGGTAAATGGATATAAATTTATAAATGATAAGAAAAAATCATTGTGGAATGATTTCATTGTATGACACTTGAAAAGAACAATGTGCTACATAAATCTGTCTTAAAATGAAATGCATGTATGTCATTGTTGACCATGAAAATTCCTATAATACCATCTTGTGAAATGTTCACTATCATGACGCTCTTTTGCAGAATCTATAGGGTGGTGGAACAAAACAAGTCAAAGAATGACTTACGAGCAATTTCTATAGACCAATCTACCTACAACCAATTAATGCTAGAAGTTCAAACCTAATGGAAGCATAGAAGAACAACAATATAAAGAAATTATCCCACTTAACAATGCACTTGGAAACTATAGCTGCAGTGTTCATAATATCAAGGGTCATATCCAACTATGACTCATGTTATGCCTCAGGAAAAGGGAAGATATAACTTACCTTTAATATGAACACAATTGCAACAAAAAAATGCACAGAAAGAGATTTCCGCCACTATACATGTTGTACATTCATTTTTCTTATTTATGTGTAAAGAGTCCAAAGGATGTACAAGGAAGCTTTTAAGAGAAAAAAGCCACACAAGGAAGCTTCTAGGGGAAGTACCTAGTGATATATATATTTGTGCAATACTTAAGAATATAAAATAAAATGCAAGTAGCCTATTTGACGTTGTATCATAATTTCCCCCAAGTGTTAAGAGGAAATTGACCTCAATTTCTGTAGACGTGGGAAATACTGCTCAAATGCTGAATTGGACATCCACTTAGCTTGAGTTGGCCATGAGCCTTTACACCCAAATGGTAGTGGAGTTGCGCTTAGTAGTGCAGGTGTAGAAATCTAGAAGAGTACCTTCATTCAAAGAAGGCAGATAATCTGGAATAGCATCCTTAGGATGAGAACAATCTCTTCTTTCAACTGTGGTGGCTTACAAAGCTTAAATTGATTCGTCTACATATCACCATGCATACCAAGCTGAGAAGGAATATTCATCCTAAAAGCATTATCTCCAAGCTGCTACAAAATGGTATAAAGCCCGTACTGAAAAGAGAGCTTTTGGTACTGCTGAGATTCAAATCTCCATTTATCCAAGTAGATCCACACTTTACCTCCAATCTGAAAATGTGGAAGGATTTGATGTCAGTAATGAAGCTCTTTGTATTTGGCTCAAGTCTTCAACAATGTGTCATGAACATGTGTGTGAAATTTAGCCAAATATTGGACAAAAGAAGAAGCCTTAGCTTGCTTATTTTGCTGACGAGATTAAGTTGTGGGGAGACCTATTGGAATCTCATATGGAGCAAGGGGTTGATAACTTGATACGTAGACAGTCTGGATATGGGTACGGGTACGGTACGCCGATATGGAAATTTTTAAAAAATCTTGGGTATGGTACGCTCTTGGGTACGTTTTATATATATATGTATATATTTATATATACATGTATATAAATATATAAATATATAAATATGTATATAAATTATAAATTTAAAGAAGCATTTGCATACTTATTGAAATTTAATTCTCATACATTGCATACTTATTGAAATTTATTATTTCTCTATCACAGTTATTTATCTTAGTGACTGTGATAAGATTCAAGGAGTTTTGATTGTTCATGGTGACCTTCCTTGATCCACTCAGCACGATAGTATTGTCTGGCATATTTCCCGAAACATCATAACTAAGCAGGAAAAATATGGATCCAAGATGGAGGTGGGATGATTAGTCCGAGCACGGGAGAATACTCACTGAGTTTTGGAGAGCTATCCAGTATTTTTAATTACTAATCTGTCTACAGGCGATCAAAGCTCATGATTCTTTTAGAAGATTGCAAGAAGTTGCTTGGTCCAAAAAGGTGCAAAAATGGATTTTATTAAAATAAGAAAAATAATGCCATCAATGCGTAGAGCTCGAGAAAATATACACTTTTAGAGAAAACGACACTTGAAATGGAGTCACAGAATGAAAGTTATGGGCACATGCAAGTTTTTGCTGCTACATCTTCCCGGACCCTTTCCAACAATGGCAAATTTTTTTCTATCCTTGCGATTTTTCCATCAAAAATCCAAAAAAGGAAAGAATTGCCAAAAAAAGAAAGAAACAGTCTTTGGCATATTTTTTTTGGACGGGTACGCTTGGAAACGTACCCACAGGGGACAGGGTACGGTCTGGGTACCCATAGCATACCGTACCCCATACCAATACCTGGTACGTTTCCAGGCTGGTACAGGGGGGCCTTAGGTGTTTCCAGACAGTCTAGCTTGATACCGATGGAAAATCTAGAATGGAACATGAAGAGAGCATGAATCAAGGAGTGGTTAACTATTTCTATTCAGATTGTGATGGATGTAGAAAGTATGGACCAAGAAGTGGTTAAATATCTCGATTTGACCATTAGTTTGTGGGTGAAAGAATAAGAGAACCTCAACTTGCAACCTAAACTTTCACAACTCTATTGTCACAATTTCGCAGTGCATGAAGAGAGCATGAACCAAGGAGTGGTTAATTATCTCTATTCAGATTGTGATGGATGTAGAAAGCATGAACCAAGGAGTGATTTTATACCTTGATTTGACGATTAGTTTGTGGGTGAAAGGATATAGAGAACCTCAACTTGCAATCTAAAAGCTTCGAAAAGGTTTTTCAAAAGTGGCTAAGAGTTTACGTCCTTTATTGATTTTAGAATGTTATGGATATGCACAACAGATAAAAAGGATGTAAGGTTTGTTACAGGGGTTATTCTGATTAATTAACTTCCAACATTAATCATACAATATCGGAATGACACATTAATACTTGCAACTATTGATAATGATATGCAATAAGCTCAAAAACACAAGAGGAGAGATGCACTTAGCCATATAGAGTGAAATAGGAGGGATCTGGGTGCACAAATTAAACAAACTGAGAGTACTAAACTTGGAGATGCTTTGTTCATGAAACTACAATTGGAAGATGCATTGGTACGGAATGATACAACTCTACCAGGGATCGGTTGTATGGCCTTGGACCTACTGTACTGTCTTGGACCTGCTTGGAGTGGGGTTCTATAAATTTTTGTGCCCTTCGATGGTCTGAAAATGTGTGTTGTTGTCAAACCCTAAGTGTCGCACTATCCTAAAACCATCTAAATAAGCTAAAATCGAACTCAAACCCTAGCCATGGGTGGAAGACCCTGCAAGAAGGCGAGTGTTTGGGTTGAGGTGCAAGTCGTGCATCACCTATGTCGGCATTACTCCGAAGAAGCCTCAAACCACACATAGTTTTCCACCTAGCATGCAATATCTATATGAATGCAAATAGTTGGCAACTTGAACCATTCCATACTTGAGGTGATTGTGCTCTTGCTAAGACATTGAGTTGGGATCTTTGGATGCTTGGAGATGAGGGAAGCTAAACTCCTTGAGATGATTGAGTGCTTTAGAACTCTAGTAGTGACTGTCCTAATGGGTGTGCATCAACTTTTGAAAGATCTAGGGAGCCTTGAGTGCCTTTTGTATTAGTATTTGCAATGAGAGCTAATGAGAGTGGCACATGATTGCCAGGTGAGTAAATGAGGTGATATAAACTTGTTTATATAGGGTTTCAAAGGTAAATCATTATGACAATGATGACTTAGGAGGATAAAAAGACCCAATAATAATAATCAACTTGAAAGCAAAGTTGGAGGATAAGTCAGTCCAAGACTGTACAGGTTGGCCAAAACCATAAATTACATCCTTACCCTACTATACCGTTTTGGACAGGGTGACAATGTGCAATTTGAAAGTTGTACCATGATAAGTAGAGGTTAAGTAATTTTATGCATTTATATTCAGAATGTGACGACACGTCAGTGTGTGGGCATATGCAAATTGGGAGAGAGACAGTAAGATGTATCGAGCGGGGATAAAATGTGGATATTTGTTTTTGAAAAAGAGCATAGTCACAACCAACAGTGTTAAAGGGTAATATGTCAAATTTGAGTATCTACATTTACCCCCCTTTAAGAATGAAATGAAAATTACATGCTTAAAGGAAAAAGATACCCAATTGTGTTAACACACTTGGTCTTTTCTTAGAGTTCACGTGTCCAAATGTGTTGGTGTTGGCATGCTTCATGGTTAAACCTACAACACAAAGTGTAGTCAATGTCCATAGTAGAAATTGAATTATAACTCAAATGTAAATGTAGAATTTGAACTTGCACAAAGTGAAATAAAATGATGCAAAACATGGAAGGAATACACCTTGTTGTTCTGCAGAGGGAAGAGACCCCATTTTTTGCTTCCACTTGGAGATTCGGATTGTATTTTCTGTACTTGCCGAAGGATTGGGGGTGATTAGTCCCCAATTATGCCGATGGAGGAACTGGAGTATTGGGTGCATGCTACCCAACACCGAATAGAAGGTAGAGAGAGGAGAAGAGAGAGGTACCGAAAGCACCCTATGAAGGAAGAAGACTGTGTATCAAAGTTTTTTAGTAACCTTGATATCTTCCCCTTTAAAAGAGGATAGGAAGGACTACCTACAAAGAACTTAGCCACTGTAATGTCCCTCTTTCCGGCATGACCCTTGGACACTTGGTGGGTAGCTTATTTGTCATCTTCGTAAGCTAGTCCCGTTGTTAGGAGACGATGTGCATAGCAGGTAAGGGTTTTATCGATGATCTGGTGGATTATTTGATGTTAGCAATGAGTTCAGTTAGTCTTAAGGACTCACTTGGCACTTTCTAAGGTTATTTCTGGCTTCTGGTGTGTTCTCCAAGATTCTTGGAGAGAGTTTCCATTTATAGTAAGTCACCCAATTGACTTCATTTCTCATTATTCGTCATCGGCACCGCTTCTGCTCAGTCAGTTTCCGATTCCGGTGCTTTCTGACGATTTCTGCACTTGGGAGCATTAATGGTTTATTATAATTATTTTACCTAGGTTGCTTATATTTGTACGAATTACTTGGCGAGCACCTCAGTATTATAGCTCGTCGGAAAGAGAATGTGAAGTTCTAAATGATGAGATGCTAATTCAGTGACCTTGGGCGCCAGGAATGATTAATTAATTAAATAAATCACTTTCCGGAGTTATAAGGTGTAATTAATTAATAAAGTGATTTATTAATTATATTTCCTTTTAACGAAAATTCTTGGAAAAGGTTATAAAAGGAGGGTTTGGCCCATTTGCTACACACTTATCATTTTGAACAAAAAAACAAATTCAGAGCAGCTCTTGCTAATTACTCTCAAAGGACGGAAACCCTTGGAGATTACGGATTGGACGGAAACCCAATTCGAAGGAGGAAGATTCACACAGGGTCTTCATTGGATTCAGAACATTATTCCTCTTGCGGACGGAAACCCCAGGAGCAGTGAGAGAAGCTTCCATCCAGGAATCTTCATTGTTTACACAGTTATTTAGCATTTTAGCAGTTTCAGAGAAAAGAATAAATTGCAGCAGTGAGCATTTGCACATATATCTGAGTGGGGCGGCTTTTTCTACAGTTATTTATTGCTGTATCAGAGGTATTTGTCTTGCTAGATATTTATTGTAATTCCCAGCAGCAAATATATCAAATCGGCTAGGGTTTTGATTCATTTACTGTGGGTTTTTGGACAATCTTTGTTATTAAATCTTTCTGCAGTTTTATATCTGTATTGCTGTAATATTTAGCTTCATAAATCATTATTAAATACACAACTGAAATATTTATAAAGAAATCTGCCAGTTAAACCCTAGGCGCCTATTCTGTATTCGCCCGGTTTGCGGGGTTTGCTGTATTTAAATTATCTATGCAGTTTCAATGTGATGTTTCATGAATTCCTTTGATATTATCGGTTCAGATCTGAGCTCGAACATTTTATTAAAAAAAAAAAAAAATTCAGATAGAAACGGGTTTGGTATCTTTCAGTGGTATCAGAGCGGTGTATCCTCCTAGCCTGTGGCAAGAAACAGATAGGGTATTACAACAGAAATCAGCTTTGAATGCATCACAGAGAGGACAGTCCACACAGATACTACACCCGCAGACGAGCACGACTCGAGGCTGGTATTGCAGGAGGTGACAGAATGGAATATTTGGGCGAGAGGCCTGAGAGTCCTCCTCGAGAGGAACATGCAGATCCAGATAGGAACTTTATTCGGGATATGGCAGCCACGCAGAGGCAGTTATTGTAGACCATGGAGCGAATGGGCACTACTTTGGACAGGTTGGCACTAGATGGGCCGCGGGACAGGCACGGCAGGAGGGACAGATCCGTATCAATTGCCAGCAACTACAGGGGTCATAGCAGATCACCTTCAGAGCTTGGGAGTGTTAGGGGATCGCCATGCCGTGAGCGGAGGCATACTCATACAGACGAGAGGAGACCTACACGGACTACAGATAGGCCTATGCAGCCTAACTTCTTGCCTAGAGGTGACCCACCAGAGATTGAGGGACGGTCGGAAGAAGCAACTTTCCCGGATACTATCATGGCAGTCAGTGATGAGTGGAGGAGTTTGCCACAGCATGTGAGGGATGCATTTCCCCTCCCACAGTATTGTGCTCAGAGGAGAGACAACATGAGGGCCAGACAGGATCGGAGGCCTAGATCATCATCACTTTCTATTCACAAAGGTCCAACACCATAGGACAAAGAAGTGGAAGTGATTAACATATTTGAGGAGTATAGCATTCTTCCTCAAGATGTTAAGGAGAATTTTCCTTTCATGGACTACATGGACATGCACCCAAGTATTGGCTACAAGACTGAGCAGGCAAGGAAGGAATCTCACACTATAGCTTCTAAATGGTTGATACATGGAAGGAATAAAAAGTCTTCCAATAGGGATGATACAACTCTTCATGAGAGTGCTTTGGTGTCTTTAAGTTCTAATGAGGTATGCAAAAATTTATATGATGAATTTGATAGACATGCTGATGTCTTTACACCATCCTTACAAGAGGTGTCTCTAGAAGCTTTTACTTTAGAGGCTAGCATAGAGCATGTGAGTGTTT
Organism: Taxus chinensis; assembly: GCA_019776745.2. Classification (NCBI taxonomy): domain Eukaryota; kingdom Viridiplantae; phylum Streptophyta; class Pinopsida; order Cupressales; family Taxaceae; genus Taxus; species Taxus chinensis. The sequence continues at coordinate 386,023,928 of CM034151.1, forward strand.
TGGATAACAATGCCATGGATTCATTGGGTGATGATTGCAATGAAAGCATGAAGGAGGAAAATTCATAATTTTCAGTTGATGGAGTTGATGATTTTGTTGATGACATTCATAGTGGACCAGCCACTCATGAGTTGTCTTTGATGGGTGTTGAAGACATCCATATCTCATCTTTTGTTATGTCATCGATTTACTATGATATGGCAGCTCCCTATTTGTTGATTGGTGACTTCATCTTCATTGATTTGTTAGGAATTAATAGCTGTCCTACATGGAATTCCATGTCATTTTCCACTTTTGCAGGATTTACATCAGCTTTTGGTAGGTATTGGAGTATGGAAAATTCAATCCAAGAGGAGCAGACTTCACAAAATGCAGATTGGGTGGTAAGAGATACACCATCTTTGTTGTTGCAGCAGTATTATCATGATGACATCAAACCCATCATGAACCAGAATACTCAGAATTTGATGCAGCGAAGCCAAGGCATCATGGAGTTAGAAAATGATGAAGCTCCAAGGGATTCTTTGGTGAGCACTCAGTTGGCACTTCAGGATTCCGAAAGTCATGTTGATGAGCTTTGCTTAGAGTTGAGTTTAGCTCGATATTCATTATGTATATCAGAGACTCAGTCGTCTATGGCAGCCAAGGCACATGTTGAGGATAGTAGCATGAGTTCTTCTAGCATTCACATTCAAGATACAGGTGCAGTGCCTTGCGCGTTGGAAAGGCTTGAGGAGTCAGTTAGAGAGAGGTACATGATTGAGTTTTCGATTAGTTTCAGTCTATGGGTTGGAGATAGACATGTTGGCAACAGTATTCCAATGTCATCCTCTTTGGTTTTACCTCCTACTTCATTGATTGATGGCTGTCCTCCTTTGCTGGTTGGAGTTCTGTCAGGTGACACTTTGAGGGCATCAGCTGTTGGTATGGAGAGGAGTGATTGGGATGGTCACTTTGGAATTAGAGGATGGAGTAATGATGATTTCTTCTTATCTTTGGGCAGTAGAGATACTTTTTGCTCCATCATGGACATGATTCACAGGTTACAGGGTGCTGTTTTGATTTATGCCAGCAGCTTGTCAAATGTTAGTATATGCTTTTATGCACCTTCATTAGGCATCTTTCACATCTGCAGGGGACCATTCAGTGTGGATTGGTTTGTGGATGACATAGACACATCAGTCATGGTTGTAAGTTCAGGTGTCATTGGAGATATGAGCACCAGGCTCTACTTCGGAACTTTGGAGACTGACCTTGGATAGTTTTATTAGAAGGAGTTGGGTTTTTCTAGGGCTTGCATGTTGGACTTTGGTATTGATCCGGTTTCTTTTCAAATAGTAGATGGCATTCATGATGATATTCTTCTCACTCCTGAAAGAGAGACAGGGCACTTGCAATTACTTTGTGGGAGAGGTCTTGATGAGGTTGCTGCAAGATCAACTCATCCTATTGTGAGTTGTGAGTCTTCTTCTGGTGATGGCAGCATGGGATGGAATACACCTGACTATTTGAGTATTCCATTAGCACAGTCAGGAGAATTTCACCTCGATTGCATTATGAGGTGTGCCTATCATTTTTCGTTCAGCCCACATGTACAGGATTTGATGATGACATTGATGACACAGAGAGGTGGGTTGAATAAGGGATGTTCGGATTCACTCTGGTATGACATGCTTCAGATTTCAAATGATGAGTCCAAGTTCTCGCCAGACAGTTGCTCACAGAAGCTGGAGATTGAGGTTTGGCTCGATCGGACTCTAGGGGGTATCAGAGTGGCACAGCGAAAGTCAGTTGGCATTGAGGGACTTCCAGTTTATCTAGTTATGATATTCGAGGTGGATCAACATAGTACTTGGAGTTGGCATTATGGGGTTGATTTACAGGATTGGGATCTAGGAATTCCATTGTTGGCTGGTTGGTTTCATTGGTTGACAGAGTTTGACAGCCTCTTGGGTTCCAATTGCATACTGAGGTTATGGGATTGCACATGTTCCAGGATCATTTGGGATCCAGGTGGTTGGTGGACAGGTGCAGTCGATTTTCTATTTTGGCTTCAGGTGTTGTGGCACTTTTTATGAGTAAGTTGCACAAGTTCTATTTTGCAGACTTTGAGCAGTTTAGCACAGTGCATTTGAAGCCATTCAAAAGGTTTCGGTTGATTTGGGATCTTTCAGTGGTATCCGGGACTTGATTGGTATGCAGATCTGATATTGCTTGTGGACAAGCAATCTCGGGAAGGGAGTACTGTAATGTCCCTCTTTCCGGCATGACCCTTGGACACTTGGTGGGTAGCTTATTTGTCATCTTCGTAAGCTAGTCCCGTTGTTAGGAGACGATGTGCATAGCAGGTAAGGGTTTTATCGACGATCTGGTGGATTATTTGATGTTAGCAATGAGTTCAGTTGGTCTTAAGGACTCACTTGGCACTTTCTGAGGTTATTTCCGGCTTCTGGTGTGTTCTCCAAGATTCTTGGAGAGAGTTTCCATTTATAGTAAGTCACCCAACTGACTTCATTTCTCATTATTCGTCATCAGCATCGCTTCTGCTCAGTCAATTTCCGATTCCGGTGCTTTCTGACGATTTCCGCACTTTGGGAGCATTAATGGCTTATTTTAATTATTTTACCCAAGTTGCTTATATTTGTACGAATTACTTGGCGAGCACCTCAGTATTATAGCTCGTCGGAAAGAGAATGTGAAGTTCTAAATGATGAGATGCTAATTCAGTGACCTTGGGCGCCAGGAATGATTAATTAATTAAATAAATCACTTTCCGGAGTTATAAGGTGTAATTAATTAATAAAGTGATTTATTAATTATATTTCCTTTTAATGAAAATTCTCAGGAAAAGGTTATAAAAGGAGGGTTTGGCCCATTTGCTACACACTCATCATTTTGAACAAAAAAACAAATCAGAGCAGCTCTTGCTAATTACTCTCAAAGGAGGGAAACCCTTGGAGATTACGGATTGGACGGAAACCCAATTCGAAGGAGGAAGATTCACACAGGGTCTTCATTGGATTCAGAACATTATTCCTCTTGCGGACGGAAACCCCAGGAGCAGTGAGAGAAGCTTCCATCCAGGAATCTTCATTGTTTACACAGTTATTCAGCATTTCAACAGTTTCAGAGAAAAGAATAAATTGCAGCAGTGAGCATTTGCACATATATCTGAGTGGGGCGGCTTCTTCTACAGTTATTTATTGCTGTATCAGAGGTATTTGTCTTGCTAGATATTTATTGTAATTCCCAGTAGCAAATATATCAAATCGGCTAGGGTTTTGATTCATTTACTGTGGGTTTTTGGACAATCTCTGTTATTAAATCTTTCTGCAGTTTTATATCTGTATTGCTGTAATATTTAGCTTCATAAATCATTATTAAATACACAGCTGAAATATTTATAAAGAAATCTGCCAGTTAAACCCTAGGCGCCTATTCTGTATTCGCCCGGTTTGCGGGGTTTGCTATATTTAAATTATCTATGCAGTTTCAGTGTGATGTTTCATGAATTCCTTTGATATTATCGGTTCAGTTTTGAGCCCGAACATCTTATAAAAAAAAAAAAAAATTCAGACAGAAACGGGTTTGGGATCTTTCAGCCACTTAGATACTTTCCATATCCCCATGGACCACACTGCTACAGACGGATCTAAGCCCAATTTTGTTTATATAGACACAAAGTATAAAAGAAAATGGGTGCCCCCATGCCCTCCCCGTGTGTCACATAGTTGAGAAGAGTGTAATATGCTGAAATGATGATGGAAAAGGAGACCCATGCCCCCAAAACCTTGTATTTTGTAACCAAAACTGGGTATTGAATTGAAGGAATGCAATATTTATGCCTCCTGTAAGTTGCTCTAAACTATATCAACTGAATATGAAATTATGCCAAAAACCTATATCTGTAAGTAGAAATCTGAACCTATATAAAAGTCTAGTGTACATGCCCCTAGGGCAAAAATTTATGGTAGGGTCAGGAATGTCCATACAGTCCTGACCGTTCTGTACGGTTTTGAACCTGTGTGATTTTTGCCAAGTTTCTATATTTGGAGATGTTTTTGAGAACCCATTTTTTGTAAAAACTTGTGTCTGAACCCGACTATTTGAGTTTAGGTATAGAATATACCCCGATGAAGGCCCCCTCTTTTGATGCGCGTGTGATAAAGCATTTGAGCGCCCGACTCAAAAGAAAAGATGTGTACCTATGTACTATATGTTTGGTAATCTATAAGAGAATGTGGAATGCTTAAGTGGTGGCCAACTTTGTGAATTTGTACTTGCAAAAGGGGTTGCACATGGTGGAGACCATGGCATGTAAAGAAACATGCAACAATAGCAACAATAACAATAGTAGCAACAACACGTGTAATAGAACAAGTATAGAGACATAGCAGTAGTCAAGTGAGCAAACAAAAGCAATAATATGTAGAGAAAAGTCACATCAAGGCATAGAGCCACGAACAGGGGACACCCACAATGACACAAGAGAAGCAAGGCACTTAGGCCACATACAAGAGAAACAATGTAATCCAATAAAGACATAGAGCCACAAACATGGGACACCCATGGTGTCACAAGACAATCAAGTCACTTAGGCCGCATATAATAATGTAGATAATAAGTCGCAAACATGTGTAGAAAACAATGATAAAAACATCATAACAAAAAGTAAGAAAGCACATGAAGCAAGATATGTCAGCGTTGCACAAGACACATGTTAGTTGTAATAGCTCAAAAACTAGCATGTACACCATATGTGTAATCAAGTGTAATGAGGAAGTAGAAAGGAACTATAATGAAACAATAACACCTGTATAGAATGTATAGGAGATGTACCCAAATAATCTTGGTAGCTTGTGTAACACTCTGTGTGTCACGCATCAAGCTCAATATACCTCGTGAACACGTGTGTAAAGAGTATATAGAAAAAATATGCTATCCATCAAACCATAGTGACAAACATATTTAATGTAAAGTGCTAACTTAGGCTATGCACTTTATAGGCTGTGTATAGGTCATGGTTTTGTATTTTGCAAATATGTGAATGTTTTTGTATTTTTGAATCCAGCTATGTACATGGAGATGGGTAGCACAAGAGCAACCCAATGAGAGCCTCACGAGGAGGCAAAGAAGATCCAAAAGAAATGGGAGGCTTGGTCCCCTAATGTGCCAAAGAATGATGCTCATGTGCTAGTGGTACAAAGGTGATAATATGTGTCGTAGAAGTCCTGAGAGGAGGACTAGGTGGACTATATCCACAAAGCAATGTGTGGTGAAATAGGCCTATGACGAGGACTAGTTTAGTGAGTCCCTAGAGATAACACGTGCACTAGAAGTCCTATGAGGAATACGAGGAGGCTGAGAGCTACTATAGATAACATGGGAAGTAGAAGGCCGATTTGGAGACCTAGGAGGGCAAGAATCACTAGAGATAACATGTGCTCTAGAAGACCTAAGAGGAATCCTAGGAGGGTGAGAGTCACCATAGATAACTTGTGAAGTGAAGGCCTATTTGGAGACCTAGGAGTAGAAACTATAGGAGGGTGGCAAGGAAACATAGGAAGAGGAGCCTCAAAAGGAATACCCTGAATTGTGACAACTTGTTGGTGAATAAACTTGACACATTGGTTTAAGATAGATGAAACAACCCTAAGAGCATGTCACAGTTTGCATACTTGGCGAGTACTCGCAAACAAATAACCGAAACGAATAATCATTATGAAAACTTGCCGAGTATTGGCGAATATTCGCCAATATTGGGCGAGTCTGTGCACAGAACTCGCTAGACGTAGGCTGTACATGGAACATGCAAAAAACGCTGTAAGAACACTTTTTTTTTCTTTTTAAGGCACCAAAGCACTTCATTTTCATTCACACAACCATTTGAGCTTGCATTGGATGAGTTGAACGGATTTTTGAGCGAATTCGAAGAGGAAATTTGGACAATTGCATTTGGAGGTAAGTTTTTTTTAAATTTTTTTTTTAAGTTTTTGCAAATTCGGTTTATATTAAGTAATATTTATATATTCATATTGTAGTTTTAAATAAATCTAATTTAAAAGCGAATGATATTAAATTTTTAATAGTCATTTGGAGCCGGAGGCATGTTTTTTTTTCGCAAATTCGTTCTAAATTATTTAAATTTTATATATTCATATTGTATTCGATTCTTCGAATATGTTTTGTAATTTTAAATGTATTCAATTTAATTGTGAATCATTTAAAATTTATAATAGTCATTTAGAATCAGAGGTATGTTATTTTTATTAAATTACGGTTAAAAAGGGTTATTCAGACACGTTTTTTTAAAATTTTAACTAAGTTTACATTTGTTTTTAATTTTTTAAATGTGCATTGTGTTGCAGATTAGATTACGAATGGCATCAGACTCGTTATCAGGTTCAGCATCTGGGTTAGCATCACTAGCAGGAACTGTTCCTGCGAACGCTCGTACCATCACTTGAATGTATGATGTACGTGGAGTAGTTCCGGGAACAGTGATATGCAATTTCTGCGACAAAAAAAATTCTGGAGGCATCAATTGCCTGAAGTATCATCTTGCATGTATTGTTTGCCAGGACGTTGTGGTATGCCCTAATGTTACAGAAGAGGCAAAGTGAGAGATGAAAGCAGAGTTGGCAGAGCTAGAGGAGAAGAAACTAGAGAGGGAAAGGGTGCATGTAGCCATAACAGAAGTTGTTAGACATGGGGCTGGAATGACAGGATTCAAAGGATTATGCAACAATAACTGTGGGCTCTACTCGTGGTCCGTGCATATGAACTGGAAGATGCACATCTGCTTCATCAAGTTCGAGCAAAGGCATACATAGATTTTTTGTGCCAAGGTACATACCTGGAGCACAACCTTCAATGCAAGGTACAACCTGGAACAAGGATATGTACGAGGAAGCAAATAAAGCACGTTTGAATTTATGGTACTACAACCACCTTCCATTCAATGTGGCAAAAAGCCTGTACTGGGAGTACTTGCTGACAACATTGATAGTTGCAAGGAAAGGGTACAAGACACTCTCTCCAAAAGACTTGAGTGGGAAATTGCTCAAGGGTGCAGTTGCAGATGTAACTACAATTCTAGAAGATCAAAAGAAACAATGGCAGAAAGACTGATGCACCATTCTTTAAGATGGGTGGATGGATGGAAGAAACCGCAGCCTTATTAATTTTTTAGCGGCTTCAAATGGTGAGATGGTGTTTTTGAAATCTATTCATGCCTCTAACATAGTTAGAAATGCAGAGAATTTGAGTCTTATGTCGGAGAAGGTTGTATTAGAGGTGGGTATACAAAATGTTGTGCAAGTTGTCACAGACAATGCAACAACATATGTGGCGGCTGAGAGACTACTACAGGAGAGACATCCATCACTCTTTTGGACTCCTTGTGCGGCTCATTGCCTTGACCTTCTATTAGAGGAAATAGGAAAATTTGATTGGGTGAGGCCGGTTGTAAAAGATGCAAGAAACATAACTAAGTTCATATATAATCACCCTTGGGTTCTTAGCTTGATGAGAGAACACACAAAGGGGAAAGAGCTTGTGCAAGCCAGTGTCACAAGGTTTGCAACCAAATTCTTGACATTGCAAGGTATTTCTAGTTTGTTGACATCATTGAAGCAAATGTTTGTGAGTCAAACATAGTTAGACTCACAATATTCAAAGAAAGTTGATGGAGAGAGGACGACAAAGATAGTTTTTGATGATATCTTTGCAAAAAGAGCTATAGAGATCATTAAGGTAATTTCAAACTTTGATTTATATTTCAAGTTGACTCCTTTATTTTAATTTGTTAAATTATAAATATATTGTTATTTACTTTTTGACTTTATTTGTAAGTATGTAACCTTACATTTTAATTTGTGTGTAGGTGTCAGAGCCGTTAGTGAGGGTTTTGCGTTTGGTTGATGGGGAGAAAAACCTTATGGGGTACATTTAAAAGGCCATGGATAGGACCAAAGAGGGTAGCCAAAACTATTATAGGGGGGTATTGTCAGATATGGTCCCTTTTGGGAGATAATTGACCGGAGGTGGAACAATCAACTCCACCAACCTATTCATGCAGCGATGTACTACCTTAGCCTCAAGTTTTTCTTCTCTGACGACTTCACAGATGTGAATAGAGAGGTTATGGAGGGCCTTTCAACATGTGTTAAGAGGATGCTACTAGAGGTTGAGACGAGGGACCTCATTATTTTAGTGCTGCAAAATTACAAATATGTTAGGGGGAGGCTCTTTTCTTCATGGTTAGCTATCCGAGGGAGAACCATGTAGTCACCACATAATAAAAACTAGAATCTTTACTAAGTTACGTGTTATTAGTGACAAATTTGATTTTATTAATTACATATAAAAAATTTATTATCTTGTTTGTAGGTTTTTGGTGGGAGGATTGGGGAGGAAATACTCCGCATTTTCAAAAGCTAGCCCTCAGAATTTTATCTCAACCTTTGTAGCGCTTATGGATGTGAACGCAACTAGATTTTGTTTGAGGCCATTCATATGAAGAAACACAACAAGTTGACTCAAAAATGGCTCAAGGACTTGGTTTTTGTGCTATACAATTAGAGGAGCTTATTAATTTGGATGAGATAGATCCATACACCGAGTGGACTGGGCAAGAAGAGGAAATTCCTACGTTCACAGAGGATGAGATTGCTTCTTTCGAGAGGGAAGTTATGGAGGGAGAAGCACTAGTAGGAGATATTGGATTAGATGACATATTTTGAGGTGATCTCGAACATGCAACAGAGGAGCCACCACCATCTACTACCAGGTTAGAGCTAGAGTCGCAACCTTCTAGGAGGAGCAAGGAGACGCAGCTGAGTGTGGGGACTAGTAGAGGCAATAAACCCTTTCCCTAATATTTCTCTAGAACGGGGAAGAGGAAAATGTAACTTATTGTATATTGTAACTTGCATAGATATGAAATTTATGATGATAATTTTCAATGACAATCATCATAAATTCATAGCACTTATCAGCCGACTGTTGTATTCACATGATGATGCAATTTTGTATTGTATTTGTATTTAAATCCAATAGAAAACACTTCTCCAACATTTTATAGACTCGGTTGATACATTTTGTAGCTATATTTTGCATAAAATTTATGTTTTTAAAAGAAATTTGAGTATTTTTTATGTTGCCAAATATTCACCAAGTCTTGCCGAGTCTAATTTTTTTGGGTTTTCCGAATACGAATAGGCGAACTATGGAGCACGTAACCAAGGAAGACCTAAATGCATGTTACCTGAGCTATGAGTAGAGGCTAGTAGGAATGGGACTCGTGTAGTAACAAAGCCGACAATAATAAGTAGAATAATGTCCATAACTAGGATTAGAATCGTGTGTGATTTACTTTGTAGCATAGCCAAGAGAATGAATTAGTTTAAGAGTACATAGATTATGTTTGCTATGTGGATCACCCAAAACACTCTTTATAGGTGCTTAATTAATAGATGCACGAATATACAAAGTATCTGAGACAAGAGTTCCATCCATATTAGATTCATCAAAAGCATAGTTCGCATACTCGTATTCAGCAAACCCAAAAAAATTGACTCGGAAAGACTCGATGAATATTTGGCAACATTAAAAATACGTAAATTTCTTTAAAAACATAAATTTTATACAAAATATAGCGAAAAAATGTATCAAAATAGTCTATAAATGTTGGAGAAGTGTTTTCTATTAGATTTGAACACAAATACAATACAAAAGCGCATCATCATGCGAATACAATAGTCGGTTGATAAGTGCTATGAATTTATGATGATTGTCATTGAAAATTATCATCATAAATTTCATATCTATGCAAGTTACAATATACAATAATTTACATTTTCCTCTTCCCCCTTCTAGAGAAATATTGGGGAGAGGGTCCATTGCCTCTCCAATTCCCAACGAACAACATAATTTCTATCTTGACCTATTATTCATTCAAGTCGGTCGATCTGATACTTAGTCGACTCATTCACCTTTATGTTCTCACTGAAACCCAATTGATAACGAACCTGAGTGGCTTCTTTAGTGGGCCACCCATTTGCATAAACCATAGAATCATAGAAAACTTCTTTGTAGATCCCCACATAGATTTCTCATCTTGCGAGTTCCCGGTTGGAGATCCATAGTCTATACAGAGAGTGGGGGCCGATATCTAGACCTATCTATAAAGTCTTGCCATAACTATACATAGGGCATACGTCACCCCTAGAGAGAACAATAGGCAGCATGGTGAATCCATTGAGCCCGAGGAAGGAAGGGGCAAGACAGGGCTCGGTTGGGCGTACACCAGCTTCGGCATGGGCATACATGGGCCGGCCACCAGAATTGAGTGAGCACCCCCTACCTACAGAAAGCCCTTAGCACAAGGGTCTGCCGCCCCAGCTATATAAGAATTTGTGGGGGGGGCAACTCTCTATGTAGAGGTAGTAGAGTTTTTGCACAGACTCGTTGAGTTATGGCAAGTTTTTGAGAGTAAAAAATTGTGAGTTTCAAGTCCTTACTCGGCCCAAGAGTACTGTTGCGAGTTTTCATTTTCTTGGAGAGTAGAAAGTACTTGTTGAGTTTTGCCAAGTTTTGAATCATGGGCATACGAGTGGGTTTAAATGGCATTAAGAGGAATAAGGGCATTCGTGGTATTTATGGTGGGTAAGTTATTCATCTAGTTCGAGCATATGTGTAATATTTGACCATACATTTTATGCCATACCTCACTGTTGATTAAATTTTTTCCATTCGATCCTATAGTCTTGCTCATTGATGTTGGTTCTTTGGACTGCATGTCTGCTACCTGTGCAAATTGGTGGGCCAATATAGCATCAAACTTCGCAGCCTTGACGTAGTCGGTAAGCCCTTTGTGATGGTCTTAAGGACTTGGCATTACCGAAATTTGCCTTTGGTCTTCATGCTACAAGGTTGGGTCTTCATCAATCTCCATATTCTCGATGTAATTGCAATTAGGCTAAAAAACATTGTAGTCTTCCATCTACCAATGGAACAAACTCTTGAGGTAGTTTGTCTCATCTTTGGAGCACAACACTAACTTCAAGATTCCTTCATCATTTTGTTCCATCTGTAATATCCCCTTCCCAGTCGAAGACCCTTAGCCCATTTTGTCTTCACGACGGCTAAAGGAAAAAACTAAAGGGGAGAATTAAGTTATGATATTTTATTATTAAGTGAAAAAATAAAAGAAAAGAAAAGAAAATATGATATGCACTTATAATAAATTATTATCAACTTAAAAATAGAAAAAAGGAAAACAAAAGGGAAAAAACATAGTAAAAAATAAATTATCCATGGAAAAGTGTGACTTGCTTATGGAGCAAAGGTTGGTGGAAAAAAGCATTTAATGAGGGAAAATTATGATTGGTTATCAAAGGTGGCAATATGGGTCTTAAGTTCTATAAAGGCAAGTCGACTTGCCTTAGCAAGACACACTTGATTATTTCTCTTATTTCTGATTTTGTATGAAGCTTTAAGCTTTGTCAAAAATATTTCTAAAGATGAAACCCTTTGGAAATACTCTCTTGAGGACAAAAACCCTCCAAGAGATCAAGGGGATTCTCCACTTTGGGCTTTCCATTGTGCTTCATCTTATTTGTAGTAATTTTTAGAGTATTTCCAGCAGTTGAATAAAAGAGATTCGCAGATTTTTGTCCAAGGGTTGGAAGGGGAGATTGCAGCTGTGTTTTTCCTTATTTATCTCATGTGGAGCGACCCATTTCTAGTCAAATCTGGTATGTTTGAAGGCTATTTCTGATCTGATTCAGAGAGATATGAATAAAGCTGAATTTTAGAGACTGAATCAGTCCATTTCCAGAATTTTTGGATGGTAAAAAGTGCCATTTTCAGTTATTTTCTAGGGCAGCTTGTCTGCAGATTGTAAAGAATTATTCCAGCCTATTGTGTCTCTACAATCTTAGTTTTAATTCATATATTGGCCTTATAAATACATTGGATCAGATTTGAATGGAAATATTTTTATAGAAATGCTGATTTGTTTGGGTTTTCTACTTTACCCTAGTCGCAGTTTTCAAGTATAAATCAGATCTGCATTGAAAATTCTTGTTATATCTTCCATAGCTTGCTTTTGGTTTGAGGGATTTTTCTGAAATTTGTTTGGGGCTGAAAAGTGTCCTCTTGGGGACATTACAATGGTATCAGAGTAGTGTATTTTGCTAGCCTGTGAAGAGAAAAAAAAATCATATGTGAAGACAGAAGAAGACCGTGGAAGAGCATTATCAAAGAGCTCCTGCTAAAGATAAGTTATTTGAATGAAGCAATCACTAGAGTCCACAAAGAATTGCAAACTTATTGGTTGGATGGTCAAAGAGATTTAAGAGACTCCATCATAGAAGCCATTACTGATTTGAGCAGATCTATAAAGGGTGAACAACCGAGGATGATGACATAGGGACATAGGGTAAAGAGTATGCAACACTCGGTTTCAAGAAAAGAGCTGTGTTGACCTTTGAAGAATTTTGTGAGTTGAAAGATAGTGAAGGCATTAGAAAAATTAGAAAAGACCAAAAAGGAACCATGCAGAAAGTGTAAGGAAATCAACCCATAGAGTATTCCACCATGCGAAGTAAAGAAGAAGAAGCTTTAAGAGGTATGATTTCTAATGATGAGCAAAATAATTTCATTTGTGAGGAACAAACATTGCTTCTTTGCAAAGTTCCAAAGGCACACATCAATGAGTCATTGTCACATGGGATGGATTTACCACAATGGTATTGATGGGCATGAAATTGTGAAGAATGTTGATGCTTGTGTGGTGTCTGAAATCATGAGTCACAATAGGGGTGGGGCTGTTTTGAAGATTTCCAAATCAGCAGCTGAAGGTAAACATTTTGATGATCTTCTCTATAAGGAGGTTGGTAGTAGCAAGGATTCATTGCATCATCTTCATGCTATGCTATTACAACAGTTCTATCGTGATGGTATTCAACATATTAGGGATAAGAATGCCAAGGATTTGGCACAACGAAGTCAAGTTATGTTGAAGACAAAGCATGATGGTACTCCAAGGTATGAAGGGAATGATAATCTCTTATTTGTTGCTGCACATTCAGATTTTATTTTCCTCATGAGAATCATGACAAGTTAGAGAATGAAGTTTACATTATGAAGTATGTTGAACCATTAATCCAGATTCATATTTATGAGCATCATGAAAGCTATATTTTGTGGCAAGAATTATCTCATTTGACTTGTATAGGTGCAAGGATTTTGGATCACTTTGACATGTTTTGTCTATTATGCATGACACTTAGACAAACAAGTTGCAATTGCTTGAGGGAAAACAATTTTGGGAAGGGAGGATTGTAATATCCCCTTCCCAGTTGAAGACACTTAGCCCATTTTGTCTTCCTGACGGCTAAGGAAAAACCTAAAGGGGAGACTTAAATTATGAGATTTTATTATTAAGTGCAAAAATAAAATAACATAAAATAAAATATGATATGCACTTTAAATAAGTTATTATCAACTTAAAAATAGAAAAAGGCAAACAAAAGGGAAAAAACACTTAGTAAAAAATAAATTATCCATGGAAAAGTGCGACTTGCTTATGGAGCAAAGGTTAGTGGAAAAAAACATTTAATGAGGGAAAATTATGATTGGTTATCAAAGGTGGCAAGATGGGTCACAAGTTCTATAAAGGCAATTCGACTTGCCTTAGTTAGACACACTTAATTATTTCTCTTAATTCTGATTTTGTATTAAGCTTTGATCTTTGTCAAAAGTATTTTTAAAGACAAAACCCTTTAGAAATACTCTCTTGAAGACGAAAACCCTCCAAGAGATCAAGATGATTCTCCACTTTGGGGTTTCCATTGTGCTTCATTGAATTTGTAGTAATTTTCAGAGTATTTCCAGCAGTTGAATAAATGAGATTTGCAGATTTTTGTCCAAGGGTTGGAAGGGAAGATTGCATCTGTGTTTTTTCTTATTTATCTCATGTTGAGCAGCCCATTTCTAGTCAAATCTGGTATGTTTGAAGGCTATTTCTAATCTGATTTGGAGAGATGTCAATAAAGCTAAATTTTAGAGACTGAATCAGTCTATTTCCAAAAATTTTGGATGGTAAAAACTGCCATTTTTCAGTTATTTTCAAGGGCAGCTTGTCTGCAGATTTTACAGAATTATTTCAGCCTATTGTGTCTCCACAATCTGAGTTTTAATTCATATATTGGCCTTATAAATACATTGGATCAGATTTGAATGGAAACATTTTAATAGAAATGCTGATTTGTTTGGGTTTTCTACTTTACCCTAGTCACATTTTTCAAGAATAAATCAGATCTGCATTGAAAATTATTGTTATATCTTCCATAGCTTGCTTTTGGCTTAAGGGATTTGCCTCAAATCGTTCGGGGTTGAGAAGTGTCATCTTGGGGACATTACACCATCATACCTCACTTTCTGTCAACCAAGCATTCTTCTACGAAGTCCGAGTTTGTTGAGGCTACTTCCTCACAACTCACCTGATTCTTCAAATCTATGACATACTTTTGTCCTTTGTTTTCAATGGATATCAAATTCTTTTTCCATTTCTGATTGGATTTGGATGCTATCCACCAACCCTAACCCAATAGTGATCATAGACCTTGAACGAGATGACTACAAAATTCAGACAACAGGGTCGGGTTCCAATAATTACCTTTTGACCCATCAGTACACCCAATACCTTAGTGCCTTGTTGATTTTCTCCTACTAGTTGGAATGTTGAAGGCCCTTTAGTTGGCTTGCCAAGACTCTTCCAAGTCTTCTTTGGAAGAACATTCCCACCATAACCAGTATCAATGATGGTATTTGTCAAATTCTTACCCTAATTTGCATATGCACAATTGCTAGATGTCGGGCTAGGTTCATCAATAGGAGTGTAGGTTTGATTACTTGGTCACTTGACAAGAGGAGCTCAACTACAAGTTCATTCTTCTGCTTTTTGCTCTCCCCAACATGCACAATTCGGTGCACCATTGTATGCTCCATGTTTGGGCCAATGCCTTCTATGGTAGTAATGAGAGCATTCTTGAGTTCTCACCTATCGTCATAGGTATAGTAGTTTGCAAGACATGTCATGTAATACCATATCCCTCTTCACCCTTTCTTTGGCCATCCTTTCCTTCTCTGTACATGGGTTAGGGTAATTGGCTTTCTTCACTTGTGCTCAGATAATTGCCATAATTTCCTTTCCCTTGGCTATGTCAATCATATTGACATTGGCTTGCTTTGGACAATTGCCATTGTTATGGTTCTCAGGCCCACACCATCTACAAAGAAGAACGGTGTCATTTTGGTATTGACAATCTCTTGGGAAATTGACCCACTCATTATACCCCTCACGTTATATAATTGGATATCCTTTGGAATCATATTGAATCCAATTCCCACCACCATTATTAGTTTGTCTTTAGTAGTTCCTTGGCAGTGTGGTGGGAGATTGTAATGGCTCTCTTTGTGTGAACAATACTTGGCCTCTCATATTTTGTAAATTGTATTGGAAATCCTTGACTGAATGCCCTGCAACTTGACAAACCTCACACAAAATATCTTTACCTTTGTTCTTACAGTCTCCCTCTAGTTCATCATCCGGAGTGTTTCTTTTCATAAGGCTCTCATTGGTTCTTGTTCATTGTCATCACTGGAATTAGAGTCATCCCCTTCCTATTCTTTCGAGCATGAAGCCGTCTTTTTCTTTCTTTCAATGTCCATGGCTCGGTTGTATGCATCTTCGTATGATGAGGGTGGGACCACCTTCAACATCCTTTGCAATGAGGGTACCGTCCTTTAGTGAACCATCACTTTTCCGAACCATCGACAGGTTTTATTTTAAGTTTTCTGAACAGTCCTCCAAGTCTTCTGTTATAGGCACGAACATTCTCTTGTTTACCTTACGGAGTATTATAGATTTCAAAGACAATCACATTGTCATCCCTCATGTGATTGAATTCTTTCTCAAAGGACTTTTTGAGTGTTTTCCATGTTGCTTTCTCTAAGCTTGGTGCTTTTGCATACTAGTCAACAATCATTTCCAGAAGGGTGAATGTGAAACATCTTAACCACGCACATTCATTTGTATGCCCATTGGCAGTCCAGATGGTGATGCACGTTATACACTGTCATATGGGATTATTCAATTTGGCACTGGTGAAATTTGACAACTTCTTCTTTTCTAGAGATGGTGTTGATGGGTAACCATGACTTTGGCGTGGTTTTTCGAATACGAGTTTCCCCCTTAAGAATGCTAGCGTTGGTCGTACCTCTTCAATCTTAGCACTATCAGACATGTTCCTACACTCGACGCTTCATGCATCACAGATATGTAGACTATCTTACACACCATCAAATCCCTTTTCATGAGCTCCAACTTGTTGATCAGGCTGCGCCAAAATTTTACACTATTCCCTTGTAGCACCCTTTGACCCAAATTAGTCGGCAAGGTCCACAATTCCTCCGAAAGGGGCTACAACAATCTCTACCCACTCCTTATTGCAAGTGGTGTAGGGTCCACTAGTTGTGCTTCATGCTTCGGCCTCATGCTTTGACTCATACATGAATTATTGCTCGTACGCATTGCTCTCCGTCTTCTTCATAACTTTTTGTGGTGTTGTTGTATTTATATTTTTCATTATGTTTCATGGATCTGTTTGGTATATAGATATGATAAGATAATAGGGTGCCTCATCATGCTTTTCTTCTCTTTGGACTGACTTTAACTTGGCTCAATGTTCTTTAAGGCAACAGTGCCAAAATGTAATGTGATTAATGTCTATTGAGATTCTAGACTTATCAATAACAACGCATACAAAATAGTATTTTCATAACATACTGTATTACAAAAGATAACCCGAACAATAGTAGGTCATATTCATAAAAGATGAGTCTCAATACAATTCATATAGTATAGGGAGGACCCATATAAGTTCCCTTTCACTGACTTACATCCTTCTATTTATATGACAAAAATATTCAATGGATTGTTATCTAAAACAAACATCATCAACGAAACATACAAACGGGAGTCATTACAAAACCAGTTGAGTTCAATAATACAATCATTAACCACATGATATGTTGGCTACTAAAATATGGAATTATGTTGATAACCAAGATCATCCTTATATAACAGTCTACAAGTAAAAGGAAGGCCTAAAGCTCATCATGTTGTCATGTAAAAATCCAACATGATAATTGGATGTATCAATGGGAAGAAATTGTATTACTTGCTGAAAAGAAGGGTCTGACTGCTAGATTTTTTATGGTGATGTTTTGGCTGAGGACGTTAAGATTCCATCTCATTTGACACAATCTTTGGGTATTGTTAATTATTGGTTTGATTGATAGTGAAAGGGGATCATGAACACACTTTTGTTCCATAACCAATTTTAACTAGATTTTAAGTTTTTGTGGGATTTCGACCAATGCATATTTAAGTCATCTCTATGATGACAAATTTCCATGAGTCGTTATTTCTTAAAGACCTTTCTCTCATGTGTTTTTGATAATAATGTCAAGGTAAGGGGACCCACAAAGCACAAAATCACCTCTAAGCATTTTTTAGTATGGGGGAGGAATGGAAATTAGTAGAAAATCCACCATTTTGGTCTTTTAGTTTTAACTTTCTAGCATCTTTCCCGATCGACAAGTTTTTTAGTGCATGTAATGCCTTAAAAGACTCCATTGTCTCACAATTATTATCAATGTGGGGTAATCAATAGTGGATCGTCTAATGATTGTTGATCCTCGTCCATACTAACAAATGCTTACAGGTGATATTGTGCTATGTGGTTGTCTTGTGATTATTACCAAAATACACGAGAGTAAAGATCATTAAGAAATGGCTACTTATGGACTTTGGTCATAGTAGACATGACCTAACTATAAATAGGTTAAACTTGAACAAAAATTAAAAATCTAATTAAAATCGACTGTGGAAGCTCCAATACTACACCCAAAATTAAAAGGACCGAGTTGTGATTATGGTGGACACGAGAGGAAAGATCATTAAGAAATGGCTACTTATGGACTTTGGTCATAGTAGACATGACCTAAATATAAATAGGTTAAAGTTTAACAAAAATTAAAAATCTAATTAGAATCTACTGTGGAAGCTCCAATACTACACCCAAAAATAAAAGGACTGAGTTGTGATTATGGTGGATTTTCTAATAATTGTTTTTCGTCCCCCATTTTAATAAATGCTTAGAGGTGCTTGTGTGCTTTGTGGGTCTCCTTGGCTTGTGATTATTACCAAAATGCATGAGAGGAAAATCATTAAGAAATTGTTACTCATGGAAATTGGTCATAGTAGGCATGACTTAAATATAAAAGGGTCAAAATCCCCTGAAGATTAAAAAATCTAATTAAAATTAATTGTGGAAGCTCCATTTATTAAACAAAAATAATAGGTTGTGATTATCCCACATTGATAATAAGGGTGCCTTATAAACTATTGCATGTGTTAATAGCTTTGCCAATTGTGAAAGAGGCTGGTGGGTGAAAATCCCAAAATGGTAGATTTTCAAATAATCATCATTTCTTCCCCATACTAACAAATGCTTAGAGTTAGAAGTGTTTGTGCACCTTGTTGTTTCCCTTGCCTTTTGATTTTACCAAAATACATAAGAGAGAAGTCACTAAGAAATGGCTAGGTGGTGTCACCCAGATTTCACCCTGAAATCTGTGACTACCCTATTCGAAAATTTGTCGTACTTTTAAAATAATGGGTTGTTTTGTGTTTTAATTGCCTGAAAGTTCATGTATTGCGTCAAGATAATCCCAGTGAGCCATATTAGTCTTTTTTGCCAAATACCTAAATGCCCAAAATTGTTATATTCTGTCGTTGGGATTTGTCTGCGGGAAATTTGTATTTAATTATTTTGAGCCCCGTTTGAGGCTATTTGTGCTCTCTTTTAACTCTGTTATGATCGAACATGTCATTATTCCCATGTACCAAAAGGGTTTTAACTTGAAATCAGTTTTGGGCTTTATTTGTACTTTTGACAATTTTTCGTGTTTATGTGTTGTCCTGTTTCGTTTTCTGTGAAATTTCTCTAGAGCAATTCCTTTGCCAGGTAACCCCGATTTTTGGCCTGGAGCAGCTAGAAAACATATACGCACGTTATACCTGGAGGAAGTCACTATCGGAGGTCTGAATCACTGGGAAAAAGTGAAGTTGTGCACAGAAAAGCCCCTGCGGGGTTTGGTGCATTTTTGGAAAACAAAGGATTTAAGCCGCAATGGAAAAAATAGAAGCAACAGGCAAGGTGGGAATTTTGTACCTGCCTAGCAGGGTACTTTTCCCCGTGATATAAAATTCACTTAAGCTGCTGTGGGAAAATTAGAGGCAATAGGTAGGCAGGAATTTATTGCCTGCCTTGCAGGGTAAAAATTCCCATGGTGAAATAAAAGAAAAGTGACTTAAGTGAAATCACGAGATTTTATTGCCTGCCTTGTAGGGTAAATAATCCCATTGTCAAAGTCAAATCACTTAAGTGGATCATGGGATTTCCGGGGCTGCCTTGCAGGGTAAAGAATCCCATTGTGAAAAATTCTTAAAAATAGAATTCTATTATGTAAAAAAGTGCGACCCACCTTGGGTGAATAATAATGCAGTAAATAAATATTGTTAATATTTATTTACCCAATTTTGGCACCCATGTGGAAAAGTCAACAAAGGGAAGTGGATATAAAAGAATTTGGAAATAGAATTCCAAAATTAAATAAATTTAATTTATTTAATGCAGCCCCTTTTGAGAAGGAATTAATACTTTTTAAAGTATTAAATGATTATATTAATTCCTATTTTCAGTGGCTATGGTCAAAGCACACTGTGAAGCTTAAGTGAAGTGAAATGTGGATGATTAAATTGGATTAATTTAATTTATTAGATGGCTGTCCTTAAACATGCTATTTTTAAAAGAGAAGAGCATGATTTTTAATTAATTAATTGCCTTTAATTGTTAGGGCAATTATTAATTATAGAATTGTGAGGGTTATATAAGCATGGGCAGCCATATGGGTGAATTATTTAATTCACAGGTAAAGAATTGCAGCCAAGAAGAAAAGTGCGCCCCCATTTGAAGAAGGATTTTGCTCAGGCAAGGTGGCAACAAGGCTAAAAGCTTCCAAATTTGGCGCATGCTTTGAAGGAGGTTGATCTTTGTCTGCATAATTGTTTGCATAGGTGTTACAGGTGCTCAGGTGTTGTTGAAAGGATTCATGCTCTCTTTATGTGCAAATTAAACACCAATTTTTGGGGCAGCGGGCTTGAAAAGTGCAGATTTTTACAATTAAAATTCACTATTCATTCTCCGGTGGCCATTTTTGTCTGAATAAATTGCAGGAATTCATTACAGGTGCTTTACAAAAGAAAATGAGCTTTTATCAATGTCCAATACATTGCATATATCCTCCGAATCTGAAGAATTGTCCAGATCTGCACCAATTTTGAAGAAATCCGGCCAAGTAAGAAGAAAAAGAATTATTCAGACAAAGATAGACAAAGCCATGGCGAAGAGAGATGAAAAAGAAAGCACGATGGAGTCATGCATTGCTTCCAAACTTGCAGACATAGGAGACACGAATCTAGGCTCGGAACCTCTTGCTGAATTGATAGACAGATCTAGAGTAGGAAAGACTTCACTCATGCGTGCAGGAAAAACTTCACCCATGCGTACAGATTAAAAGCAGTGGAATTATTCGAGCTGCAGCTTTTCCATCCACAGCCCAGTTGCCAGAGTTTGTTATGTAGGTACAAATCCATATTCAGATGCAGATGCAGATGCAAATGTAAATCCATATGCAGATCCAGATCTCATAGTTGCAAAAGCTTCCGGCACAAAGGCTTCATTCTCTTGTTTCGAATGCAGCCCGTGAAGAAGTCAGTGTGTGGAAAATTCCTTCCAAGATCCTGTGCATGTGCTCTCATCTTCGAGTTGAAGCCTTCATTGAATTTTCATTCACCCTGAGTGCTTTCTAGAATTTTTAATTGCTCATATGCAATTAAAAATAAGGATGATGAGTTATCTACGGCCAACCTTGCACTGATGCATGTACAGTAGAAGAAATGCAAAAGATTCAAGGATAAAAGAGAAGACAATGCGAAGGCAAAATTCCAGCTTGCTTCCAATTCCAACTGCTTGCAATTCCAGCTTGTTTCCAGATCCAGTTTGAATCAGCTGCATGCAGACATGAAAAAGGACAAAGTCAGCTTTCCTCTTCCTTCTTCTTTCCTCCAACAAAGTCAGCTTTCCTCTTCCTCTTCTTTCCTCCGACAAAGTAATTGAGCTATCAATTAAATTATACAACTTAAGTGATTGGTTCTAAAGCCATTACTTGAATAAGTCAACTACTTGGAGATAGGTGACATGTGCAAAGTAGAAGGTTCTATTTTCAGTTGCAAATCATACATGATACGCAAAGAGGAATTCCAGGAGGAAGATTGCAAGTTGTTTCTTTCCGACTTCCACATGTGTCAGTTCAACTAAAGCTTCCAACTTGTAATTGCCCCTCTACATTCTATAAGTAGAGGAAGAACCTACGGGTTAATGAATCAGAATTTGTAAGCAGCAATCTTGTGTTCTAGACTTTGTGCTGAACCCTTGAGAGCAACTTGGAGCAAAGGAATACAAAGGAGCAGGTTTTTGGAGAACTTTGTGTCACGGTGTACTGTGTTTCTTGCTTTGAATCTTAGATCTCTTGATAAACTTTGTGTTATTTTAGATCTGGATCTAGAGCTGCCTTTGTTTTATAATTCTATGTGTTCATATCTATTAAGTTTCTTCTATGTGCATGCAATTAGCTCTGCTATCTACTAATTGGGATGCACATCTTTCTCCATTTCTTCTCTGTATTTCCTTTACTTCCTTCTTCTATAAAATACTTCCTTTCTTGAACAACTGCTTACTTGATGCAGAACTCCTTAGTTATGGTTCATGAACTAAGTGGTTAAAGTAAAATCCCTGATAGATAATAACACATTTTTATTGACAAATCTGACACGGGAGCCTCACCGGTTAAATGAGGGAGATTTATCTCATGACTGCCTAGGTTTGATGCTATGCAGAAAATCTAGCCAACACTAGGCTACTCCTGGAAATCCATCATCATAGTGATGACTTAAATATACATGGAACAAATCCCACAAAAACTAAAAATTTAATGAAAATTCTTGTTTAAATGATCCAAAAATTGGTGCCCATCCAAGTAATGTCAAGCAGATTTGGTGAGAGTAAAAGCCACATCTCGCGATCATGAAAAATTGATAGAAAAATTACTTTATATTTAGTGGCTTGATTGGCATCAGGTTGTTACTCTCTTTTTTCAACGTCTCTTGTTTTAAAGATCAACCAGTAGGTCTTTTTACTCAGTGCGTAGGCATTTCAGCGAAAAGGCAAAAGTGTTGGTTATATGAATGCTCAATTTTAGAGTTCTCATTATACTTTTTTGATTTTAAGTTGGGAAAATGGTGTGTTGTTGACTTTTGTATTTTGGTTCATTTTCTTGGTTGCTTCATGTGACATGATTTTCCAATTGTTTGAGTTTAAATATAAATTCTATCTAAGCTGGGCAATTAGAGTGGTTTACAGTTGAAGTTTTTCTCTGCAGTGAGCTGATGAATTAATTATCCATGGTATGCATATTAGTTTCTTTTAAATTAAATTGACATGTGTTAAGCCTCTTTAATGAGTATAAGATTAACAAAAGTTAATTTTTTATTTTCTTGCTGAGGCGGCCTATGTTAGGTGTGGCTTGAGGTTTGAATGGGATTTGACTAACTTGGGAGAGCTTATGTTTCTGCTTTTGCTAAGAGTAGTCTGTGTTAAGTATGGCTTGAAGGTGGATTTTATGGTAGCAACTCTGGATCTTTGAGCAACACTGCATTATGGCGTGGATAAAGAGTGGAAGATTCAATAGACTTTGCCTTTCTAATAGAAATAGTATTTAGCAGATCCGAGGTTAAAGTAGATGACATATTCTTTTCACCAATCCTCCCTGCATTTAAGTATTTAGAGCAATGTCTGACATGTATTAGTACTTCCTTTGCCTGGCTCACTCACCTCCATTGAAGAGGGTGATTACTTATGGCTTCTTATCTTCTGAATTGTCAATGTTGGAATTAGGATGGAGTTGGCTCTTTTAGTTATTTTCTTCTCTAATTCCAGTAATTGCCATTAAATTTAGGTTTGCCATATAGATTTAGTCCTTTGTTTTGTGTTATTCCCCTGTTTTCTCTTAATTGAGCATTTTTTTCTTTAAGACCCAGAAGACCTGAACCTGTCCTTAAGATGAATCCGAGGAGCTGCTACACTTCTTTGGGAAACTGATTGTGAGTTTGTTGGATTATGACTTCCCCTTGTCAAATCTCAGTCCAGTGGTTACAAAATTGTAAGGTGGATTCCCTCTTAGTTTAGTATTGTACACTCGTTGTTTTCACTTATTATGATTCTGCCATTTTTCTTCCAGTCCTTCCCAGTAGCATCTCAGATACTCAAGACTTGCTCCATCAAGCTCACTGCTGACAGAGTGGAGTCTGGAGGTGGAAAAAATATGATTGATACTATGTGTACTTCCAAGTTCCATATGGAAAAGGGGTGGTAAGTGGTATTGCTTTACAAACTTGACCCCAGGGGAAAGTCCTAGAGATGGAGGAAATTATATCCAATTGACGTGAAGAACTCTGCACAGTGGAAAATGTACACACAGACAGGCAGATGGAGTAGCAACGTGAGAGACTGCTGGACTGTGATACTCAACAATTTCCAGTTATCCTGGACAACAATAGCTCGAAATCCTTTAAGATGAGTCATGTAGAATGATTTCTGTTGGATCATCAGCAGAGGAAAATTTTTACGATTCAGATGAAGAAATGCAGCCATCTGTTTTGTGTTGCCAAAGATCGCCGGACGGCAGAATAATTCATTTCTTGCTCATGCAAAAAACTGGAGTCTGAATTGCCGTACTAGCACTTCCTTAATGGGAAAATATCTTGAAGACAACACCCATGCTTTGAAGATGTCAGAGTGGAGCCATCAACTTTGTAGCATTGTCACATGTAAAGAAATTACTTTGTAACTGATTGCATTTACAATTGCACCCATTGGAGCCATCAATATAAACCAAGCTTCCTTTGTGCCATTTGTTGATGATAGGCATTATCATTCACTGTTTCACTGACCCCGTTCTCCAATGGATGAAGAGTCTCCTTCAACTGAAGTTTGCTCTCTTTCCTCTGGTCTCTAGCTCGAGTAAACATTTGTACTTCCACTAGATGATAAAAATGCTCACTTGGCTTATGGGACCTAGGTCAGCCGACTTCTGGTGTCCCCAGATTTCATCCTGAAATTTGAGACTACCCTATCCAAAAAAAATTCGTACTTTTAAAATAATGGGTCGTTTTGTGTTTTTATTGCCAGAAAGTTCCTGTATTGTGTCAAGATATTCCCAAGGAGCCATATTAGCCATTTTCGCCAAATACCCAGATGCCCAAAATTGTTATATTCTATGTTGTCCGGAATTTGCCTGATGGGAAATTTGTATTTAATTATTTTGAGCCCCGTTTGAGGCAATTTGTGCTCCGGTTTAACTTTGTTGTGATCGTACATATCATTATTCCCATATACCAGTAGGGTTTTAACCAGGAATGCATTCTGGGCTTTATTTGTGACTTTTGGCAACGTTTTTTGTCGTTTTTTGTGTTTTCCCGTTTTGTTTTCTGTGAAATTTCTCTGGATCAATTCCTTTGCCGGTTTGGCCTGATTCTTGGCCTGGAGTATTTGGAGATCACATATGCACGTTGTGCCAGAAGGAATTCGCCATCGGAGGTCTGGTTCTCTGGGAAAAGACGAAGTCGTGCACCAAAAAGCCTCTTTTGGGCTGGCCGCATTTTTGGAAAAAGAGGGTTTGAAGTGGATCATGGGATTTTTGGAAGCAGTAGGCAGGTGAGAATTTTGTACCTGCCTAGCAGGGTACTTTTTCCCATGGAAGCAACATCACTTAAGTCACAATGGAAAAATTAGAGGCAGCAGACAGGTGGGAATTTCTTACCTGCCTTGCAGGGTAAAAATTCCCATTGTGGAATAAAAGAAAAATCACTTCAATGAATCATGAGATTTTATTGTCTGCCTTGCATGGTAAATAATCCCATTAAGAAATTCAAACGACTTAAGTGAATCATGGGATTTTCAGGGCTGCCTTACAGGGTAAAAAATTCCATTGTCATATGACTTTTAAAAATAGAAATCTCTTATGCCAAAAAGTGCAACCCCTTTAGGGAAAAGAAGGCAGCTTTAAATTAATTAATATCTTCTCCAATTTTGGCGCCCAGGCTTGTGGAAAAGTCAACAGAGGTAAATGGACAAAAGGAGGTTGAAAATAGACTGTTCTAAAATTAAATAAATAATATTTATTTAATGCAGCCCCTTTATGTCAAAAAGTGCACCCCATTTGGGAGAGAAATAATACTTTTTAAAGTATTAAATGATTAAATTAATTCCTATTTTCAGTGGCTAAGGTCAAAGCATACTGTGAGGCTTGAGTTAACTGGAAGCAGAAGTCTAAAATTAAATAAATTTAATTTATTTAATGGCAGCCATGAGCATGCACAAAATAGGCACCCCATTTGAAGAGTAAAGCTTATTAATTAATTAATTAATTGCCAGGAATAGGAAAGGCATTAATTAATTATAGAATCATAAGGATTATATAAGCAGGGGCTGCCATAAGGATGAATTAATTAATTCACAGGCAGAGAAGTGCAGCCCAGAGGAAAAGTGCACCCCATTTGAAGAGGATTTTTGCTCAAAAGAAGGTGAAATTAATGCTAAAAGCTTCCAGAATTGGCGCACAGGTTGAAGGAGGTTGATTTGTGTCTGGATAATTGTTTGCATAAGTGATACAGGTGCTCAGGTGAAGTTGGTAAAATTCATGCTTGCTTTGCATGCAAATAGAACATCAAATTTGGGGCAGCAGACTTGAATTATGCAAATTTTTATGATTAAAATCCATTGTTCATGTTCCGGTTGCCATCTTTATCTGAATTAATTGCAGGAATTCGTTACAGGTGCTTTACAAAAGAAAAGGAGCTTTGATCAATGTCCAATACATTGAATATATCCTCCAAATCTAAAGAATTATCCAGATCTGCACCAGTTTTGAAGAATTCCGGCCGAATAAGAAGAAAAAGAATTGTTCAGACAAAGATAGACAAAACCATGGCAAAGAGAGATGAAAAAGAAATCACAACGGAGTCATGCATCACTTCTAAATTTGTAGACATAAGAGAGATAGATCTAGGTCCAGAACCTCTTTCTGAATTGATTGATAGATCCAAAGCAGGAAAGACTTCACTCATGCGTGCAGTTAAAAGCAGTGGAATTATTCGAGCTACAACCTTTCCATACACAGCCCAGTTGCTAGAGTTCATTATGGAGTGTGCTAGGTCTTACCATCCTTTATCCAGATCAGTGCGAAATGCTACGGGGAAAACAATAATTCGGTTGGATGCAGAGTTCATCAATTATTGTTTGAAGATTCCAGCTTGAAAGGTGGTGACTTCCATTAGCATTCAGGATGCCGGCAGTAGGTGGGAGAAGCATAGAGTTGACTGCGTGAACATAATGAATAGCAGATACATGAAGAAGTCCAGATCTCCTTCTAAGTTCCCAAGAACTCTTCCGCGATCCAATCTGGTACAGGAGGTAAATGATATTGCCAAATTGTTATGCAGGATAAATGGCGAGGCAAACGCTCACACTTTCTGTACATGGATTTATGCTTTCATCAGGACCATTGAAAGTCAACAAGGTTGATTCAATAATCAGTTGGTCAGAAATCATTAGCGACAACATTAGTGAGCAACTCCGGAACGTGAAGTGTACTTTCAGCTTCAAAGTGATTTCTTATTTGGTGTATGCAGCAGCTTCACAAGGCATCTTCTCTAAGCTGGATAGATGTGGCATTCTTTCTAAGGACCCCATTTTCGAGTGCTACCCATAGCTTACTGAACCTGTGTGTAGGACAGGTTTCAAAGTGGTCAATGAAGGATTCTTCTACGAATTCATTTGCTGGTTGGACAAGGATCTAAAGGCCAACAAGGTGAGCAAGGAAGCGTGGGAAGTTGTATCCAAAATTGGTAGTCTATTCATTCAGTTTGCAGATTTCACATACCTCAGGGTTACTGGCTTTTTTGGAGAACCGGTTAAGCTTCCCAGATATCCGAATGATAGATTGATCATCATGGAGCTGAGAAGACAACTTGTGGAGATGCACGACCTTCAGTCGAAACGGCACAAGTCTACGGGCTTCTTCCCAATCACTTTTGGTCATTATAGCTACCAAAGCATTCATAGAGCTCGAGGAATGGAGGCGGAGATGTTCTTTGAGTACGAGCAAGAGTTCTTCTTGGCACGGCTGAACTTCGATCCATTTGGAGTAGCCAAGAAGACGATCTCCCAGGAGTACGCACATGTGCCTTCATTAGAGGATTTCTGGATGAAGTGCAAAAGTGAGTACGAGGTTAGAAAGAAAGATTTCAGCAGGCTATCAGCACGGCAAGTGTTCGACTTTGGACTAGCACGGATACCTGCGGATCTTAAAGATGATGGGAATGTGTTACTTGACACTTACCATCAAATGGGAGGAGATAGAGCCGTACTTTAGGAGAACGTAGGGGGCTGCCATACGATTGAAGAAAGGTCTGCGGCTGTTCTAGTGAATACTTCAAACTAGTTGTTGACGAAGGGATACTGCCTTGATGAATCAAGTCACAGGAAACTTCGGCGTAGGGGATTCCCTCAAGAGGAAGCACAAAGGAGAAAGCAGCAGAAGGCCCAAGAAGATGAAAGTGCACAGAAGGTCTCAATCAAAAGAGAAGATCACTTCCACGGCTATGACATTAGTTCCAGCTTCTCCAGTATCCAGTACTTCACTGACTGTTGCACTTCAGCAGGACACTTCCATGCCTCCATTGAATCCGGCAACATTCATCTTCTCTCCTCAGCCACTTCGTTCAGCACCTATTCTAGAAGAGACGTTGAAGCTGCAGATGACAGAGTTCAAAAGAGCTTTGTCCTTGGATGATTCAGAAGATGGCAGCCATAACACTGTAGCAGTTTTTGATGGAGAGGAATCATAGCAGGAGATAGTAGTACACTCAGCAACTTCTCATTCTCCGAGAAGTAATTTCTCAGAATGGTTGACTTTGCAGTTGGTTCCAGAAACTAGAGTGGAAATGAACTTGGAGGAACACAACTTGTAGCTACTCCAGAGTCTAGGAGGAAAAGACAGAAAACCTAAAGTTGCTAAGGTAACTTCAAGGTTGATCATCGAGGAGTCGAGGCAGAAGTTCGCTGAGATGTCAGTACCAGCGGAAGGGAAGAAAGAGGATGAGTTCACAACAAAAGACATAACAGTAACCAGAGTACCTATCGGTCAAGCCACCATAGAAGGATTGAAGCAGGATACACAGGCATTGATAGATGCTCTATTCCTTAGGCTTGAGAAAGAAAAGGCGGAGAAAGACGAACTTCAGAAGTAGGTATCTCAGTTGTGCGAGATCATTGCCAAGGTTGCTAAATCTTCCACTCAGCCCATTTCAGCTCAAGAGCAGGTGAGTGATCATATGATGCAGGAGATGGAAGATGCAAGCAATCAGGTGAAAGCTATCAATGAATGGAAGAATCTGATTATTCGTTAAGCTTCTGTACAACTCAGAGAGGTGCCATCCTACCTGAAGGTTATGAATGATGCAGCAGATCAGCTGAAGCAACTGGTGACAAGCATAGTGGATATGAACACAGTTGCTGAGAGTAACCTGAGTACTTTGGCCGAAATCAATAAGTTGCCGAGAGAAGTGTTGGTTGCGGAACAGATTGTACCGGACGGATCAGTTGGGAAGGGGAAGCAGCTGGAGTTTGCAGTATCTTTCCGTTTGGAGATCTGCAGAATTTTGCTGAAGAGGATGCAGACACTTGAGAGTATGACATCGTCTTTACCAGACAGTATCATTGCTTTCACTGAGGAAGTGGTCGGAAATGTTACTTCATATGTACGGATCATTCCTAACAGAGTGCCTAATTCCCTAGAAGGGTCTGTTCTAATGGTATAAGGGAGAATTGATAGAGCTACTAAGTCTTTCACGATGAATTCCATTAGCAGACTGGTGGCACTGCAGTCGGATATTGCAAGGTTCGGGCCAAGCTTAGAGGATGTGGAAGCATGTATCAAGGTGTTGAACGAAGGATTGTTGCAGTTCAGGACAGAAAGTTGTGGCTAAGATAGATGAGAAGATGTTGAATTACATGTTTGACAAGTATATTCAATATCAGAACAAAAAGAAGATATAAATGTTACAGCTGGCTTGACTTCTTCTATTTTCCATGTTCCTGGATGAAATTGTAAAACTTTAAAGTTATTGGTTTTGAAACCATTACTTTAAGTTATGTGGAACAATTATATTAGTTAAGTGATAGATGTGTCACTTAAGGAGAAGTTAGTGGAGGATGATTGCCAAATGTCATCTTTACTTCTTGTTTATGTTTCAGTTCAGTTGAGTTTTCCATTTGTACTTTCCCTTCTACATTCTATAAGTAGAAGAAGAATCTCCGGGTTAATGATGGGAATTTGTAAGTAGCATTCTTGTGTTCCAGACTTTGTGCTGAAACCCTTGAGAGCCACTTGAAGCAAAGGAATATACAGGAGCAGATTTCCGGAGAACTTTGTGTCATGGTGTATTTTGTTTCTAGCTTTCTATCTTAGATCTTTGAATAAACTTTGTGTTATTTTAGATCTAGATCTAGAGCTGCCTTTGCTTATAATTCTGTGTTTATATCTATTGGTTTCTTCTATGTGCATGCAATCAACTCTGCTATCTATTGATTGGGATGCACATCTTCCCCATTTCTTCTCTGTGTTAATATAATTCCCTTCTTCTATAAATATTTCATTTCTTAAACAACTGCTTACTTGCTGCAGAACTGTACAACTATGGTTCATGAGTTGAATTGTTAAAGTAAAACCCCATATAGATACTAGCATATTTTAATTGACAAATCTGACACAGGAGCCTCACCGGTAAATGAGGGAGATTTATCTCATGACTTCCTAGGTTTTATGCTATGCAGAAAATCTAGCCAACAACTTGCCTCTAGGAAGATAGCCAGAATTGGAGGCCAATAATGCAAAATCTTGCCATAAGGAAACTTCTACGTTGTTAGGATACGAATACAGATTCGATATGCAGATATTTCAATTTAAAAAAACCCTTGGGTACGATACGTCTTGGATACATCCATGCATATATATTAAAAAATCAATATATATATATATATATATATATATATATTTATATACATATACTCATTTTACTCATTTTTTAGTCCATAAAAAACTGAAATAATAATACAAAACTTGAATCAATGTTCAAAACATTCAATATACTTAAGACTTTACATTTTCATTGATCATATGGCTGCCATACATATGATATTCATATAGGAATATCATGTCAACATGAATACAAACAAATCTAGAAGATATCATCTAGATTTTCCTCAAAATCAAGTTCTTGTGTGCCACTTGCGCTAGCTCCACTCTCCACTTCTTGCGAACTCCCTTGAATGTCATCTTCGCCATCAAATATTGAAAGTTGGGCAAGCATGGCTGTGGAGGCATCAAAGTCTGTGGTCTTTGGAAGAAGATCCCAAAGTTTGTGAGGCCCTTTAGCATAGTCCTTAGACTTGTGTGACAAAAGGCGCAAATTGGAATGCACATATACCAAATCCTCAGCTTTTTTAAATGCCGACTTGTTTCGTTTATCTGAGTGGATAAAGGTATAAGTACTCTAATTCTGCTCTGTGGAAGAACTACTAGCCACCTATTACAACAAAGTTAGTAAATTGAAATTCAAATTAGTAATATACTAAGAATGTGCGAAAAATAATCCTACTAACTTAATAATTTTTAAAATATTCAGTGATTATAAATTTTAATTTATAAATGTTATACCTGTGAAAGAACTTTTATAGCAATAAGATGTAAGTACTTGGCATCATGGCCATGTACACGCCACCATGTGGTTGGGCTCAAGCTGCTCTTGTCGAAAAGAGCCTCAATCGCTCCCATTTGCCTTTTGAAGCAAAAAACATGCCCATTTCACTTCTGACCAGAATGACTATAGATGGATTAGGAACAAGTCTTCTGAATGCTGCCCTAGTTCCATTTCCAACTTCGGAGTCAGAGAATGGTGGTTGCTTGTTAGGTAGCCCAAGTACGTCAAAGCTATAGTACTTTGGGTTCAGTGCATAAGCAAGGAGATGTAATGAGGTGGTCATTTTATTCCACCTCTTCATGACCACACTCTTGACCTCATTGTAGAAGGTCTCTTCTGGATCTTGCTCTTTTGTTTGTATTACATCTCTGATACGTTCAAGCATAAAATCTATTCCATCATATATCTCTCCCATGCATGCTTCATTAATATCTACGAATCTGATCATGGAGAGGATGGGCTCTGTAAAACTCAGCAAATACTCAACCTTGGCCCACCAATCATCATCAAGGACCCATGATTTTACCCTCGTAGCTTTCTCTGTATTTGACTGCCTCCACACTATCCAAACATTGTTGATAACCATACTACTTAAAGCTCCTCTCACCTTCACAAGTCTCAAAATGAGCGTGTGAGAGGCAAATCTTGTTTCTACAACCTTCAACAACTCCAACCTTGAGAATCTCCTGAATATGGCTTGTGACATATGATGGTTTGTGATAAAACATCTGAATGTCATTTGCCTCGGTGTAAATTTTCTCAATCCATGGAATTTTCCAAATCTTTTAGAGCATCAAATTAAGGGAGTGGACAACATAAGGGGTCCAAAAAATGTGCTCACATCTACCCTCTATGATCATTCTTGCTACTTTACAGTTTTTAGCGTTGTTCGTGATGACTTGGACAACATTCTGGGGTCCCACCGACTCAATTGCCTCTATCAAAATGTCGGCAATAAATTGTGCATCTTTGACTTCCCCTTCACATTCAATGGCCTTTAGGAACATTGCCCCTTTAGGGCATACTGCGACAACATTTATGAGGGGTCTATTTCTAGCATCTTTCCATCCATCTGAAATGATGGAAACCCCTGTATCCTTCCATGAATCTCTGATTGGCTGCAAAGTGGTGTGAATGTGTTCCACTTCCTTTACCAAGAGTGTGGTTCAAGCCTTTTCATAACTTGGGGATGTGTACCTTTGTGGAGCTTCACTGATAGCCTTCACCATCCGATGCTAATATGGAGACCTCAATACATTAAAGGGCAGCCTATTTGCATAAATGCATCGAGCAACAACCTCATCAACAATCTCCCTCTTTTCAATATTAAATGTTTTTTCCAATGCTCCTTTGGGCCTTTTTCGTGAGGTCTCTGGACTCTCTTCATCAAAAGGGGAATGAAGTGGTTGACTTTGAGTTTGGATGAAAGGATGAGTGGTAGATCTAGGTGTGGGTGGTCGTGATGAAGGCCTTCTTTGCAATGGAATGGTTCTAGATCTATTTCTTTCAGATTGTTTATCAGCCTCCTCTTGCTCTCTCAAGTACTCTGCCATTTTTTCATTTGATATTTCAGGGCACTTCTTTATCCCCACACCTCTAACCCCAGTCAAATGAATTTTCAGTCGGCTATATGAGGATTTGTATTGAGTATGACAACCATGACATATCCAAATCCGACCCCCACCACCAACAAGGTTGTCTACCACTGTCACATGTCTCCAAAGAGGGGAATTAGGATCATGTTTCACAGGAACTAATGTGTTTTCAGAAGTGTCTTGGCCTTGCACTCCAATTGAAGCAGAACTTGATGCCATCCTAATCTATTTTTGATCACCAAGATCACCATAACGGCGCGAGGTGAGAGCATACACAGAATTACGATGTTTAAAAAATTAAAAACATTTTGCCTTAAAATAAATAAATTGGTTGTCATCTTAATTTGTTTTCGATCACCAAGATCACCATAAAGGTGCGGGGTGAGCACATACACAGAGTTAGGATGTTTAAAAAATTAAAAACATTTTGCCTTAACACAAATAAATTAGTTATGTCATCGTAATCTGTTTTTTATCACTAAGATCACCATAAAGGTGCGAGGTGAGCGCATACACAGATTTAGAAAGCTAAAAAAGTTAAAAAACAAATATATTAACATTGAACAATGCATTTAAATTTTTGATTTTTTTACTAATTATTAAATTAAAAAATCCTAAGGCATGCCATCCTAATCTGTTTTTGATCACCAAGATCACCATAAAGGTGCGAGGTGAGAGCATACACAGATTTAGGATGTGTTTAAACTCTAAACTTTAAAAAAAAATGCAACAAAATTAATTAAAAAAACCGTAAAAAAATAAAATAAATGGATGAATTAAAAAAAAATACCTGTAGTGTAGATCCTTGTTGCCTCCAAACAAATGCTACCTCCAAGGACCAAATGTGATGTCTACTCTTTTAGTTTTGAATGAACAATAAATTTAAAACAATCTCTTCCTCTCAAGTCTCAACAATTGCTTCCTCTCCTCCTCCTCCTTGCAATGGTGGACTCCAAACAAAACAAGCAATGGCTGCCCCCAATCTCCTCCTCCTTGCAAAACCTCCTTGCAATCTTTGCCTCCTCTAAGCTCTTCAATTCTTATTTCCCTCTTTGCTCATACCCTTGCAAAAACCAACAATGAATTGTTTGTGTGATTTCAAATGAAGGGATGAGTGCTTTTGATAGCTTTTTGAGGTGATTAGGGTTTGATATTTTATTCATTTAAATGTAAGGCTTCGTTTTTTTGCATTGACTAAGTCAAAAAATTAAAAAAAAACTTTTTAATGCTTTAAATGATTTTTTTTGGCTTGGGTTCATGGCGGATAAGTGGGGGTTCATCCCGGGTACGTCCAAATGTACCCGTGGCAAACCCTGGACGAACCCCCACATACCCTGTACGTATCTGTACCCAAACCCTGACGCATCTGTACCGGATATGTATCATGTAGGGTTCAGGGGGGTCTAGGGCGAACCTTGGCATCATAGGGAAACTTTAATGCATGCTATTAACATCATGGATTAATTTATGTTGCAGATTATTGCAGTATTAGTAGTTCATTTTCTAAGTGGGATATAGTAAAGATAATAACAACAGGCAAAATTTAACTCCATCTCACAGAAAGCTTCCTCAAGGAACTGTCCACTCAGCCCATCGTCACAACAAATAAACCAGATAATGGGGTCTGTAATGTAGCCTCAGTTTTTTAGTCTCTGATTCAGACTGATCAACATCGAAGTAAAAAAATTGGCAACATCTCTATACTCTACCTACATAGCCGAAAATAAAAGGTTTTCTATAGCTCCTGGTACTTAATAGCTTTCGAGCCCTACAGACAATCTGCAATGCAAAGGTTGGATTGGGCCAAATATCTTTCCTCGCTGCTACCAAAATGCAGAAAGCATCAGCCACCTCTTCTTTTATTGCATTTTAACAACCCAAGAGAGGAGGCCCTTCATTTTGGATACTATAATATAAGCATGCAATTCTTAATCTAAAGGAAAACAAAGTTGAAAGAGCCACATTCTGGAATGCAAATAATACAATTCGTGTCTAAAATTGCATGCAGTTTCGTTCTGCGGTATGTCTGGAAAGAACGGAATATCCGGTTTTTTTCGAATAAAAGTGAAAGCAGGGCATAACTAGTCATCAAATCAAAGTAAAAACTAAGATCACAGCTCTCTTCGCTCTCAAGGATCACGTAGGCACCTTCGAATTTACCAGTATGACTCAATGTCATCTTACTGACCCCTGACAACTAATTTTCTGTCATAAGTTCAAATACCTTCAAGTTCACCCCAGAAATATTTGGGACCCTCCACCGACTATATTTCATAACAGGGCATCCCAACACAATCCAAGCAAGGCAAGTATTAATGGCAAAACATTAGACATGAAATAAGTTTTCTCAATATGTTGGGATTCACATCAACAATTTAGCCTAGTTACTTGCATTGTACATGGGTCTGAAACTGGCGGTTGCCAATAGAGTTACTCATCTTTCCATTGAAGCTGAATCACAAATGACTATAAAGGTGGTCATTCAAGCCTGTAATGCTCAACATGGTCTTCTGCAACAACAGTTCAATTGTCCTCCACCAAATCGCAAGTGGAAAATGGATAAATTATTCAAGGAATCATGTCTAACCGGAACCTACTGTTGGAAACAATCTCCCATACCAAAGAACATCATAACACTGTAGCAGATGCCTTAGCCAATCGTTCATTGAATAATACCTCTGAAATACATGGAATATGCTTATTAAAGTTTAAAGAAGAAGATGAACTACCCAAACACGCTCCATGGAGAACATAGAGAAACTAGTAACCTACAGTGGTAATAATGATTAAATGCCTATTTATTCTTTCCTCCACCCTCTTTACCTCTTGCAACCCATTAATATATTTAGCCAACATTACTCCGACGTTATCCACTTTCTTTAGCTCAGTTAAGGATCAGCTCACACAAGCTTAGATGCAAGACATGCATATGGACGACACCAAATGAAGAGTGGGAGGGAAGAGTTTGTGTTCTTTGCTACACAGGTAGTTGAAATGAAGAAGCATTTTATCCTCGAATGCCCAAAATACATACACATTCAAGGCAAATATAAGGGAATATTAAGGGTTAGTTCCATGGAGTTATTTGAAGAACGTAGAATAAAAGAGGTGGGGGAGTTGAACCGAATCAGTAAGAGGAGGAGCAACTGTCTTAAAGATATAAATTGTCCTGTGAATCTCTGAATGTTTTAGACAGCTGGTGGAATCTGTGGTCAGATACTGATAGACCGTTTGATCACATGGATGTAATTAGATTCATTTCATTTTCATTGACCACCTATTCCCTTGGTATATACATGCCCTCGTTCCCCTTCATATTTATGTCATTTCATTTCACTTTTTATCACTCGTGTAACATCCCCATTTTAAGATACTAGAACAAGGGAAATTTTATTTATTTATTTTTATAAATAACGTTCTCTGTTATGAATTATAAAATTCAAACACACGTTCAAGTTTTAATAATTGTTCTCTGCCCAAACAACACAGTTTGGAACACACAATTTCCTTTTAAAACTAATGTTCCCAATTCGCATATTTACAATATGGAACACACATTCAATGCCATTCAATCTTATAACAGATTCTATATGCTGCTGTAAATGACTCGAAGAACTGCCGATCTCCCATTTTCATGGCTCGGAGTTTCAACGATCCTTCATTTCATGACTCGGCAACAACCGATCCTTCATGTTCGTTCATGCATAGTATATTATATATACAAGTTTTCTTAACCGTTACCGGTTATCGAAGTGATCCATTTAAGAAGCCTATCTGAATATCTGTTACTGATATTCATCTGACATTTTGCATCTTAAATTAAGTGATTAGGACAACGCAACCAGCACTTGCGATACTTTGGCCAAAGATTTTCACATGCTTTGCATGATCATATTCCTGGATGTGATACACATCAATGGAATACGTCCTTCACTTCACTTCACCTGTTATCTAGAATGGTCTTTCCTGGTTCCTACCAGTCCTCTCAATTTAAGGTCAGATTTAAACTTCCAATTTCCAACTAGCAATATGAACGAATATAGGAAGGGACTCTTGGTAACTAAAGATACGCAAACATACGATGTCGTTCCCCACGACTCCGTGTGTCTAGTTATCTTTAGTCCTCCGGAGTCACTCCGCATACGTGATCATACTCCCATTGCCAATCAAGAACTTCACATTCAGCCTATGTATTCTTGATGTTTTAATTCGGGAGAGCATTGTAATGTCAGCTATAACATTGTGTCATCATGAAGATCCCGTCTTCATGAAGACACCTTGCTGTAGCTGGCGTATGTCAATGTCCTACGGAATCCTCCCATCGAGAGTACACATCCTGCTCAAGTGATTTGGATATTATCTTAATATTTAAGATCAACTTTCAGCAACCATGCTGATCCTTTATCCTCGTTCCCGTTACAGTTGTACATAGCTAAGAGGGACTAATTCCGTCTTCTAGCTTGCTTTGCAACTTCTCCTTCTTACCGAAGGGTTGCGTTTTTCCTACTTGGTTCTCTTCTCAATTGTTGGATTAAGTAGCCCGTTACCGACGGACGTGATAAGTTTAACCTATTAAACTTACCAAGATTTTTACAACTGTAACTAAATTCAGAATTCCAGCTTACTAGACGTCATTTAAACGAGGTCTAATTCCCAATAAATGTATTCATTTATTCTCCTTAACATTACATAGTTAAGGTCCATTAGTTATGGATATACTTATCCCATATCCTTTCTTTCTGAATTTAACATACGAGGTCATTAATGGAGTTCGAAAGCGAAGTTCGATTACTCCTAAGTTAATTGATATTCCTTAGCTTCCAAGCTAATCCTGAATACCTATCAATTATGGAATCATATTCTTCCTAATCCTTTTTAATGTCAATTAAAAATTCATCTTTACCCAAGTATGAACTAATTGCACATTTCAACTTAAAAGTTGCATTAAGGTAAGAATAGATATCAATTCCTTTTGAGCATCCATCCAAGGACAGTTAAATAAACCCAAATCAAGAAATAACATTATATTTCCAATTAATCAACAATATCAAACTGATATAGTATTTAAAATATCACACTTGTATTTGTATTCATCATCCATCTCATAATCCGTACATCTGCCAATCCAACTGACTGGACTTTGTTTATATAAAACATCATTACAACTCATAGATAGAAGAATGTACTTTCTTCTTTTCACAATTCCTCGAAGAGGAATAATAGTAAACAAATACAATTCATCTTCAGACAATCAAAGAAGCATCAGAAAACAGCGATGTCTTCGTTCTAATCAATTCCATCTGCAAAATTTCTTGCACGGGTCAGTTCAATGAACTGAGCATATTAAGCACTTATCATTAAAATGAGGTGCTTCAATTAACTGTCTCAATAAAAGAACTCTGCTTTTATGAAACGACAGTAAGAACATCAATCAAAAATCAAGCATCAAAGAATGGACAGCATAACAACTGAACCATCAATACCATCCCAATCAGCCAAAGAACTGCTGTCCTATTTTCCACATAACTGTTACAAGTTCCAAATTACAATATTTGTAAAGTTTAGGAATACAAGTAGCATACTGTTGATATAACATAACTGTTATCCTTTCCACCCTTTCATTAATAATAAATGCAAAGGGTAAAACTAACTGAAACGTAAACCAATTACTTTCCTTTCAGTTCATGCATCACATTAGATTCCAAGCAATCTAGCACAAACGAGAAAGCAAACAACAATGCATATAGTTGCTCATATCTAAGCACTACAAGATTCGTTATTAACGATTACAGATTTCCAACTGAATGAAAGAAGAAAAGATCATTTTTTCCAAGTTATCCATCCACATTCCTATCTCTTTCTTCATGACTGTTCTAAAAATTGAATCCAACCGAGACACAATTCAAGATAACAGTTCAGAGTGAAACTTACAAAATCTATTCGGAATTCACTTTCCAGCAGCAAGAATAATTTCATTCATAATCAGCTTTAAATGAAAACAAGGAAGAATTTATCATCCTCATCAATACTTCATTTAAATCAAGCTCATATGAATACCCAAAAACAGGTTAGTACAACATCGTATTTATCATAGATCAAATAGTATAAGGATGCATACTTTGTACTTACGGTACTAGAAGGATCCATATTTCTTTCACTGTATTTTTAACCAAATAACAGTTATACAATCACGAAATCAATTATTCACATGACTTTCTATTTCCATGAACGCATACAGTTCAAAATACAATTTACTCATTGCTGTTACCTACAACAAGACCAATCATAAAGCACAGTAAGGCTTCCAATGCTATTTCCAGAATTCAAACAGCAAAAAGAGAAAATTTCATTCCTTTAACCTTTCACTAAGAAAACAACCATTTTCTTCAGACTCAACAAGAATTGTTCAGGCCGATTCCAATTCTTCTAAATGACGGTGCCAAGATCAGAAGAACACACGAAACAATTAAGTATTTCATTTGTACAGAAAGCACAGCACTTAGAAAATTAATCTAAATACCGCTGTCACTTCCAACAATCCAAACTTATAAGGTTCAATAAACCCAGTTACTATTTCTTTCGAAATCTAAACAGCAGAGAAAGGAAGAACTAATTTCCCATATTTTCAGTAAGAAACAATCATTTGCTCAGAATGAAATAAAACACCCAAATCGAGCTCACTGCCAACAAACATTTCTACCCGAAATCCATTTCTCAAGTTCATGATAATGTGCAGAACTTCAGAATGCAATAATCAGTTATCATTACCTCAATCGAAGTAAACCTGTATAGGGTGTTAAATGCATAAGTCTGGTCCAGTCAAGACAACCCACACAACAAGAAAACATTTCCATGCATTTATTCTTTTGCACAGCAATCCAAAGCTAAGTCATATTCACAAAGACAGTCCGAACTAGAAGATCGAACAACATCAATAAACACAACAATTCATCCAACCCCCACAGCAAGAATCAACATAATTCATTTAATGCACAGAATACGAGCCAAGCTCGTTTTCACGACTACTGTCCGAACTGTAAAATCAAGTCGATTCCATAAAACACAATAAAATCAACCTTTCATCACAGCAAGAAGAATGTAATCATCTATAAGTGCAAAAGAAAAACAATTTCTTTTCCAGCTCCCACGAATACCCAAATCGTATTCGTCTATTTCTTAAGCAAGAAAAAGGAACAGCAAAAACGTATTACCATTTCTTCCTTCACATCGAATTCATATGCTCATACAAAACCCAAATGCCATTTCCATCAAAATCCAAAACAACAGAAGGAAAAAGGATCTTATTTCCTTTAAAAAATTTAGTAAAGAATACGACTTCAAACAACTCGCACAGCCTGTAGAGATTTCATTCCATAAAATCATTTAAAAAGAATTATCCAGTTCGAATTATTATTAACAACCATCTCGAAATTGATTTACTCTTAGCTGAGTATTTATAAGCATAATTTCTCATAGTTTCAGTAAAGAACATCCTCAATACTGTCAAACAAACCTTCACAACACGACTGTATTTCAAACTCATTTATACATGCAAAGACAGTTCCAAACACAACAGCAAGAAAACGATTTTACCCATCATTTCCAAAAATGACAGCAAGAATCAACTAAACCCAAATCGTCTCAACACGACAACAATCAAATAATCCAAAAACCCAAGAGCAGGGTTGTTTTAATGAGACGCTTAAACAAAGCAAGTATTTTTAAAGAGAAGGGCTTAACATGCCTGTAAATTCTTCCTCGAAACTCGAAGAAAACCGCGTCTACCGAAGGTATTTCCTTCCATGGCGACAGCACGAGCTTCCAAAATCACCTTTCCTCTTACAGGCTCAGCAACAGCCTCCAAATTTCCAAGGAACAGTGATAAAAACCAAATGAAACTGGTTCGACTGAACCAGCAAAAACCAAATGCAGAGCAACTTCCCAAAAATCCGAACAACACAATAAACAATCAAACTTTCCCTCATACACCTTCCAAGGCGAGCTGGTCGCGAAGACCAAAAAAATTTAAATGCATTAAAGGCTCTGCCTTTTCCTAATTTTCCACGCCACCGCCGACTTGGGTTGGCGAACCATCAAATTTAAATTTTGCATGCAAAACCAAATTTAGCCTCATAACCAACTAACTACCTCCATCTTTCTCCCTGTCCCCGCCAAACTGGCACTGTCCACATAAGGACTCCTCATTAATTGCCATTAATTCCCTTTCATCCTTATCCTCTTCCCCCAAGGGTCTGCGCGTCCCCTTTAGGTTAGGATTAGTTTAAGGTTCATTAGTGTTCGACCTAGGTCATAGCCTAGTCTTTAGGTTAATAGGACTTAGGTCTATGTTAATCATTTTAGAATTTAAAAATCCACTTAGGATAGTAGTTTAGGATGTAAGGTAGAACTTAGGATTAGCTTAGGATCTAATTCCCACTAACATCTAACACTAATCAACCTCCAATCCAGTCTTCCTACTGACATT
This sequence comes from Taxus chinensis, assembly GCA_019776745.2. Taxonomy (NCBI): domain Eukaryota; kingdom Viridiplantae; phylum Streptophyta; class Pinopsida; order Cupressales; family Taxaceae; genus Taxus; species Taxus chinensis. The sequence continues at coordinate 386,065,086 of CM034151.1, forward strand.
CAAGTCAATGCAGTGCAGGACGTTTCGTCCTTTGTTTCACATGCCAGAGCCACTCGTGTCCAGACATTTCCTGCCTCACGAGGTCTTAAGTTACGACAGTGCATGGTTCGAGAATCGAACCTTTTTCGTTGGCATCTACGTGCCAGCTGCTCATACCTGAAATTAGGTGCTGCACATTTATATTAACCTTCAATTCAGTTCATGAGTAAATCGACAAAGCGATTACAAGAAGGCCACAACATAAAGAGTTCAGCAAGCATACGACAATTTGTCGTCACATCAGTAACATACAGGCAACAATAACTGCTGTCCCATGCAAATAAATTACAGCATGCAAGAATCCAGATTTTGCAACACATTCCCTTAAGATCAAAATATATATATATCTTAACATGTTTGCCTTCATTTCAGCAGTTATAACAGTATGAAAAATAATCACCAAGATAACTTACAAAATCAGGGTGTTACAACTCCCACCTACCTACATACCTAACATCCTCTATCACTATTGTAACTTTATACCCCATGACTTTATTGATCACTTAACCTTCTTCACAAGTATCTATACATAAATCCATGACACCATTATTCTTTTATCTGCTGTCACTTATGCTTTTACAAAGTGAAACACTTGGAGCCCTAATTTCATGTCTTGTATTTTAACCTTTGTCTATACTCTCCCTGATCCCTCACCGCATGGACACTTGCAATCACATACATATCAGGTGTATCATCCTTGTCCAGCAGACACACTGCTATCAGTATTCAGTGTGCCAAAAGGGAATACACTACTTTTGATTTAGTTGGTAACTTTGTTAACTGACCCTTATTGGTATCGCTGTTTGAGGATACCAGCAATGTATATGCCATGGTCCCACCAATCACAAAGCACAGCCACAGCAGAGCCCAGTAGATCCCATTGGAATTGATGATGACTTGTACATGTTGAGTTTTCAAAAATGCACTTTCAAGGGTTTTTCTGGGTCATAACCCCTTAACATTTGCCCATTGCAATTCCACAGCCCCTCAGATGTGATGCCTCCTGCTCATAAAAGGAAAACGATTCGCATGATCACATTGATAGTCATAATCATTCCACAGCACAAAAATATCTTTGCCATATTTAGACGCAGGTTATTAGACTACACTCCACCCCTGGTATTAGATTGTTTTTGAAAGAACTTATTGCTTTTGGTTTAAGGAGTACTTGTCTGCATAAAAAATAGTTAAAGATATGAAATAGGAGCTCAAACACAACAAATGTAAATGTTTTGTGCACAATGTCATTGAGAGCTAAAGGTTTATAGGAAAGATCATCAGACCAGCAAGATGGCCTATAGTGCTCAGCTGAAATATGTTTAGCACAGCCAACGGAGCACACAGTGGGTACTGAGATGAGTGAGAATGATCCAAATTCTTTATCTCAGGCAAGTCGTTTCTTTCCTGGTGATCTCAGGTAAGTCCAAACTCTTTATCTCTCAACCAATTGGGGTTTATTCAACTCACTCCCTCCTCCTCTGCATCCCAAAACTTACACTCGTGTCTCTATTGCTGCTGATCTTAATGTCTCCATTCATCCCACTTTTCCCTCCATTTCCATCCCCTACCGTCTATCTTCTTCCCCTTCTTTCATCATCCCCACTCTTCTTGGCTCTTCTTATAGTATAGTATAGTATACAAGCCCCTCCTGACATTCAAAACCATACTTCTTCAACACTCTCATCTGAAAAAAGAAATAGTTGTTAAAGGGAAAACTGCCTTGAAGACACTCCTCTTCATGCCAATGGGACCTCTATTACTCAAGTTCAAAAGTTCACCTATGCTGTCAACAAGTTAAACCCTCTCATTCTGAGATGACTAAAATTTATACTTCCTTGGTTTAAACAGTCAAATCTTCACAGCAGACTTGACAAACTAGGGAGTCGGTTGGGAAGCTATGATGCCCTAATGCATGGTAAAATGTTAAAAACAGTGAAGTTATTGAACACCTGAAGCATGTCCTCGATTTTCACCAACATAGAGTTCAAACAATAGAGAAATTGTTTCTGTATGATCCTACTGGTACTTTAATACAAAATGCAGCCAAAGGTAACAGAAGCTCTGCTTTTGGTTCCAATTGCAAGGTCTCTCAAGCTGGCAGTGCCAGCAGGCCCAAGCAAAAGCCAATGATTGGCCGGTTCTGACTTATCAACCTGAGGTTCATTGCTTCCGAGGCACAAATTTGGGTTTTCCCAAGATTCAAGATTTCTGATTTTGTTTGGACGGATTTTAATATTTACTATGCTAAGATCTGATTCTGTACAAATTCTTGGATGTGAACTGGTTATCTTTAATGCTTGTATATATCTTGGTTCCTGCATTTAATCCATGATGTCTTTGTTTGATGCAACTAATACTTGACTGTTTGTTCTATGTTATTGCTTTTCCAGGTATATCTCTTTTTAAAGTCTTCAGGAGCGTCTGCTTTGTTGCTCATATGTTGCCAGCTCATGATTTTATCTCTTATGTTGCTTGTGTATGGCAGGTCAAGAATGTGTCTCAATAACCTGCACTCCTAAATCATCCATTCTACAAGGGTGTTGAGGCAGCGATTAGGAAACACACATGAATCGACATACATTAGGTAGATTTAAAGGGGCTACAGCAAGCGCTAGGGTCGCATATCTAGAGGGCAGTAATCCCTACACTAGGTCAACCTAGGGTTTCCAAGGCCCACAATCAAAATAGAGGAGAGAACCCTACTAATATATCACTAGTTGGGTATGTAGAGGTATGGATCAACATAGATGATACAAGCATGCACAATACAACTGAAATGAAAGTAATGTAGAGCTAAGGGGCAAATCATAAATAAGAGTACTATGCTAACTAGCATCCAAACATATGTAGTACTAAACTAACACAGCACAATGAGGGAAGAAGATGAACTTATCTATGCAAAATGATAAAAGATGGTTAGAGCACTCACCTTGTACTTGTAGGGTGGTCACTGATACATCTATCTCTCCAGAGAAGTAGCACACCGAGAGAGAATCACTATTAAGTGGAGAAGGGGAACACCGTTCCTATCCTAGATTCTCTATAGGTGACCTAATAGTGCAAACAAACCATCCAAGAAGAAGAGTGTCCAATCCAATCCAAGCAAAGTGCAAGATGAATCAAAGAGTTAAGGCGAGACAGATGCGAAGATGGCGCAAAAGAGCAGGGTAGGCGGCAATTCCTTTTATTATGGCTTACTCTCTTTATGAATGTGAAGATGAGGTGTGTATAATATGACGCCATCGTTCGTGGGTGATGGTGTAGGCCTAGGAAAAAACCTAACACCGCCACCATCACCCATGGGTACCGATGGTGTCAGCCAAAAGTGCTGAAATGAGGTAATGTGTCATGCAAAGTGAAAGATAGGTGACGTGTTTCATCATGGATATGGGTGAACAAGGTGATAAAGTGGTGAGATACAAGCAAGAAGTCATGAATGTAATGTGTATGAGACCTTAAGGGATAAGGATGACTAATGCAAGGACAACTAAGGCCTAGGACCAAAAAATGACACTACTCTTTGTGCATTGTCTCTAACCCATAATGGCTACGTGAATAACCATTCCCCATTCCCCGTAGGCTCCTTAAGACATCCACTCAAGAAATAGATGCATCAGGGACCCTAATCTGCACATAAGGAAATTGTTAGTAACATGCATGAAAGATGAAAAATGAAAAATTAGGTGTATACAGGGTGCCCCAACCTTTGATGTACCACATATAGCAAGTAACGATTTTGTTTGGGGGCATTGGCCATAGGTTTTTGCTAAGTATTATGTTTATAACACTGGAGTGACTGAAGTTGAGTAACTGACATAAGTATAAATGCTGCACAAGAGAGGATTTGAAATGCAAAATATGGGAGCAAAGAAAGTGTTGCTACATGGTGTAAGTTCGTCACTATCATAATGTAGGTAGCGCAACGTTATACTTATTTGTCTAAGAATCACTAAGGAAGCAAAATCTAGAGGGGTCAAGGAGGAGTGTCTAAGAAAAGCATCGGTAAAATGTAGACCTAAATCACCTAGCTAGGGACTCATGCGATGGATCTTCTGTCTTAGCGAAATGGAAATAAAATAAATGGTATGGTGTCATGAGTTTTATAATGCCAAGAGCATGGGTAGCAACGTTGAAAGGTGCCTATATAAACCATCTTGCTAGAAGCTTGAATGAGATAGCTATCAGAGAGACTTGAATGAGTAAATGAATATTAGATGGATGATTTGATGCCTAATAGGGTGGATTATACAATGCTTAGAAGTGCAAAAATCCGTTATGATAGATGTATTATTTAGTAAGAATATTGAAACATAAATCCAAGCAATGCTTTGAGCCTCAGCGAGAATGTCCACAATTCCGCGGCGATTTAATAGGAATGACCGTTGTGAATCATAATCAAACTGTTAGATAATGTTGTCAGAAAATGTTGATGACAGTAAATGATATTGTGATGAGAAAGGACCAGAGATGGTATCAATAGGTAACTCCAATTTCTCATCCTATTTCTCTTGTTATACTTTGAATGGGTACTTAAATAACCAATTTAGTTCATATGTAGGTTGTATGAAGATATGTTTGCCTTCATATACACTACTGAACATACAGTATGTATAAGCTCAACACTAAGATAAAACCCAAACAAGGTAAGGAACCTCTCAAAGTCCATTTCACTTGAGCATCACTAGTGCCTGATGAGATTGAAGGATTAATTGAGCTCCGGGTCAGTTCAAACGTCGAGAAGTTTAAAGACAAGGTCCGCATCCACGTGCGAAAGTCTCGCAAGCGAACAAGTTTATCATGTTGACTCTTGCAAAATCAACATTTGAATGTTATCGATTACAACCATAAAATGCTTTCTCCGGTCAAGAGCTCACAAAAAAGTTTCCAGATCATGGAGGCGTGCACTCACAGAATTTCTCGAGTGGAATGAGCTACTGGTGTCACTCAGATTTCACCCTGAAATCTGATAGACTACCCTATCGAAAATTTTTCGTACTTTTAAAATAATGGGTCGTTTGTTGTTTTTATTGCCTGAAAGTTCTTGTATTGCATCAAGATAATCCCAAAGAGCCATATTAGCCCTTTTCGCCAAATACCAAGGATGCCCAAAATTGTTTTATTCTGTCGTCGGGATTTGTCTGCAAGGGAAATTTGTATTTAATTATTTTGAGCCCATGTATGAGGCTATTTGCGTTCTGTTTTAACTCTATTATGAGAAATATGTTATTATTCCTATGTGCCAGAAGGATTTTAACTTATTTTAAGTTTTGGGCTTTATTTGTAACTTTTCCCAATTTTTCAGATGTTCTTTGTGGTGACCCGTTCTGTTTTCTGTAAAATTTCTCTGGACAGCTCAAGCCTCCCAAACCGGGTAAGCCCGATTTTTGGCCTGCCGAGCTACTAGAAAACATATACGCACATTGCCTCCCACGGAGGAAGTCGCCATCGGAGGTCTGGATCACTGGGTAAAAGCGAAGTCGTGCACAGAAAAGCCCCTGCGGGGATGGGCGCTTTTTGGAAAACAAAGGATTTAAGCTGCGAGAGTGGCCATCGAAATAGGCCGCGGTGCTTTTGCTGGGAATTTTATACCTGGCCTACAGAGTACTTTCTCCCATTTTTTAGTGAGAAATTGCACACGATTGCACAGCTGCCGTTGTAAAACAGAAGGAGCTGTTGCAGGTGGGAATTCATTGCCAGCCTTGCAGGGTACTGATGACGACGATTATATGGAAGAAATTCCACGGAAATGATATGCCAGTGGGTGAAGGTTAGTAGGCTCTGCAAATTCGGGAGTTTATTGCCTGCCTTGCAGGGTAAAAATTCCCATGTTGTGGGAAATAAAGCGAAGAGTGAAATAAGTGAGTTGTACGGGATTTGCAAATGCACTTGAATCTGCACCAGGCTTCCCACCTCTAAAATGGCCACGATTATCTCCAGAATTCTATTATGCTAAAAAGTGCGACCCACCTTGGGTGAATAATAATGCATTAAATAAATATTTGTTAATATTTATTCACCCAATTTTGGCACCTAGGCTTGTGGAAAAGTCAACAAAAATCAATTGGAAATAGAATTCCAAAATTAAATAAATTTAATTTATTTAATGCAGCCCGTTTTGAGAAGGAATTAATACAAAGTATTAAAAGATTATATTAAATTCTATTTTCAGTGGCCCTATGGTCAAAGCACAATGTGGAGCTTGAGTGAAGTGCTGTGTGAAGGATTAAATTGGATTAATTTAATTTATTGGATGGCTGTCCTTAAACATGCTATTTTTAAAAGAGAAAAACATGATTTTTAATTAATTAATTGCCTTTAATTGTTAGGGCAATTATTAATTATAGAATTGTGAAGGTTATATAAGCATGGGCAGCCATATGGGTGAATTATTTAATTCACAGGTAAAGAATTGCAGCCAGGAGGAAAAATGCGCCCCCATTAGAGGAAGGATTTTGTCAGACAAAGTGCTAACAAGGCTAAAAGCTTCCAGATTTGGCGCATGCTTTGAATCAGGAGGTTGATCTTAATTTCTGCATCTTGTTTGCACAGGTGTTACAGGAGCTCAGGTGTTGATTGAAAGGATTCATGCTCTCTTCATGTGTAAATTAAACACTCACATTTTTGGGGCAGCAGGCTTGAAAAGTGGACCCCCAGTTTTTTACAATTAAAATTCACTATTCATGTTCCGGTGGCCATTTTTGTCTGAATAAATCGCAGGAATTCATTACAGGTGCTTTACAAAGGAAAAGGAGTTTTTATCAATGTCCAATACATTGCATATATCCTCTGAATCTGAAGAATTGTCCAGATCTGCACCAATATTGAAGAATTCCAGTCAAATAAGAAGAAAAAGACATTCAGACAAAGATAGACAAAGTTATGGCGAAGAAAGATCTAAAAAGAAAGCACAACGGAGTCATGCATCACTTCTAAATTTGCAAGATATTGGAAACACGGATCTAGGCTCGGAACCTCTTGCTAAATTGATAGACAGATCCAGAGCAGGATGAAACTTCACTCATGCGTGCAGATTAAAAGCAGTTGATTCCAGCTTGGATTATACACAACCTCTAGCAACGCTGTCTAAGATACCACATTAACCAATTCTGAGCTTGTTTCACAAGGTCCAGATGTTGAATCATGACCTGCATGTCAGACTTTAAACAAGACAAAGTTAGCTTTCGGGTCGAGTTGAGTGTCATCTTTCCTCCGACAAAGTCAGCTATATGTCCTCTTCCTTCTTCTTTCCTTCGACATACCTAGTTGAGCGATCAATTCAATTATACAACTTAAGTGATTGGTTTAAAAGCCATTACTTGAAGAAGTCTTTCTACTTGGAGATAGGTGGCTTTACACCGTGCAAAATAGAAGGTTTATTTTCAGTTGCAAATCATACATGTCATGACAAAGAGGAATTCCAGGAAGGAGATTGCCAGTTGTTTTTTTTTCGACTTCCACATGTGCCAGTTCAACTAAAGCTTCCAGCTTGTAATTGCCCCTCTACATTCTATAAGTAGAGGAAGAACCTTCTGGTTAATGATCAATCAGAATTTGTGAGAAGCAATCTTGTGTTTTAGACTTTGTGCTGAACCCTTGAGAGCAACTTGGAGCAAAGGAATACAAAGGAGCAGGTTTTCGGAGAACTTTGTGTCACGGTGTACTTTGTTTCTTGCTTTTAATCTTAGATCTCTTAATAGACTTTGTGTTATTTTAGATTTGGATCTAGAGCTGCCTTTGTTTTATAATTCTGTGTGTTCAAATCTATTAAGTTTCTTCTATGTGCATGCAATTAGCTCTACTATCTACTAATTGGGATGCACATCTTCTCCATTTCTTCTCTATATTTCTTTTACTTCCTTCTTCTATAAAATACTTCCTTTCTTGAACAGCTGCTTACTTGCTGCAGAACTTCTTGGTTATGGTTCATGAACTAAGTGGTTAAAGTAAAACCCATGATTGAAACTCCTTTTCTTGGTGTATCACCTCTTCTAGAGTAGGTTTTATTTCATGCAAGTTTCTCTATCTTTCTCCCCTTGGAAGTTTAGTTTAGGCGTAGGTAGTCTATTTTCTTGCATTAGGAGTAATTGTGGCAGGTAGGATTAGGAAGAGGAAGCGGACTTCTCCATAGGATTATCTCAATTTGGCAAATCCCACAGCTTAAGGGATAACCCTTGTGTTAGGAAATCATATTGAATTCCCCATTCACAACTTCGCCATTCGAGGGGTGCTGTGATTTTTCCACAAGGATATTGTTGATGATTTTATTTATAGACTCTTCTTTTCCATTGCATTAAAGATGATATGGGTTAGAGAATTGATGTTTTATTTTGAACTTAGTGTAAGTTTGTTTTATTTCTTTGCATTTGAAGTTCTCACCATCATCTGCTTGATATTATGGTATGGGGAGTTCCAAAGTGGAAAATGATTTGATTAAGGATGAATTTGGATGTAATAATGCCAAACATATTAGTGAGAGGCATAGCTTCAACCCACTTAGTAAAATATTTTGTGCCTTTAATGATGAAGACATGATCATTTTCAAACTGAGGAAATTTCCCAATATAATTCAATCCCCATTTATTGAAGGGCCAAGGAGATACAATAGCTTATAGCTCATTCGGAGGGGAATGAATCAAGTCATTTTGATATTTTCAAGGTTTGCACTTTCTAGCTAAAGACGTGAGCATCAAATTCTAGTGTAGGCTAGTAGTAGCCCATGCATAGGCACTTGTGTGTAGTAACATGACCGATACAATGGTCACTGCAAGTTCCTCCATTTGATTCCTCTAAAACAAGGGGAACCTCACCTTTTTTAATGCATCAAAGTAGGGTACCTTTGAAGTTATGATCGTAAAATATGTTGTCCTTAAGTATGTATTTCAGATCATTTTTGTATATGTGTAATCGTGTTCGAGATTCAATACCTTCTAGTTAGGTCTCGTATTGTATGAATTGGACAGATATCATCATACCAAGGGTTCCTGTGTAGGGCCATGTGGCTCGATTTGACAAACTTCCTACATGTCTCAAGGAGGTGAAGTGGATGGATTTTGATGGATTTGTATTATAAGAGTATCATCATGAGAATCAGATATGTGACATAAACTAGGTGGAATATGTGGCTAATGAATCAGCCAAGGAATTATGTTCGCATGGGATTGATTCAATGGTAAATTAAGTTGAAGTGTGGTGTTAACTCCTAGACTAATTTATGAGTAAGCTTTAAGGTTTTCTATATGACATTTATATGCACCACTAACCTATCAATACACTAACTGAGAATCCCCTAAGGTGTGAAGATAGGAGACTTTCTTAGCTAAGGTAACTTATATGCCTAAGATAAGAGCCTTGTATTCTACAATGTTATTGGTGATTTCTAACTCAATTCGATAAGAAAGGGGGAAATCCTAACTAGAGGGATAAGTGAGGACATATCCTACCTCAGCTCCTTGGAGGAAATTTTCCCCATCAATGTGAAACATCCATGTATCCTCATGGAGATCAATAGTGACCTCCTCCTCAATGACTGTGGCCATTGGTTTGAGATTTTTAGGTGGAGGAAGCACTTCATCACTTGCATCATAGGATTGTACCTCAAGATGCAAGTTGTTAAAGATATAATAGTATTCTTTTATGGAAATCATGTTGTTCTTATGCCTTTAATGAAGAGGATGTCCTCATGATGAGTAGTGCATCATAAATAGGCTTAGAGAAGTAAAGATGGATGCAGTAGCCAATTTATTCGCTGTGACTTGGAATTTTACCACATTTCATGTGATCATAGTTTTGAGGTCAAATGTCATTAGGAGGGTCATCCACTTCCCATCATGTTCCATGGGGAGGATAGTGTGGGAGAAGAAGTTCTGTAAGGGATCTGATAATGAGGTAAGTGAGTTTGATACAACATATAATGATGTATGCTTTGTAGCTGCGTAATATATGGATAAAATAGCCCTCTCAATGGATGTATATTGTGCTTCATAGCCTTAGTAAGTCTCGACTTACATAATATAAGGCATGATTCTTTCCTTTTTACCGAGTCTTCCTGAGTGCCAACATTGTCCCCACAGACACAGAAGTGGAAGATCTATATAGTAGCAAAGGTTATCTCTTCATGCTAGTTAGGTGTGGTGGGTAATGAATATACATGCAGAGTTTTCATATTGAGGGGCAATGCTTGTTGAAAAATCCTTGGTCCATTCTAGGTTTGGTAGATTTTTGAAGAATAGTTGAGTTTATGGCATGAGTTTGATAGGTAAACTCGAATGGACAAATTTTTAGATTTCCCCAATTTTTTTGAGGACTAATTGTGTATGTTTGTTATGGAAGATGGTCATGGCATGTTGAGGATAGCTTTAATATTTACTGGGTTGACATTGATACCATTTTTAGATGCTAATAATCCTATGATTTTTCCTCAAGTTGTCACCTCAAAATGAATACATTAGTTTTCTGGGATTAAGGTGAACCTTATACATGTTTGCGAAGGTATCTTAAGGCAATGTATAAGTCATGATTGTGATCATCATTGCATCGAGATTTGAGGAGTAGATCATCAACGTATACTTTGACTATTTTATGTATGAGGTCATGAAATGGCAGTTTTGGTGTCATGTTGCAGAGGTGTCTTGATGGTGTTTCAGTATCGATTTTTGAGTGTCTAAGGGATCTTACATAATGACCTTTAGGTCATCCCCATTCTCTAGTCCATGTGTTAAAATTTCATGTGTTGAGGTCTTTGGTATTAGTTTGAGCTTCATCTCTGGATTGGTACACTTATAGAACCCATCCTAGTGAGGAGAGTTGTTCTTTTGGTACTTCATAGCATGTTTTGATGATGTAGAGTAGAAAAATGATGGAGGGTAGGAGGAATGGAGTATCCTTATAAAATACAGGTTATAGGTTTTTCCATACAAATTCATTTGGTGAAGGTCATGTTATTGAAGTGGACTTATTATTGGGAGAAGGTGTTTGGGTGCAATTATGCCTCTATGTATCCTAATGGAGAAATGATGGTTCTAGATACTATTTCTATGATTTCTTTATGACATAAATCCATTATGATCTTAGGAGGGAACTGAATGATATATATTTTTCCTAACATGGACACCTTCATGAATTAGATCGTGAGTGATGTATATGGGAGACAATTTTAGAGGATATTTGGGTGGTTAATAGTATCGAACATAGTCCCCATGTGAATAGGGCAGCTTATGTGGAGGTGTAGAAGGTCTATGTGACCACTCAGAGAAGGTAGATAAGTTTTATGATGTTATACATGTGTTTTGTTTTTGGAGAGATAGGTAATTAGACCTAATCATTTTGAAGAAGAAGTTCTGAATGAGTTATCATATCCAACATAGCATTTGGAGACTCTTAGAAATGAAATGAGAGGCTTCAGAGTAATCATGGCACTTGATTGTAGCTAATCTTCTAGTTAGTTAACATAGATTTTCATTATGCCTGGTTGAGTTGGTGTTTCAGTCAATTTAGGGGTTTGGTGCCTCCATGTAGGGTTGGTTCTCTATTGAATCTAGGGTTGAATGCTCTTTGTGGGGTTTGTGCCTCACTAAACCTAGGGGTTGGTGTTCCTTATGCAGTTGGTGTTCTACTAAATTTGATTCATTTCTATAATAAATCTTGTTTCAGACTTTTATTCTTTGATTTTATTCCTATTTCCCACTTAAATTTGGTGTACTTGTGTTATTGTGTTCTCATGATCATGCTCATGTGTTTGATTAATCATTGCTTAATCTATATTTTGATGAACTATTTAGTGAATGCATTCAATGATTGATGCAATGTTAATTATTAAGTGAATGAAATTTTTATTGCCCTTGCATTCACCCCCCTTCTCAATGGTTGTGCTTCCAATAATCCTTCCATAGCTCCTTTCGAGGCACTTTTCCCTGTCAAAGTGTAGTATCACACGCGCCCTTCCTCATGTCCTTCCCTTCTATGGTGACCCCTCCTTAAATTTTTGGTATTTGCTTTAATTTTAGGTGACCAAGATCGACTTTAGTAATGGCCACGAGCCTAGTGCAGCCTCAAGACCGGCCACGCCAATCTATGTAGTATTATTTTTTGGAAACCAATGTTGTATACGCCCTCAATGAGGAGGATCTCCTCATCGGGTAAGCGATCTAAGGATAGGATCAGAAGCAGAGATGAGGGTGACATCCAATTGGTTTGTTATGACTTGAAATTTTATCTCCTTTTGTGTGATGATCCTGAGCAGGTAAAATTCCATAAGGAGGTCCTTCCACTGTCCTAATGATCCATGGGACAGATCTTAATGTGAGAAGAAGTGACGTACAGGATTTAGGGCGCGATAATGACATCCGAAGTCGTTTGATACAAAAGTGATGTAGCTTCATAGCTATGTAATATCCATGTTTAAAAATTTGGCATGCCACATAGATGTATATCATGTTTTATAGTCTAGCGTATGCTCGACTAACATAATATTGACAAGCCATATCCCTTTTCAAATCTTCAGATGCCAAGATTGCATGCCTGGACTTGTCAGAAGAGGTATATAACATAATGGTAGATCTAGTGATTCAAGGTTCAAATAAGGTTGGTAACGAGGATCTGGTAGGTGATAATAAAAATTCTTGTTGACATTGATGGTCCAGATCTGTTTTGCTCCAGATTTCCAACCAGGATTTCTGGATAGTTGATCGTAAATTGACCTCTCTGTTGCATATATCTACTATCTTCAAGGATCAAAATTCGATTGACGATACCATGTTTAGGACAAGGATTTTTGAGGGAAGTACATATTCACAGATCTTCCAGGTGGATTGTACAGGCATTGAGATGCTTCTTGTTGGTGGTTGAGTTTCGAATTGTTTTCCCGTTTCCTAAGAATCCTTCTTTCTCCATGTGATTCATCTATAAATATGCAAGAGCAGGGCTCATTGAATGTTGGACACTCTAGATCCTTACGTGTTCCTAAGGAAACTCCAATTCTATGTGATTTGAGTTGCAGACCTTTGATGAGTGGCTCTAGACATATGGATATCGGCCTCCTTATGTATTGTAACAGATGTGTGTGCATGGCGCATTGGAAGTAATAGAAGCATTTTTTGTGACTAGTTCTCTATCCTAACGTGTTTTCATTCCTTCTTCTTGTGTTTTCTTTTGAGATTGTGTATTGGTTATACCTACTTCTCTAAGGTCCCTTGCAGTTCCCTATTTGGTTGTGTTCCATGAGAATGATTTGGTGAATGCATGTTTTGTTGTGATACTCGTGCCTAGCCTCCTTTCATGTTGACATTCCATTTCAGAATTCTCACTACAAAACAGATAGTGTTCATCCCTCTTTTATGAGTGTTATAACCTTTATAGTGTAATCATTGACCTTGGGAGGGAATTATCCTTATCTTCTTTCGAACATGTTGGCTTCAAGGTAGGTGATGATGTTATGGGACATGATTTTCAGTATCGATGCTAGGAATATTGCAATAGTAGTCCCCATGCAAATACTTCCTTATATTTTTGTAGGACTTCTATGTGCCTGCTCACGTAAGTGAGGAAATCAATCACCAAGCATGACCACATGTGCAGGATCATCATCAAGTTGTACACTAATGGTTGATTCAGCCAACATAGCATTTTCGTCTTGGAAATGGTATGGGGCCTTGGCTAATTTGGCTACTTCGTCCTGGCTAGGATCGATAGTAGCGACATAATCGTTAAAGTGCATATATTTCTTACAAAACTTTCCCAACTTATGGTGATTCTGAGGGAGCTTATATTCTCATGCATATATGAGTTCCAGACTATCCTTGTCATTGTCTAGGGTAGGGAGAGGCCCATGATATTCCACATCGATTTCTAGGCCTACATATCACCTACCATCTCTATGTTTCCTAGAGTTTGTATATCATGCATATAATACCCTAGCATCTAAGGTGACCTCTTCAGGTGCAGGATCAACAGTGGTCATTCTAGGAGCACTAGGACCAGTGTTGAGTGCAGAGGTTGGCTCAGAAGATGTTGTGAGTGGCATGGAGTTTTTGGGAGTGTGACATGAAAGCATAGTTATATATTTTTCTCGATGACACAAGGGGTCTCAAGGAGTGGTGAATTAGTGGGAGGAAAGTAAGGAAGTGTCTCTTCCTCATCCTCGTTTTCACTAGTATCATAGATAGGGGGTTCGTAAGATGTATTGATGGTATAAGATTCAAGTCAAGAAGATTGTGTTTGGGCCAAGGCATGTTGATATTGTAAATTTTCCAATTGCCTAGACTAAAATTGTGAAACAATGCAATCTTTGTCGAAGGAAATCCCTTTTCCTTTAAGATCAAGGCCCTCCTCAGCTAAAATATCGATCTTGCTAAAATATCTAGTTGAAAGGGGAGGGTGGTGAGAAAAGAGTTGTGAGATTTCTAACTCATTACATTCTAAGTGATTGGAGGACAAGGCATCACTTCGTTGGCTCCTCCATGTCAGTTTGAGGTGGAAATCGGTCTCGAGGTAGAAGAACGGGAGGTAATTGATGCACAATATCATTAGGTAACCTATTTACATTGATTTTGTTTTGAATGTCAGTAGGTTCATTTTCATTTAAATTTGCTAATGTAATTTATATTTCGGACCTAAAATCAAATAACTCTGAGTACAGAATGCTTTGGATCTCGAGATGTAGTTGGGATTAGGAAAGGCTCATTAGGGAATGACACTGGGATATCCCAAGGGTTAGGATCAACATCATACCTAAAGTGTTGGTTATTATCGATGAATTTAACACATTGGTACCCTAGATGATGCAAATGCGTGCATGTGATGTGTCCATGATTCAGCCCAATAAGAGGTTGTAAGAGAGGGGGCGATCTACAACCATAAGCTTAGTGTAGACCATTTTGGGTCCAACTGTGATGGGTAGCCAGATGCATCCTATGGGTTTTTGTTTGTTTTTGTCAAATCCATGAAAATTCAAATGAATGGAATTGAGGTCTTCGATAGAATAATCAAGATTCTTGATGAGGGAGAAATAAACTAAATTAATTCCCAGTCCCTCATTCACAAGGACCCTACGCACTTATGCATCATGAATGATAACACTAATGAATAAGGGCGGGTCATCTACATGAAATAGGACCTTGTCAATAATAATGTCATCTTCCACAAACTCCAAGGCTAAGAAACCTAGATGTGAGTGTTGTAAGGATGATCCTGTAGTTTCTATGTGATGGATTTATGGATTTGGGGATGCGGTGTGAATCTTGGGAGCCACACAAGAAGGATCCTCAAAGATTTGCAAATTTTTTAGAGGAAAAACCTTTGATGTGATGACGAGATACACTTGATCTCCATAAAAGGTTATTTTCATGTGAGGGACTTTAGCTCATCTAGAAAAGTTCTAACTAGGCTTGGAATAACTTCCATAGTGATACCATAGTGGTGGCACAATGGAAAACATATCCAGATGTGATGATGGTTTAGTTAAATCTATCTTGTCAGAAATAAGGTTGGATATGATCTTTACTTGGTACTTCTTGTGACATCATAGGTGGGGGATTGATTGTGAGAGCAGGCTATGTCATCGCTGGATCCTGGGAAGTATCAAGCAATGGTGGATTATCAAAATATTTATTTGGCTTAATAATGGGATCCTTATGGGCAGGTTTACGTCTATAGTTTACCTTATCTGAATTGACGTACTGAGAATCTAAGATACTTTGGTCATATGAAGGTTCTATGTTTCCCACAAAATTGTTCATGAGGAGATTTTATGACGTTTATTTTTATGATTAGAATGATTTTTCTCTAAATATTGATATTTCTCATAACATTCTTGTATAATGGAAGAGTAATCGAAAGAAGGAACAAAGGAAGAAATCAAGGGTTTCTTTCCTAAGGTCCTTATAATCACTGTGAGAGTGTCCTATAGTGGCAAGCCACCGGAAAAATAGATCACCCCTATTCATGGATTTTGTGGGAAGCTATTTGGAGTAGGAAGTTTGTAGGAAGTTCAAAACAAGATAAAGGAGTATGAGGGGAGGGAGAGTGAGATTTTTGACATTCTCCCACTCCCTTTTCTATTGGAGGATTCAAAGGGCTGATTACATGTGTTGTGCTTTTAAGCTTAGGTGATGAATTGGAAGTACATTTGAATTCACGCATGATATGATCTTGTATTTTTTATTGTCTTAAGGGCTTCCTCTAATGTGTTGGGAGAGAAAGACCTAAATTTATATTGGAGAGTAGGTGTAAGGGCCTTAAGAAATATTTGGCATAGGCTCTTAATTATCAAGATTATGATTAACTTGTATGGAAAAGTGTTTTCCATTTCTTAATAAAGCCTTGGGAAGATTTGTGAGCCCCTTGATTAATTTTTATGAATATTTTTAAGGTGTTTTAGAGGAAGGTCTTATTGTTGAAATTAAAATATGAGATCTTTAACTAATATTTCTAAATCAAATATCGAATTGGGAGGAAGATAGTTGTGCCATTCTAATATAAAACCGTTACCTATGAAAGTATTTTCTAGAAGCTTAGATGGTTCCATAGGTGTTTGATTTTGAATCCATTCTTTGAAGAGGATTGTTCCAAAGGTTTTGAGATAGAAGGGTTGGATTCATAGGGAGGAACTCGATTGTAAGAGTGTGGCTGTACTTGGCTTTAGTCTCTCCCAAGTCAGGGTGTGACAACCCAATGTATAGAGTTAAAGGAAAAATCATTTTGGATAGTTTATAACATCTTTCTTCGTGAGATTAGCAGAGGAGGAATAATGATTCTAGGCATGTGCATCCACCAATGTAGGGGGAGTGTAAGAATGGAAATATAGGCACCACATTTTGAGATGTTATATGCTAACATAAGATTTTGATATTTGGATCATGATAGTTATAGAATGGTAGGTTAGGACAAGGCCACCTGATTTAGGAGCTTGACTATTACCATACTTATCATCCATAGAAAATACATGGACTTTGTTTGCTGGGTTTTTTTCACGATTTTCATGTTCATATATGTTGGTAATGAATTTTGTGATGATTCATTTTGATCAGTCATTTAGGGAAGAGTGTTAGAAATCATGGATATGGGAAAGGTACTCAAGATTGAAGAACAATGGTCATTTCCATGGCATCGGTAGATGTCTATCAATAACCACCTGTCCTCTGTCAAGGGTATAATATTCATTGTTGTTGAGATTCTTAATAATGGATCTGGGATATATATTCTCGCCTTTTTAACCATCATCTACATTTTGTAAAGTGACCTCCTGCTTTGATTAAACAAAGGGGCGAGGTAACCCTAAAAAAACACCAGTTTCAGACCCTTAAGACTAGAATTCCATGTGTGAATCATACCAGATAGTTAAACTTAAAGTGTATCCAGTAGCTACAAATGTTCACTTATAATAGTGTGCAGAAACGAACTTTACAAATTCAAGAAATGGTGCCCAATAATATTTATAAAAGGGAACTATTACCTTCACGATTTTAAAAAACCCTTGGTTATGATACGTCTTGGATACGTCCGTATACACACACACAACTTACACTCATTTTATCGTCCTTAAGAAATACAAAACTTGAAAAATCTAGTAGGATCAATGTTCAAAACATTCAATATACTTAAGATTTTACATTTTCTATGATATACGAATATTATATTCCTTTGTGTTTCATCCATTTCCTTTGAGATAGATTTTTGTGTTGCGATGGTGGCCATAAAAGATGTATATAGGGAGCTCTTGAAGGACCTATTTAATGAGATTGACTCTAACCTGCCAATGATAACTAAAAGGTCAGTCCAATGGTTGGTTCTTGCATTCATATTATCCAAAATCACCTTCTAATCCTCCTTAAGTATGTGGGAAGGAGTCAATGTTGAAAGAATTATCTTTGAAACTTTAAGCTATGCAATTTACGGTTCCAAATTTTTCTATTAGTATTGAAGATCACTTGAGATTTGATCTCATAAATAACTTGTACGGAGGCTCAGAGATATATGTCCAAATTTCTATGAATAGCTTCTTTCCTTGGCCAATTGCGATGATCCCAAATAATTACCTCAAACATTTTTGATATCCTTTGAATATTTTCTCTTCAATAAACTAGAGGGATTTTAAACAATCTCCAGGTTTCCTTGTGGTTGCCATGCCCTCCTAGTCTAGTCATCTATAAAACTGAAGTTCGTCTGAGTCAAAATTAAAAAAAAAACTTTTTAGAGCCCCCCACTGCCCAACCTGCGGGCAGGCACGTCTTGGATATCCGTACCGTCATGTAAACATACCCGGGACGTATCAGTACCGTACCTGAGGATGTATCCATACCGGGTACGTATCCGGGGGGGTACGGGAGGGTGGGGGGCGAACCCTAGCAAACATAGGGATGCACACGAAAAACAAAATAACCACAAAACAATACTTATAATCGATAGCAAATGCCGACCAAATGCCAAATGAAATGTCACAAATGCTGAACATAAATAAATATTTTTACATTAAGGGTCTGAACCTTCAAATTCTATAAAATTTTACATAAATATAACAAAAGGGTCTCAAATCCTTCAAGTGATCTTAAAAACAGGATGCATGTATATCACCAGAGCATCTAATTGATCTTATTTTATGGTTTTATAGCAGCACAAAACTGAAAATCAGATTTGTGCAACTTGGATTTAGATTTACTGTCACAATCATTCCTTGTCCAGAATCGAATCTGCTAGTAAGTGATCAGATAAAGAGAATTTGGGTCGATTGTGCTTGTTCCCTCCTAGTCAGATTTGTTCCCAAGATCATTCCTGCCGTTTTTAGGGTTTCATAATGTTTTTAAAAAACAGAACTTGGGCCATTTTCTGTTTTAATGTTGAAAAAAACTAGAAAAAATAGTTTTTTTTTAAAAGGTAGTTTGGGCCCGGAAACGGCTAGGGTGCAGCCGGGGTGGTCCGGGTATGCAAATGGGTATGTCTGCAGACATCAACCTGGACCATCCCAGCTGTAACCTGGCAATTTCTGGGTACATTTCCCGGCTGTACCGGTACCAGGTACAGATTGTACCAAATTTGGATATATCATTAATTCGTCTTTGACTTCAAAAAGTTATGTCATAAATATTTAATAATTTCTCATTGAGTTTCCTTCCTAAAATTCTCACATTCCAAAGTCAAATTTATTCATTAGGATCTTCCAGTTCTCATATTCAATTGCACCTGATACCTTAAGCTGAGGTCTTGAAAGGTGACAGCAACAACAAATTGGAGATGTATGTACTGGGACATCTTTCCCTCTTCTCGACTATAGACTTCCAAATACATTGGATAACTAATCACGAACTACTTCCTTGAGACTGTAACAAGGTGGAATTCAAAGTGAGCACTATAAGCCAGCTACCATGTCATGGATGCCAAGAAAGAGATTAAAAAATTGCAAGATTAGCAACATCTAATGTCTATCATGAAAAGTGCAAGTTAGACAAGTGATTTAAATCAATTCTGACTATGAAAGTAATACAAAAGCTCTAGGAATCCTACAATTTTGTAAAAAGTGGATAACTGTTATGCAAGAGGACAAAATAAATTAACCTTAAGTTTGTCATGAAATTTTATATTTCCCCAAAATTTGGGGAATATGTGTTGCACACTTACATATTTTGTATCCAAATGTGGATAACTGTAAATTTGAATAAAATAATAATCATGGAAGGTTAATACTTCTTGTAGTATGCTGTCAAGTTTTTAGATTGTAATCCCAAATGTAAAATGCTTGGGGAAGCATTGTTGAATACAGAAGTTACATGAATACCAAAATGCACATATACTAATGATAATAGGATAGGTAAATTAAAGTATTTTTTCTGTGTTAAATGATTAAGTCTTGATATGCCAAGGGTAATAGTTTCAATCATGTTATTATGTTGGCATCAGAATTAAGTGGTTGCAAAGATTCCTCTTGTAAGTATACAGAAGCTCAATCCACATTATCCTTGGTTCTACAATGCAGTGATTTGGGCTTCATTTCATCCACCTAGTTTATGTTATAGGGATCTAATATGCACTGCAACATCAATTCAAAGATGCAAAGAAAGATTTCTTCATGCATAAATTGCCTCATGTGATACTCAGAGCATTTTACACGAAATGTTGGCAGGCCTTTGTTTGGCTTCAAATCTTGAATCCTTAAAAGCCTGATGATTGAAAGAAACATTCATAAAATAGATTAAAGCAGCTGTCACATGCACTTTCATGCCAGAAGTTAGGGTTGTACAAGACACAAATTGACAATTAAAGATAAGGTTGCAAACTTTTCATTGAGAGGGAGATATGGCAATACTCCATTCCTGGGACATTACAAGGTTTGTAAACTGCCAGAAAGATATCGATTCTGAAACCAATGTTGGAGGTCTATTTCACTTTCTAGAAGAGGTTTTTATTTGTGTTTTTTTGAACTTGCCAGATCAGCTCCTGCATTGATAGGTTGCAGGAACTTTAGGAGGAAAGTGAATATTTAATTGATATATAAATCAATAATTTCAGGATCAACAGTTATTGGACAGATTTGACTCAAAAAACTTACAATTCAACTTTGTCTACATGATTTTTAAGATAGATACCGTAAATGATAAGTGCCTCTGAACGGGTGTCCAAGGCATTTCACTTTATATTTAACATATTTATTGCATTTAATTTGAGAAATATTATCAACAGCTCAAAAAAAGAAAAAAATTTGGATGTGACTGGTGATACCAAATTTTTCACGCATTCAAAGGTGGATTGTTAACAAGAATAATACTCCAACTCTTCCATAATATTTGACATTTCATGGAAGTAACTTTTCTGTTTCCAATAAATGCTAACCATAGGGAAGGTACTTTTCTGAATGCTAACTCATATCTAGGTACATTATTATCAAGTCACTATTAGTCTTGTATTTAATTTGCCAATCGGTAATGTACCTTTCAACCATTTGGTATTATCTGCACAAAAATGATAGCCAGGCATAGTTACCTAAGTCTCGGGGACAGGTTTCCAGGACGCAAAAAAAATCCTAAATTTTGGGGATGCCAAGGGGACATTGGCTATTAAACAAATATATAAAAATTAATATTTCATTATTTTAAACTTTTTTCAATGACATTTAGGGATTTAAAGCTATATTTAATGTATTTTAGGTACTTTAAAGATTATATTTGAATGTTCTTGGTAAAAATAACAGCTTTTTAATAGTAAAAACATCAGAAAACTTTTGAAAGATTTAAAAAAAATTGGGAACGTCCCCTCCAAGTCCCCGAAACATTCGGGACGTCACCAAAATCTAGTGGACACGTCCCTGCGTAACACTGTAGCTGGGAAATATTCCCACAAGAACTGTTGATATGGCATCAGTTTTATCTACAACCACCAGTGTATGATAGCTGGGCTTTTTTTTTGAGCAAGAGTGATCAATGAGACGAGCATCTTCCAATTTACAAGCACAACTTCAACTGAATTATTATTGTAGTAAATAAGTTTAGTCACTAAATTACCTCCATTCATATTTGTTATTTCATTTTTAATGCTAAATCAAAATTCCTTGAGAAAAGGTTAATTTGACACTATTTCTATTGTGATTGACTGTATTCTTGAGTCCTATTGACCTACTTTTGGTCATTCATGGACAATTAAAATAAATTCTTTTCTTTCTTTCTTAAGTAGCATTCAGTGATAAATCATTTGCCTTAGGCTATGTTGCCAGGATACGCATGTTTGATAAGCGGATACGTCTTGGATACATCCGTACATATATATAAATACACACACGCAAACACACATCATTTTACTCATTTTTTAGATCCATAGGAAATACAAAACTTTAAAATTATAGTAGAGATCAATGTTCAAAACATTCAATATACTTAAGACTTTCCAACACTTTCATTGATCATGTGGCTGCCATACATATGATATACGAATATCATGTCAACATGAACACAAACAAAACTTGAATTGTTTTCAAAACATGCAATATACTTAAGAATCAAGATTTTACATTTCATTGATCATGTGGCTGTCATACATATGATATAGGAATCTCATGTCAACATGAATACAAACAAATCTAGAATATATCATCATAGATTTTCCTCAAAATCAAATTCTTGCATGCCACTTGCGCTAGCTCCACTCTCCTGTAATATCCCCTTGTAAGATATTAATTGATTATTATTAAATACTCTGCAAAAATAAACACTTAGAAGATAAACCCTCCTAGGTTTACCTCAACGAACCCTAGTGTCAGCTTCAATACAACAAAAATAGGGTTGGAGTGAGCCAAGTTGAGGGTTTGATGGGCAATCCAGTTGGTATTTACACTCCTTTATCCAATACAATTTGCAAAAGTAAAAATAATAAATAATAACTGCTGAAAATTAGCTGAAACTTTGGAAATTAATAGCTCCCAAAATACTAACTCTTTTAACTTGAAACCAAATGCAGTAGAAAGGGAAAATTATGAGCTTCTCATCAAAATAAATATCACATCTTTGCATGCACTAGAAACCACTCAAATCAGCCCCCGAAATCCAGGAAACCCAGATACGCTACGCGGTTAGGGTAAATTGCATAAATAATTTCCTTGCACTTAGAACCCTTCAAAATACTCAATAACATGCAGATTTTACCCTCAATAAAATGCGCCAATACCCTAGACAAGTCGCCAAAGCTAGAGAGAAAATATCATGCACAATACACCTTCAACACATTTTTTAGAGCAAAATGGAAACTGAACAATGAAGTAATTCAATAATCTTCAATCAATGATCCAAATAAGAGAGAGATCAATGCATACTAGGGCTTTACATTTTTATTGATCATGTGGCTGCCATAGCATGGAGTGAAATCAATAATATCATGTCAACATGAACCCTACTTAAGGAAAACTGTGACCTCCCTTTTATAGAACTAAGGGGTGCAATATCCAATAACTAGATCCGAACCTGTTCAAATTTTGGAGGAAAAACATAAACTCTCATTAAAATATTTAATACTAAGACTATGTGCACTTTATTTATTTATTAATTAAATAAATAAAAGTAACTAACCATACATGTGCACATTAGGAACTAACTAAAAAAGACTCCCACTTGAATAGCGCTATCATGCCAAGGGGTTACAATTCAAATGAAAAATAAATATTAATAATGTGCCACTTGAAAAAGCTCCACTCTCATTAACTCCACTTTCCGCTCCTTGCGAACTCCCTTGAATGTAATCTTCGCCATTAAATATTGAAAGTTGGGCAAAAGTGGCTGCGGAGGCATCCAAGTTTGTGGTCTCTGGAAGAAGATCCCAAAGTTTGTGAGGACCTCTAACATAGTCCTCAGACTTGTGTGACAAGAGGCGCAAATTAGAATGCACATATACCAAATCCTCAACTTTTTTAGATGCCAACTTGTTTCGTTTAGCTAAGTGGATAAAGGTATAAGTACTCCAATTCTGCTCTACGGAAGAATTACTAGCCACCTATTACAAAAAAATTCGTTAGAAAATTGAAATTCAAAGACAAGTTAGTAACATACTAAAAATGTGCGGGAAATAATCCTACTAAAATTTAATAAAATTAAAATTTTCAAATGATTTCAAATTATAAAATTTATAAATGTTATACTTTTGAAAGAACTTTTGATAGCAATAGGACGTAAATACTTGGCATCATGGCCATGTACACGTCACCATGTGGTTGGAGCTCAAGCTGCACTTGTCGAAAAGAGCCTCAATTGCTCCCATGTTGCCTTTTGAAGCTATAAACATGCCCATTTCATTTCGGACCAGACTGGCTATAGATGGATTAGGAAAAAGTCTTCTGAATACTGCCCTGGTTCCATTTGCAACTCCGGAGTCAAAGAATGGTGGTTGCCTGTTAGGTAGCCCAAGTATGTCAGAGCTATAATACTTTGGGTTCAGTGCATTAGCAAGGAGATGTAATGGGGTGATCATTTGATTCCACCTCTTCATGACCACACTCTTGACCTCATTGGAGAAGGTCTCTTCTGGATCTTGCTCTTTTGTTTGTATGACATTTTTGATACGTTCAAGCATTGAATCTACTCCATCATATATCTCTCCCATGCATGCTGCATTAGTATCTACGTATCTGATCATGGAGAGAACGGGCTCTATAAAATTGAGCAAGTACTCAACCTTGGCCCACCAATCATCATCAAGGACCCATGATTTTACCTTTGTAGCTTTCTCTGTATTTGACTGCCTCCACACTGTCCAAACATTGCTGATCACCATGCTGCTTAAAGCCTCTCTCACCTTCACAAGCCGTCTCAAAACAAGCGTGTGAGAGGCAAATCTAGTTTCTGCAACCTTTAGCAACTCTAACCTTGAGAATTTCCTAAACATGGCTTGTGACATATGATGGTTTGTGATAAACATTTGAATGTCATTTGCCTCAGAATAAATTTGCTCAATCCATGGGATTTTCCCAATCTTTTGGAGCATCAAGTTAAGGGAGTGGACAGCACAAGGGGGTCCAAAAAATGTGCTCATATCTACCCTCTATGATCATTCCTGCTGCTTTACAATTTTTAGCGTTGTCCATGATGACTTGGACAACATTATGGGGGCCCACCGACTCAATTGCCTCTATTAAAATGTCAGCAATAAATTGTGCATCCTTGACTTGCCCTTCACAGTCAATGGCTTTAAGGAACATTGCCCCTTTAGGGCATACTGCAACAACATTTATGAGGGGTCTATTTCTAGCATCTTTCCATCCATCTGAAATGATGGAAACCCCTGTTTCCTTCCATGAGTCTCTGATTGGCTGCAAAGTCTTGTGAATGTGTTCCACTTCCTTTCCCAAGAGTGTGGTTCGAACTTTTTCGTAACCTGGGGATTTGTACCCTTGTGGAGCTTCATTGATACCCTTCACCATTTGATGCCAATATGGAGATCTCAATACATTAAAGGGCAGCCCACATGCATAAATGCATCGAGCAACAACCTCATCAGCAACCTCCCTCTTTTCAATATTAAATGCTTTCTCCAATGCTCCTTTTGGCCTTTTTCGTGAGCTCTCTGGACTCTCTTCATCAAATGGTTGACTTTGAGTTTGAATGAAAGGATGAGAAGTAGGTCTAGGTGTGGGTGGTAGTGATGAAGGCCTTCTTTGCGAAGGAATTGTTCTAGTTCTATTTCTTTCAGCTTGTTTATCAGCCTCCTCTTGCTCTCTTAGGTACTCTGCCATTTTTTCATTTGATATTTTTGGGCACCTCTTTATCCCCACACCTCCAACACCAGTCAAATGGATTTTCACTCGACTATATGAGGATCTGTACTGAGCTTGGCAACCATGACATATCCATACCCGACACCCACCACCAGCAATGTTGTCTACCACTGTCACATGTCTCCAAAGAGGGGAATTAGGATCATGTCTCACAGGAACTGATGTGTTTTCAGCTTGGCCTTGCACTCCACCCGAAGCAGAACTTGATGCCATCCTAATCTGTTTTTTATCACCAAGATCACCATAATGGCGCGAGGTGAGAGCATACACAGAGTTAGGATGTTTAAAAAATTAAAAACATTTTGCCTTAACATAAATAAATTAGCTATGTCATCCTAATCTGTTTTTGATCACCAAGATCGCCATAAAGGCGCGAGGTGAGAGCATACACAGGTTTAGGATGTTTAAAAAATTAAAACACAATTTGCCTTAACATAAATAAATTAGTTATGTCATCCTAATCTGTTTTTGATCACCAAGATCGCCATAAAGGCGCGAGGTGAGAGCATACACAGGTTTAGGATGTTTAAAAAATTAAAACACAATTTGAGAGCATACCAAGTTTAAGATGTTTAAAAAATAAATAAATTAAATTACTAATTAGTTATGTCATCCTAATCTGTTTTTGATCACCAAGATCGCCATAAAGGCGCGAGGTGAGAGCATACACAGATTTAGGAAGCTAAAAAAAAAAACAAATACATTAACATTGAACAATGCATTTAAAATTAAAAAATGATTTTTTACCAATTAATAAATTAAATAACCCTAAACTATGCCATCCTAATCTGTTTTTGATCACCAAGATCGCCATAAAGGCGCGAGGTGAGAGCATACACAGATTTAGGATGTGTTTAAATTATAAAATTTTAAAAAAATGCAACATAATAAATAAATAAATAACCGTAAAAAAATAAAACGAAAGGATGAATTAAAAATAAAAATAAAATTAAAATACGATATACCTGTAGAGTGTAGTGTAGAATCGTAGATCCTGATTGCCTCTAAAATTTTAAAACAATCTTTTCCTCTCAAGTCTTAGCAATGGCTTCTTCTCCTTCTAAGTTCTCCTCCTTGCAATGATGGACTCCAAACAATAAAAGCAATCGCTTCCCCTCCTTCAAATCTTTGCCTCCTCTAAGCTCTGTGCAAAACCTCCTTCCAATCTTTGCCTCCATTAAGCTCTTCACAAATCTTCTTTGGCGCTTTGCTCATTCACTTGCAAAAGGACAATAAAATTGTTTGTGTGATTTCAAATGAGAGGGGTTGGGTGCTTTTTATAACTTTTTGTAGGGGAGAGGGTGTATTATTTTATTCATTTAGTGTTTAGGGTTCAGTTTTAGGGAGTAGAAAAGTCAAACATTAAAAAAAAATGAAATAGAACTTAAAAAATATATTTTTTGAGCCGGATACACCCCGGATCCGTATCGGATACGTATTATGCAGGATTCGGGGGGGTTTCAGGTATCCGTGCATCATAGCCCACGAGCGATGGTGTCGGCCAAAAGTGCTGAAATGAGGTATTGTGTCGTGAAAAGCGAAAGAAAGGTGTCGTAGATCATGGATATGGATAAACAAGGTGCGAAGTGGTGAAATGCAAGCAAGGAGTTGTGAATGCAATGTGTGTGAGACTTAAGGGGACAAGGATAACTAGTGCAGGGACAATTAAGGCTAAGACCAAATAATGACACTATCTCTATGTATTGTCTCTAACCCATAATGGTTATGTTAATAACCATTCCCCATTCCCGGCAAGCCCCCTAAGGCACCCGCTCTAGAAATAGATGCATCAATGAACTTTATATGCACAAAGGGAATTGTTACTAACAAGTATGAAAGGTGAAAAATGAAAAATTAGGTGTATACAGCTTGTAGTTTATGTCACAAATTATCCTTATTGATATATGGTTTCTAGCTTATTGAGGTTATTATGTAAGCATAGTTAGAAATCATAGATTCATAGAAGAAATATCCCAGCGTAAAGTACTGGATAGGACAATATGCCAAGACACGATGTCACGGTCTAGTATACAAAAAACGAGGGTCCTAGTAGGTCAAAGGAGCTGACACATGTTAAGTGTGCATGCATGCACGTGCTTGCGATTGCATATGCCTATGTGGACGCATACGCTTGTGCGCATGCACATGGGTGTGGGTGCTTGTGAATGAGACTGGGTGTGTGTGTGCATGTTGATAGATTAGTGCATGTGTGTGCGTATGTGTATGGACCTACGTGTTTTATATATATAGAAAGTGATCTAGGACAAAGCAAACTCAATAGAAGAAAGAAGACCTGATCCAATGATATTTATACTCTGTGCAGGTACAAAACATTTTAACCTAGAAAGGCATTTGCGTCTCACCCTTTTCCATCTTCATTTTGATTTTTGATCCTTCCATCAATTTAAAGAAGTTTATTCAGCGTCATACTTGTCATATGTTTCTATACAACTGATTAATTTCTTCCAATGTATTGAGATTAATTTTTGTGTTGCTAAATTTGTGAGTGTCTTACACAAACCAAATTGGATTTAATACAACACATGAGGTTAATTGTTTCAATATTAAATTTATGGCAACTGTTTGTCTTTATGTGTTTTGACTGTCAAAAACCAGTGTTTTATGGGATTTTAAAGAAAAAACCCAACATAGTACCGGTTTGTTATATCCTAAAAATTTGTGCTTATGCGTTGAATGGCTCCCCAACTATTTTCTCCTTTCTTGGAAGTTGGTTTTTATGGAAGTATTTTATTTTTTGGACCTAAACAATTAGGATAACCACCACAAGGCCCAGTTGCAATACCTTATTATCACAGCTGGCATGCTTTTAGCCTCTTAGGCAAAGAATATTTTTCTCTGAAGCAAGAGGATTCTTTATTAAGTAATGAGAAACATAACTATATAAATATATACTTCTGATAAGTTCTTGTGAGAACATGCTGCTAGAATTACAGCTAATGGAACATGTGAGAACAAAAGACACACTTTTCCTTTTTTTCTTGTACTGTTCTTAGAGATATGTATGAAGTTTTATGTACTCGAGTTGCGAGTCTAATTCTTGTGTTAATATTTTCAGGAAAGCTTCCCACAGATGCCAAGTTGCGAGTAAGTTTTTTATTATTGATTATCTTTGCATTTGATATAATTCCACACCCCTCCAATTCAGCAGTCATGTTGCATTATAGGCCTTAAAGTGAGTATATTGTCACGAGTCACATTTTATTTATAAATAATTGGAGATTATCCTAACTTGTATTTTGGATGGACATGACAGGTAGATTACAATGACCGTAAAAATGCTGAACTTATTTTCAAGTCTAGAAAAAATGCAGACCTTGTAATCCGCTCTATTGAAGCTCCTCTTTGACTTCTCTCTTTTCTCTTGCCCACTTGAAATGAACTTCAGTGACTGGGATCTCATTCAAGAACTTGGAGTTTCTTAGACGGTTAATGTAAGTTATCAAGGGTTGGTTATAGTTTAGTTACTGCCTTGAAGAAGTGAGTCAATTGTGGGCAGGGTAAGATAAGAGTGATAGTGGTAGAGGGTGGATGCAACTTTGATTTCTTTATGTTTTGGAGATGAGGTTAGATACTACTTAAACTCAAATTCTCCTAAAGTTAAGTTTGTTTTGTTAAAAGAGCAACGTTATAAGAGATGGAAGATATTTGGAAGTTTCAATGGCATTCAAAGAATTTAGCAAATTGAGGAATTTATAGGTTCCATTTAAGTAAATTTTATAGAGAAAATCACTGTTGAAGTATGTGTTGGTGAATTCACACTAATTTAGAAATTGTCTTTAGTTATTTAACATAACATAGTTTTGTTAAGGTTCACACTAGAATAAGGTTAAGCTTAATTTAACTTAAATTGTTATTTAGTTAACAGATATTTGTGACTTCTTACTTTACATGTAAGAGTTTATTCTTTAGTACATAATTAGTCATTTCCTCAACCACTTCTATTTGTGCTTGGATTATAATGTGACTATTATATTATTCATCATATGAGAAATACACATATAAAGAGACTTTTCTTATTATTCTTTAGTACATAACGAGTCATTTCTTCAACCCCTTGTATTTGTTGCACAAATACAGTGGACTATTTATAATGTGGCTATCGTATTATCCATCATATGAGAAATACGCATATAAAGGGGCTTATCTTATTACTGTGTGTATGACTTAGTTAACTGTAGTAATGGTTTGCAGAAGTGACCTTAGATGTGTGTGTGTTCTCTACTCGCAGCCATTACTCACTGAGAATTTTTTTTTTGCCTTTGCCGTACAACCTTACGGTAGAATTTAAAAATAATTTTTTTCTTTGGGGCAAAGCCACCTGACATACCATACACTTGGTTTCATTGGAAGGCACTGCCTGCACACCTCAGTGCTGCTACATGGTAGTTGTCATCGCCTTGATGGACCGAAGTCCTAAAACTTTTTCGCTAGTCATTGTTGCTGCCCACTGGTTTGTCCAACTGCCATGACCTTGAAGTCTAGCCGCCACCTTTTCACAGCCTTTGGCAAAAGACCACATATAGCAATCCACAACACACCCAGAGTAGGGATGAATTCGTGTTGAATGATAGAACTGGATCCCCCCTACCCACAATGCACTTCCCTCCTTGCATCTGTTCATTTCTTTTTGAAATGCCTGAGCAAGGAGATTGGTGGTAGCCTGTTTGTGCTGAAATGTAGGAGACAGCGTGATTTTGATGCGTGTTTATCTCCATGTAGGGAAAGTAATTTTTAAGCATCTTTGCATTCTTTGCCGAGCTTCCATCTCTATCTCCTCCACCAAGGAAACTTTTGACGCGAGCGATTGTTACACTTGATTGGGAATGTGTGCAGTCATTCATTCAAAGATGCCTTCCCATTCAAATTGACAAGCCACGGATTGCATGTTTACAAGAGGAATTGATTGTAGTTGAGAAATTTTGTAGAATTTCTAGACATCGTGTAGAAGCTGATCCGTCGCTTGGTGGTCACCTTTCTCATCGGGGCGTTTTTCCCCATTAATGTTGCAGGCATCATCCTCTATTTCTCGTCAGAGCACCTTATCTTGCCGGTGAATTCGAGATTTTATTGACGTGTCTTGCGGGTGCCATAAAAGTAGTCAACAGATTACCGTCAATTCGTTTTTCTCTGTTAACGTTATTTTTGACTGCAAACAACCCATTTATGTTGTCATTTCTAAAAGGTAAAGGAGCAGTCCCGTGCAAGGGGCAAGGCATAATTTTTTAGCAGGTATTGTAGAGAATTTATAGGAGAAATTAGCAGCTCTGTGGTCCCATGTTCACCCAATTTTTCTGTAAAGACTTAGGAGAATACTCTGTATTTATATTATAATTTAAAGTCATCATGTTTATATTGTTCTCTAGCCAGTGATCTGTTGACATGTGGCTGAAAATAATGGAGTGCAACAACAAAAAGTTCCAGCCACCCACATATTCCAATCGCTAGAAATGACCCTCTTATGCAGTCGCTGCTCCACTTTTTCTGGGGAAGATTCAGTTTTCAGTAGTTCGGGAAAAATTATTTTTACATGAGACCATCTGCCCCTTAAAATTAGTTGTAGTTGCCCCCTGCATGGGCTGCTATCTAAGAAATAGATCATCCATGAATTTAGTGTCAGATTCGAAATCTCGCTTACGTGTAATGGAGCATGAGGTGGCATCTTGAAACTTGTTGCATTAGGTTGGGTACGACCGCACATGCGAAACATGGTCCTTTACTATATTTCCCACTCCCTCTCAAATGACACCAACATCCATGCAATAAAATACATAATCATTACTTGTTTGGAAAATAATGGGATCTTCCAATTTTGATGGAATAAAATTAAAACCACTTTCCATCCAAATACACATCATTACATGTGCATCTTCAACACTATAAGGTTGTAGCTTGTTCAAGTCTAAAAAGCTATATGACATGAAGTTGTCATTTTGGCTTTGTATTCTCTAGAATTAGGGTTTATTCTATTAGTGTTTTTATGGTTCAACCTAAAAGAGATATTATTTCATTCATTATTTTTACATTAAAGAGTTAGTAGTAAGTCTTATGGCATAAATCGTGTTTAGGTTATATAGTATATTGATTTTTTAAATTTAATTCAAGGTAAATAGTTAATTATTTTTAAAGGTAATGTATATAGTCTTAGGTATATTGTATATAGCCTTCGGTATATTGTATAATTCAAAAATCATAAAAAAAAAAGTTGATTGTTTATTTGTAATCTATTTTCAATAGAGTTATTTTGTGTTGTTGTATATTAGAAAAAAAATGTAATTCTATTGTCTATTTCAAATAAACGTATATGTAGTGAAAGTTAAGTTAATGTAATGTGTGTGTGTGTGTGGATGTAATATTAGACAGACCCAACATCCTGTTAAAATGTCAACCCTATGGGGTATATATGTAGACACTAAAATCTACCAATCTATCATTTTTTTTATGATAAGTTTGGCGTTGATCCTATACTAAGATAAACGCTCTCATTCTAAACCCAATTGACACATTTCTCTCTCCTTTGACTTTCTCATCCCTACACTTTGCTCAATCATTCATCAAAGATTATTAATCAACCAAAACGTTAATTCACCCCTATGCATCATTCATGAACCTTAGCTTTTGCATCATTGTCTACCTGGAAAAAATAGTATAGTTCTAGTCTATAGTAGAGTATGGTCATGGACAACTTGTATAGTTTTGCACCCTTCCATATAACGACTCTTTTTCCAATTTCAATATCTTATGTATGTCGTTTCATCTTTCTAGGTTGGCTTTAATGAGAATGTTTGCCCTATGGAAGCCTATATAACCAAGTCAATTACACTTTATGACTCACCTGACACTTTAATGGGTTACTATTGCAAATATAATCTTCTTAAGGTAGTTGCACACCAATTAGAGAAGCCACTTCCATAGGTTTGAAGTACTCGACCAGTTTCAAGAGTCTCTCTTACTCCATTATCAAGCATCCAAAGAGCAAAGAATCATGTCTTAGCAATGTCAAAATCACTCCAAGCATTGTTAAATGATCAAGTTTCCAAACTAGTTGTATTATGTTTACACCTTAATTAATTTAAATGTCATGAAAGTACACAACAATACAAAATATGTAAGGGTTGGAAAAAATTATACTATTCTAATCTAATTGAATATCAACATCAATTATACACCATCAAAATAATGCATTAAAGCTTTTAAGGATTGATAAATGATTAGTACTAGATAAAAACACGAGAGGAGAGATAAACTTAGTTGTTCGTGATGAATCAAGAATGATGTGGGTGTGAAGGACAATGGAAGAGGAATATATGGAGATTTGGATTCTCTAGTGGAAGTTTTAGATTTGGAAATTGAGTAGGGGTGGGACTGTACATATTTTGTACTATCTAAGCTAGAATTGTATGGTTTTGACCTAGAGTTGTACGGTTTTAGACCCTGTGATGGTTTACATCTACAACTTCGTGTGTTCTTCGATTGCCCATAAATTATGCCCATTGTATGTCATTCTTTCTTGCCATCTTCGGGATGATATGATGAAGATTCTATCACATAATGCATCACAATATTGTTGAAAATACATGAAAAGTGTGTGCTTGCACATTGGAGTGAAAGTGTCGAGAAAGCATGGTAGAAGGCATGACATGACTGCCTAATAAAGAACAGAGTGTTCAAAAAGGGCATTGATGTTAAAAATTTGAGAAAAAAACATACGAAGGACCGCTTGTAGGATTAGTGTGGGGTGGAAAATATAAGATTTTCTATCTGCTTGAAAAGTAGTATTATGTACACGTGGGAAAATAAGGGAAATGCTGAAATAGATCGTGTATTTTGTAAAACATGCTTATGTATAACATGATGGTGAACGAGTTTTAGGGTAAATGAATAGAAGAGTAAATGTTCGGAGTGTGTAAAGTAGAGGGTGTGAAGGAAAAGTGTATGTTACTAATCCAAGAAGGAGGCGCGTAGGAATAATTTGCATGAAGATGCACGGGAAAAAGCAACGCATGGAAGCATGTAAAAAGTGACACATGACCCACAAATATAGGTGATAAGCATGGTAGAGTGCACAGGAAAAAACAACATGTAAGGCACAAAAATGTATGAGGATGATGTCATCACCCACTTAGTTTTAGGGTAAATGAATAGAAGAGTAAATGTTCGGAGTGTGTAAAGTAGAGGTTGTGAAGGAAAAGTGTATGTTACTAATCCAAGAAGGAAGGAGGCGCGTAGGAATAATTTGCATGAAGATGCACGAGAAAAAGCAGTGCATGGAAGCATGTAAAAAGCGACACATGACCCACAAATATAGGTGATAAGCATGGTAGAGTGCACAGGAAAAAACAACATTTAAGGCACAAAAATGCTGAGGATGATGTCATCACCCACTTAAATTAATTTTGAAACTCACAAATTGTATGAGAGTTGGAAGTCACATATAACTGACTGCCATTTGACAATAAATGCAAAAGATGCCAAGTTGAAATCTCGAGCATTTGAAGGAATTATTGAGACAAGACATACCCAAGTTTGAGGGTTATACATTGAAGTGGAGGAATTCATTTCAAACACTCCGCATTTTAACAAATTTGAATTCCCAATTGAAAAATGACTCACATTAGCACCTGGGTGTGGTGAGACAATCTAACCCAAAATTTGCTAACACCTTTTTACGGTCCAAGGCAACAATTATGGTATCAAAGAAAGGATAATCGATATCTCATAGCAATATACTCATCACATGTTAATATATACCTGAAAAACTAGATTTCCAGAAGTAGGTGAACCAAATCCCACTATCCAAATTGAGTGTACGAACCCAATGGACATATGTGTATCTCTACGAGATAGTTTTGAACACAGAAGGTATTTGAATACCCACAAACTTATTTTGAATAGTTTTGCAGGTCCTAGGATTTATAGAGTTGCATAAATATACTCTACTATTGTGTTATACACACTCTGAGCACTTTGTCACATAGTCTTTATACATAATTTGGTTTCTCTCTCTAACACTATAGCAATACTTTTTTAAATTAATTTATTTTTGACATATTTGTTGGCAAGCGCAAGAGTAGCATACTATTGTAATTGTTTGTCTTAGTTCTAAATTATCATTATTGTATACTATAGTAAGTTACATAAATAGCGCTAATTTCTTATCATAATGCAGTAATTATAGAGGTGGCTACTCTTTAAAAATGTACATTCTATGTAATAAAAGACGAATATGAACAACTTGATAAAAGTGATTTTCAATTTGTGTAGATTAATTGTGTTAGTCATTGTTGGGTGATATCTTAGAGGCAACAAAGGAAATATATGGATTTGATTAAAAGGAATTATATGGATTTAGTCAAAATCCCTACAATGTCATCCATTCCAATAAGGTCATGCGTTATATTCCATCAAATCAAAAAATTGGTATAGGTACAAAGAACAAATTATTTTATTTGAGTGGCCACACATTGTGGCTATGATATTATAAGCAAGTATAGGTTGACATGATAGAAATTACAAGACAAACTTTCAACTCAATGATTTCTATATTTAAGCCTATCGTTGAAGTTGGATTGATATTTAAGAATTGAAGAATAGGAAAGGAATTATGATTATTGGGTGTAATGATAATGTATACGTGCATTTGAAATTCATCACTAACCTTCATGCATGGCTTCTTCAATACCAAACAATTTGCATGCTTCAGGTATACACTATTACATATTACATCAGAAAGTGAACACTACAACATCTAAAAATATATATTTTGATTATTTGATGCTCATTTTCATTCATTGTCTTCAAGACCATCTTTTGGGACATTCTAAGATGAAGATGGAAAAGTCTACTAAGATTGGAATCAAACATAAAAAAAACATTTGTTAAGTATTAGAAATTAAAACTAGAATTTATGACAAGAAATCACATTCAATCATTTGATGATGGATCTATATGCCATTTTCCCAATCTCTCAGTTGGGTACAACAGAAATCTTCAAAATGTAAGTAGCAAGAGGAAATACAAATGGGTTGAATGCAAAAAATTTACTTAAGACCCTGGAAATTAAGAAGATAGAGTTGGAGTTTTTTTACTATGATATAAAGAAGTATCTTCTCACTCTAACGTATGATAGTAACAACAACAAAAAACCATGAGTTTTCAAAAAAAATACATATTAGTTAGGGTATTCCAATAGTTGTAAACATGTAGTCACATTACAATATATTCTTATCTATAAACATTTTCAAATATAAATATCACCCTTTGTAAATTAAAAATTATTTGAATTTAATTGAGTTTTTTGCATTTTTAAACTCTAACGCAATGTTTTCCAAACTAAGACACCAATGGTGCTTTAGAATATAGGAGATATCAACATATAAAGAAGTGGATTGTGATTGTTATAGATGATGATCTCGAATTTCTTTCAAGGCCCTCTTTGGGACATGAATCTTCAATCTTCAATCTTCACTAACTTCTTTTTATGGGTTCTTATATGGCTATTGAGACTAGGGTGCAATTCAACATGATTTAAAATTTACTGATTACTATTTTCATATAACTACCATTCAACATGGTTTACAATATATTTAGTAACATTATTACGAAACTCCCTATTGATTTTTTATGATTTGCAGTCAATAATGTTGGCCTATAAGAAGTCTTGTAGAGTGTGTTCCTTGATGCTTGGTTAATATATTTGGTCATATACATTTTCAATTCTTCAAATTGTTTTCTCAACCATGTATAAATATCTTGTATACATTTGGACTTATTTAGTTTTTAAATTAGCATAAGTTGAGAAACACAACTTGATGATGCAAATTGTAGAAAAAAATATAATTAATAAAATCTTATTTGTATGAAAATAAATACTGAAAACAAAAGGTTTTTTTTTAAGAAACTACGTGATAATTTTAGTGGATTAATTTATTCTACATTGGAGTTTCTTTTGAAACAATTGATCTAACTTTAGTTTACAATCATCTCTAAAATTATAGTAAAATTACATACGTAGTACAAATATAATTTTTTTTTTTATGCTTTATATAACAATATAAAGTTTTTTTGTTAAGATTATTCCTTAGAGTAAAGTATAGTATTTATCACTACTATTGTTTTTATGAACTTTGCAATTGTTGCTTTACTTAGATTTTGTACTTGTTATAAAATTTAATTTGAAGCTCAAATGCTTTGTAACATAAATACATGTTTGATAATAATTTTAAGATATATTTTTAAAACCAAACTATTTGAAAATTCTAAGATATTTTTTGAATCAATGGAACAATTTTGATGTTTTTTGGTTCCTGTTGATTCCAATAATGTAATCATTTAGAAAGACTTGGTTATCTATGGAATATGAATAATATAATATTATAATTGAGATCATATTTTCACGAACATATTAAAAGATGTTTGGTGTGATACAATTTGTTCTCACTATTCACAACAATGAGTTAACTAGTTCAAACCTTGACAATTGCTCAGAAATGGTGGTCAGATCAATACCATCATAAGCCACAATTACAACTTTCTAATTTAATATTTAACTTAAAAAGTTGCATTTAAGAGTAGGAAAATTTTGGTGATAGTAGTTATCAAGCCGTGCACTTAAAAATCACATATGTCAAAGAAAGTTGAATTGTTGATCAATCAACGAAATTAATCCATCAAAAAATTGATAAATAACTAGTTGGTGAGTCGAATTCAACTTGCAATAGGCTCTTTAATTGTGAAGCATATGAATATTTATATTATTATTTTTGTCAAAAGGAAAATGCAAATATCAAAATATAGAAATGCTTGGTTTCTTTTCATGTCCCAACTCCTGTAATTGTCAACAATGGGTTACATTCTAATAGTAATGACGTCTGATTGGAATTATGTTCCACGTTTCCAACAATAGAACGCTTAAGAAATCAACCATAAATTCAAAAACATAAGAAAATTTTCTTAAACTATTGTTTCTAACATCCTACGGATTGAAAATGAATTTATGATCTCATTATCCTTCGTAAGCGATTAGTTCCACAGAATTACCACCTGTTTGTTTGTATTTTTGAAATTCTAGTCTAGTACTACCAAGAACCATTTTTTACTGTACTCGATTATAAAATATAAAATTAACTACCACTAGAAGATAGAATCCGTAATAGGATCATAAAAATATGATTTGATTGAATCCAAGACTTGGAAACTAGAATATATTGATTTAAAATATGAATATAATAGTAACTAATGGTACTATAATTACAATGTAACACTGGAAAGTACAAAGCAACATGAAATACTCCATTATCCAAATTAGTCAAGTGTAGAAAGAAGAAAAAGAAACAACTCATACAATGTGAAAATGAGTAGTTAAGAATGTATTATATCAATCGGTGACGTTTGGATGGAGGACAACAATGAGTTCTGAACTAAAACACGAAAAAACGCATAAATATGATATTCTGAGTATAAATCGGGGATTAAACCTGCAACAAAGCGCAGTGAAAAATTGGGAGAAAGGTACTTAGATTTGCAGGAGCCATTTCCTTTTTATGGGAGGATGAAGCTGATCTCTCCATCTGCATTTGTGTGCCATATATTATTTACCAAATATAAAGATTGTGAGACATCCCTCCAACATAACTCCTATTCCATGCATCCCTCTGTGGTTAAATGAAATAAATTGACACCTATGTATGTTGTCATGTCATAATCTGAGGAAACCCACGAATAGTGAGCCAAAAAAGGGTGTTGCTAGATTGTATACCTTCATGATCTTGATGATCAACTCCTACTGTAGTTGTACTAGTCATCTCAACATAACAAGTGATCAAGAGGTCTAAGTCAGGAATCACAACAACTACATTGCATTCCATACACCCTTGATGGACACAACTTTCTGTAGAAACTTTCTTAGAAACAGAGAACAATTTTTGATGCCACCCTTGATGGGAACAACTTTTTATGTCCACCCCAAATTTTTGTTTTCTAAAAATTCCCCTTCTTGCATTGCGTATATATGTAAATCCCATAGCAGAGTCAGTACTACCCACCTACAAGGAAGTCCGTTGCTGCCTTCAGAAGCACTTATATAGCTAGAAAAATCTATCTTCTGTCTGTAAAAGAAGTTGGGGGTAATTTTTACAGAATCCTCGTGATTTTTGCTTTCTTTCAAGGAGAAACCTTCCACGAAATCTTGAAAATTTGAAAACAGATCTTGAAGATAGAAACAAGACATAATTGGGGAGAAGTTTGACGATACAAACTAGGCAGGATATTTGAATTTGAAATCATACAAGATGACACCTGGAAGACATTAACACGCACTACTCAGAAGTGGAAGACATTAACTATACTTCTATCTAGATAACCTCACAACTCATGTTTATATGTTTACAAGTAAATGTATTCTCTTAAGGATTACATGTTTATGTGGCCTTAGAGATATATTGGAGGAGGGATATGAGTTTATGGAATATTTCAACTAGGTTGACCACATTCCTTGGATTCACTTATCAGAACTCCTTTAGACCCATTCATGTTGTGTACATCTCGTGTCACACAAGAGAGGATTGTTAGAAATATATTCAAAGGTTCAAATTATCAATCCTTTCACCAACGAATTTGTTTTTTCTTGTGGTCTGATTCCCTGCTAAGTTACAGCTTCTTTCTTTGCTATATTGAGAAAAAATATGTGAGGCCAAAGATGGGTCACATGCCATATTGTGTTTTGGTGTTACAAGCAAAGAAATCGAATAGACATTCTTGTTATCAAATTTCTAGGCAGCAGATATTAGTTTTAAAAATCCTACCTTATGATTTGAAGGCCTACATTGGAATGACAAGTACATACAATTTCAAGACCCATATCGAAAAATATAATTTCAGGTCCCATATTTGAATGAAAACTACTAGATCAGGAATAGCCACAATAATGATGATTCCATTTTTGTCATTTATTTTTGGAAGAAAGAAAAGGTCAATAGAATTTTCCTTGTGCCCTTCAATATAAGCTTCTAAAAAAAGCACTGTTAAGTCTACACGAGAACAATCTTTTCCAATATATTGGCACACTTGATGAAGAAATTGATATTGGAGTGCCTAACAAGGACTTCATAGAAATATTATCCCTCAAAAAGAAAAAGGCACCCACAACCGCCTAAAAGCAATTATAGTCCCACTTGAGGCCAATGGAAGGGGTTCAATAAGCAACTAGCATGATTTGGCTGTGTATGGCAGCCAAGTTGAAGAGGACAACAACCTTGTTAAAGTGGATGTTGTGCTAGAAGGCCTTTTTGGTTAACTTGAATGCTTGAAAGTGTTACACCAGGTGGAGGAAATTGTGTGGACATGCTCCTTCTCCACTCTAATGGGGAGCAACTTCAATAAGGAGATGGTGTGGATGTGCTCCTTCTCAGTGTTGAGGGAAATATTATCCCTCGAAAAGGAAAAGGTGCCCATAACCGTCTGAAAGGAATTACAGGTTCGCTAGAGGTAATTTGGAAGAATAGATATCTGTGGGACCATGGTACTAATATAATAAATCAATAAAAGGAAAAATAGAATGAACCTACTTGGCCAACCTCGAAACACGAGGCATGGGGTTTTCTGTTGGAAATAACCTTCTCAACAAAGCACTCCTAAACTTGCACAAGCATAATCCTTTCCAATATACTGACACACTCAATGGAAACATCCAGAGTGGAGTGCCCTAATGATTCCTTCATGGATATATTATCCCTCAAAAAGGTAAAGGTACCCAAAACCTCATGGAAGGAATTACAGGCCAACTAGAGGCCATTGGAAGAGGTTTGATCTGCGATAAGAATAGTTTGGTTTTAATGGCAGCTAATTTGAAGAGGATGACCTTGTCAAAGTGGATGTTTTGTTGGATGGCCTTCTTGTTCCACTTAAAAGTGACATACCAGGTGAAGGAAATTGTGTGGATGTGCTCCTTCTCCTTACAATGGGAAGTAAACTCTAAATTAGCCATTAGGATTTTCTAAATTATGGAAGGGAAGTGGTTGAAGGATTCCAGAAATAATTTAAATAATCACACCAATGAAAAAAGTTGAACCTAAAGATTTAGAAACTATATTTATAAATTTTGATTGTAAAAATAATTGTTGGTAAATCAAATTATGTAAAAATATAAACTGCAATTAAATCCCATTAATCAAAAAATAATGAATTACACACTAACTAAAATTTGGTTAATTAACAATTACATTTACATAAAATATAATTAAATTTTTCATTTTCAATAATATACACTGAGTTATGTTATGATTTCTACATTCTGATTTGCTATATATACACATATAAATGCATATAGACACACACGTGTGTGCGCAGACACACGCATGTTGAATTTATAAGAAAGATGTACATATTATAATTTTATAATTATAATATATATGTATGTATATAAACACACATGTATACACATATATATGATCACTCACCAAACAAGTGTGAAATAAAGTTCATGATGATAAGGACAAAAAAAGATATGGTTCACTACTAAAAAATAAGTGTACTCAATGGTTACAAAAATGCCAATTTTAAAAATCTCATTTCACCATTCATATGATTTGACTCATTATTTGTTATAATTTTTTCATAGTTGATTTATTTTTTTGTTGCACACAAATATATATTTGATGTATTTAATGATTTTTTTGCAAACATGTATAAATATAGGGTGTAGTTCTTCAATGATTGAGTTCAATTTTATGCAATTCAAAAGAAATATACTATTTTTATTCTTCCATTCTATTTGTTCTTCGATGTCTTTGATTAAGAACCAAGAAAATAATAAGAGCGATTCTAGGTCATGTGGTCAATCTTTTAAGATAACATTGCTAACAACATCACAAAAACCTTGCAAGATATAGAACATATGCATATAATATTTTAAATAAACATTTAATGAATTAACAATCAATGCATTTACTTTTGTTATATTCCTTACAATATTTATGAGAATACCCATACACTTGGTCTTCTCTCATCTTACTTTCACCACTCCCTCATACTACAAAGCCCCATAACACCCAAATTTTGAAAATAAGAAGCGTAAGATTATACACATGAAAATGATTCAAATTTAGTGAGCGTTAATAACCTAGAATGTTGAGGAGTTGTCAAATACAAATTCTCAAGAAAGACTCTTGCAGTCGATATCTATTATTGCCTAAGAAAGTGTGGAGAATGGCCGAAGATAATGGTTTGTAAATATGGCACAAAACCTCTTGACATGGCATGTTTGTAGTTATCAGATTCAAGTATAACATCACCTCGACATGGGATGTGATGTACCCACTATAGGTTTCTATCTCTAAAGTGTCATTCGGAATGCACAAGCAAATTCCCCTTAAGTTTCTGTGTTCTAACTATCCACAAAATACAAAGGTTGACACTTCAAAAAATAATTGTTGATTAAAAGCCTATGCAACAAGTAAAACTCCTTGACATGGGATGTGATGTCCCCACTACAGGGTTCTATCTCTAAAGTTTCATTTGGCATGCACAAGAAAATTCCCCTTAAATTTCCGTGTTCAAACTATCCACAAAATACAAAGGTTAACACCACAAAAAATAAAGGTTGACATTGCAAAAAGTAACTATTGATATTGTGAGTATTGATCGTAAGGACTTCCTTTATGAAATATCTTCAAAATACATTGCCTTGAAAATATGTGCAACACACCCCCTTTCATCGTCAAAATATTGTCAAAAATGGCACATGGTTCATATGTCTCTTCTTAAAAGAAATAGAGTTGCACATACATTCCCCCAACATTTTCCCACCATGGACTTCTCCTCCATCAATTCCCTTTTCCACCACCCCTCTTCATCTTGCAATGTTTCACTCCTTCAAGTTAAAGTGCTTCAAAACATCCCTATAAACATATTTATTGCACCACTCACATGTGATTACTAGTATATAATTAAATTAACTATACAAAAAATTGCTTTTGTTGGTCTTCAATCAAAATTATTACATTGTATAAGAAATACCATTAAAAGGTAAAATTGTTAAACATGTAAAATTAATTAAAAGCCTATGCAACAAGTAAAACTCCTTTAACAAATAAAATTTAGATTTTGACCTAATCCAAACTTTTATATACTTTGTAAAAATATCTTAATAGTTCAAATCCAAAATATGCTAGAAATGATGAATATGATCGGGCCTTTCAAAATAAACTAACCGAATCAAAATTCTCCACACAAATACATGAAAAGTGGTGGTACCTTTTGTAATCCTCTTGAAATGTTCCAAATGGTATTACTCATCTAACACCTAAAATAAAAACGTAATCAAAATTTTTATTATAAAAAAAATAAAATCAAAAAATTTATGAGTCTGATTTCCTAGCATTAACTTTAGACCCCTCCACCATGCATTTTTATACACTTCCATTTAATGAGATAATCTTTACAGAAAGTGATTAAAACTAGTTTCAAGGCTTTCAAAATAATTTTCTCTCAAATATTGTTAGGACCTATGAGAAGCATGGTAGTTAAGGGTAGGCAGTGAAGGGTATTATTGCCAAAGCTTCCAACAATTTCTGTTGGGACTGCACAATCAAAACCACCTCCAATGGACTTGTGTGCTTTGTTTAAGTTGCCCACTTGGCCACTCCAATCTCCCACTTCTTGATTCTCAGCATCGATTGAGCTACACTTCTCCACCAAAGTGTTGGAAGGTTACATTGCATGGTTTCTCTGCATCACCATTTAATATCTTATTGTTTTTCACTGGTTGATGTGCCACGTGGCCCCTGTAAAATTTCTGTCGACGACGATTCTATCTCCCTTCATTATGGTTTGTACCTCCACATGGGCCGCACATTTTCTTGAAATTGCTAAGGCCAGACATTTATCCTCCACCACCACAAGGTGATGGTGATTTTGAGTTGAGTGCTCCAATAATTACTCAAATAACAAAATTTATTTGAATTTCCCCTTGGTTTATTGGTGATGATGTATGGCTTTGAATGATCCCATAAGGAATCAAGTTTTGTTGAGTGTAAGCCCTAGAGATATCTGAAATGGATAGTCAAAATGGTTGAGACCAAGATCATGTCTTGGGTGACTTTGACAACATGGATGCCCCTTACTCATTGACGATTGCACCTACTAACCAAATTTTTTTAATATTCGAGCTCGCTCCTAATGTTCCAATTGATACACTTATTTTTATTGTATATTTTGTTACACCTTTTGCACATCCCGCTTGAGATTCACTTATCTTCCTGCTTCTTTTGAGAAGGATATTACTGCATTCGTTTCCTACATATTTGTTCCACATTTCACCTTGGTGGAGGTCCTAGTTTACATCCACAAGGCATTGTTGCTCCTATCCAATCTATTAACAGGTATACTCGCTATGACATGCTTATGAGGTGCACATTTTATCTTCCTTCGGATCACTTGATGTTAGCTTAATTCTAAGTTTTGTTCGATCTTCTAGATTTGTGAGGTTATTTAGCAACAAGAGTTCTATTATACATTTGCTCAAACATGAGAACAATGAGATTTATTTTTTTAGGCATGATTTCCCTAGCACTCCTACAAATGTTTCTTCTCACACTCCATTTTTGCCATGCACACCAAATCATATACAATAATATTTGCTTTACCATTCGTATTCATTTGGGATAGATTTCAGATCACTTGTGACAACCTTGTAAGAAATCTTTACGAGGGATCTATAGGTGCGGTACCTCCATTAGTTAACTTCTTAGTCCCCATACTTCATTTCATGCCTTTTAATGTTCCTTTTAATAGTGAAGCTCTTTTTCTTTAGTTGTCATAGAAACAACTCATAAATTAGTAATGACTTCTTCAATAGATTGAAAAATTTCTATAGTTTCTTGTGTCATTTGGTGGTTCTTGTTTTATGGGGGTATTCTCTATTGTGAGCACTATTTTTCATGTATTTAAATTTCCCAACTCTCCCATAACCATTGATGTCATATTTTTGAGAGATATTTTTCTTGTATCTTCAACACTTCTTCAACGATTGGCAATC
Organism: Taxus chinensis; assembly: GCA_019776745.2. NCBI lineage: Eukaryota > Viridiplantae > Streptophyta > Pinopsida > Cupressales > Taxaceae > Taxus > Taxus chinensis. The sequence continues at coordinate 386,109,410 of CM034151.1, forward strand.
TTCTTTTTACAAAATTATTTTGCTGAATACAAATTTAACTCGTTTCTTTTGTGATCTAGTAGTAGGATTCTTCTACCGATACAATTTTATACAATCGTTGCACCCAATCATCATTATGGGTGGGTGGGTGTAGATCCTGTTTCTTTAGGTGTTGAGTTACTTGCTAATCCCTTGGGACCTAATAACATCTACTTCAATAGCTGACTACATTTAGTTTGGTAAAACTCTTTTTCATTTTTGACACGTCATTTGAAAAATTATAAGTCTCCTTGAATGCAACTATTCTAGTGAATACAATGTTAGCTTGTACTCTTCATTGATTGATTAATGGATCTAAACTACTTGTGCATGATTGAATTCCTTAGTGACTTTCAATCCATTAAACACCTTCAAAATTTTGTTGTTTTGATTTTTGGGATGCCTTACAACATATCTCAACACCTCCACACATTTGTGTATTCATTGGATTTTTAAAAACCTTGCAGTGACATTTTTTTTAAGTGAGTGTTTCTTTTGAGTGAGCCTCGTACAAAGTACCAATTCCTAGTTTGACTTGGTGGTTACAACCATTAGACATCCATGTATTATGGTAAGATGGATTGGCATCCATAAAGACACTTAATATCACACGATATATTTGTACATGAGTTCTTGATCAGACATAGTTTTGAGACCTACTTTTGAGAATTTGTGTTTGTTATTTTTTCTCTCTCCCTAATTTTGTGTTTAAGTGAGGGTGTTAGTGTTTTGAGAATAGTTTAGAAGCTATTTTTATCTATCTAGTTTGGTTTTGTCTAATTTCATACTAGGATAGGGTTAAGCTTGACTAAACTCAATTTTTATTTATTTGAGATATATTTGTGGCTTCTTGTTATATTTCATGTAGGAGTTTGTTCTCTTGTGCATAATTATCCGTTTCTTCAACTACTTGTAGCTATTTAACAAATTTACCTTATCTATTTATTCCAAGGTGGTTATTGTATTATACATCATATGAGAATACATATACACAAAGACTTAGACTTATTACTGTGTATATGGCTTAGTTAATTGTAGTAATGGTTTGCAGAAGTGATCATGGAATTCCATTGGTTCTCCATTTTTGTAGTGTGTTAGCAATTAATTAAATGAAAAAGGGTTGCATATTGGTTAGTACATCCCTTCATATTGCCATTTTGTGTATGTTGTTATTTGGCACTTTGAGTTTGTAAATGTTGATACTAAATCTAGTTACATGTGACTATATAGTGAATTATGTTGTGAAACTTATCATTTATATTTTAAGTGTATTGTACTTAATGGTATTCAAGTTTTTGCTATGGTAATGCATCCATAATTCATCAAAATCTTAGGTATGATTCAATTTTGACAATGCGGTATATTACTAGAGTTTGAATTAACACCAATTTCATATTGGAGCTATCATACAATCATCACACTTAAAATATCAAGTATCTTAGTTATCTTGATGTGTAGATATACCATTATACTTGTGCATTATAATTCAAAAAATAACAAAAAAATCCATGGGCAAGATTTGACATTTAAAACTATTTTAAAAATTGATACTAGAACCATGGAATATAAAAATTAAACAAACATTTGACGACGTCAAATTGTGAGCCACAAAAATTAAACATCATCGAAGAAATGCAATTTAGTTAGAGTTGGAAATCAAACTTAATAAAATTAGAAATTCTAAACTTGTTGAAATTAGAAATGCCAACCTACTAGGATTGTTTTTATGGAATTTTTAAATTATCTTCCATTATAAATACACGCCCACCAAAATTAAATAGTTATTTAAGTTTTAATAACTTGAAGGTTTATTTCAACTTATAAGTTTGAGAAATCCTTCAAATTGAACCTTTTCATTTATTAAAAAGTCCTAATATTTTGGTTCTATAACTAACTTAAACACCTTAAAATGGCTATTATGCATTTGTTATTTTTAAAATTACACGTTTTAAAGTGTTTATGTATTTGTCAATTATTGGTTCATGTTTAACTTTGTGCAATTCATGACTCATAAAAGTCCTCATTCATCTCATTACACTCTTTAGTTGTCACCAACATGCTCTATAACACTCACCCTTGTTGGTGCATATCATCCAAAACATGGACCATTCCATGAACATTAAGTGTACAGTCCTAACAACACTTCATTGGGACTTCCCTTCTTTGACCCATGTGTACGCATCTATATTTTCCATTTTTTTACTATTCAATGTTTCTTGGTGGGCTGATAAGGTTTAAATTTGAATTTCAATTGTTAGTAAATACACAAGCACTACAATTCATTTAGGCATGGGGGATATTTTTTTAAAAGTCATCTATTATTTTTCAAGGCATTCAAGAAGATTTCAAATGAAGTTTAGGGTAATTATTGAGCCTTTACAAGCATTATGGGGAGTCAAGAATTCAAGGTAGCATTTGATCCGAAAGGATTTGAACTTTAATCTATATTTTTACTATAAGGATATTGCTTTACGCCATATGTTGTCTTCACTAGTAACTTCAACATCATGTCAAGTGCACATGTGCATACCTCAACATCTTCATTCCTCTTTGTTAATGCCCCACAACTCCAATAATGTCGATATTATTATGAGTAGTTATGCAATGACATTACCAAAAGATGAAAAAACTGTGAGTAGATATGAGGTGGTTGTTCCTCACTCTTGTAAGGACCTGACTAACACTTCGTCCTCTACACTTGCATAACAATAAACTCTTACATTATTTTTAGGAGGCTAGATAAAGTTAGAAGAAGGTACAATAGAGTTAGACATCTTATAACATATGATCCCTCAAATATAGTTTAGAAATATTGTATAACATATATTTGGAGTTTATAGTTCTAGTATAATGTCTCTTCTCTCTTTTACATATCTTTGTCTCATAACACTCTAGTATACCATTTCACCTTTATTATTGATATATGCTTACCCACAACCCATTTAATCTGTTAAGTCTAGTTGTCCACATGGTTTTCCCTAGGCCTTAGATTAGTAGTATCAGATAATAGGGTAAGTGCACCAAGTTGGGGGGCCAAAAGGGGGTCTTAAGTGGACACATTTTTCTGAAAAAAAAAAACTTCAACTTGTACGAGTTTTTCGAAATAGTTACACTCAAAATTGGAAGATGTTGTAAAAATATGAATCATAGCACTTTGAGTCTAGTTTCTAAATTACTAAATTTTATTGAAAACAGATAAGTTTAAGTGGGTCAAACAATTAAAATACCAACAGATGCTCCTGTTTTTGTTAAAAAACATAATAGAGTGACTTTCATGCCCCCCACCATTTTTTGAGAACCATTTATTATTTTTGAAAAACCTTTGGTAGAAAGATAACTAGGAACATCTAGTTTGGGCTCCATTTTTAAAAGATTTTTTTAGTGAATATTTTTTTATTTATGATTTTTTAGTACAAAATTTTTATGTTTTGAAAAATAACGGAGCTCTGACCGTGCCCCCCCAAAAAAAAAAAAAAAAACTACCTCAGAAAATATCGAAAATTAGTTTTTTTTTAATATGTATAGAATTATGCCTAGTTTGGGCTAGTATATATTTTTAAAATTTTTTTATCACCCAAAAAAAGATACACAATGGAAGATAGACATATTTGCACTTCAAAAAATAGCTATAAAAAGACACAGAAAATAAATAATATGGAAACCTTATATTAGTCAGAAAATTTGAAAAATTATATTTTTAGAAAGAAGAAAATTTTCTCTACGTCGTGGTATAATGTTTTGAAAATGGAGCGATTGTTTTATTTTGATTTATGATAAAGGAAAAGAAATTTTTACATTTTATTGCAAAAACATGTTGTTTGCTGTGTTTGTACAGGTCCATGCCTCAGGCTTGGGGATCCAAACCGGATCCCAAGCCTTGAGGCATGGCTTGGGAAAAGAGAAAATGCAAAACGCGTACGTGTTATAACGCATACGCGTTTTTCTTTGTTTTATATATTGTGGCCCCCCAACGTCCCTTTCATCTCTTTCACGGGAATTCTGCAAACATTATGTTTTGTCTACAATTTTCTCTACATTCTTACATGATTTTTTAGTAGTTCATTTTGTCCCCTACCCCACTAGTTGATTTTTTCTAATCATGGGTGATAAAATTCAAGCTAAGGACAAGAGGAAAGTCAAGAACAAGACACCAGAGCAATTGGAAGAGAAGAGAATAAAGAAATTGAAGATAATGCAAAAACTTCGAGCAGGGCAAGGTACATCCGCTATATCAAATGTAGCTAATGTATTAGAAAATGGGGATGAAATACATAATGAAAATGTAGAGAATAATGATTTTGCAATGAATAATGATTTTGTAATGAATAATGATATTGAATTGAATGATAATGTTGGTATGGATGAAGAAATTGATATGAATCCAATTGTTGAACCCTTACTGGAGAATCTAAATGTTAACACCAAAATTTATATGAAAACACTGAATGAAGAAAGTAACCTTGTAAACGAATCTTCACCTCTAAGAACACCTCCTTCCATGTCACGAAGAAAACCAATTCACTTAATTGAAATTGATGAAAACATTATAAAACCAATGCCTAACAAAATGTCTAAAAGAAAAGCTAGTGGAATTTGGGATAATTACTTTGAGAATTTAAATGACACACAAAGATGTCAATTATTTGTTTCATTGATGAAATTAATTTAAATGAGACCTATAATGAAGACCCTGGGGTTAAGGACATCTAATGTTGTTGATCAAAATGCATCAATTGTTGAAAACATACATAAAGCATACCAAACTGTAGGTGGCAAAAGATGCACCAAATATAGTAATGCTACACGGCGTGCACTAACTTATTGTAAAGTAAGTGATAAAACAATTAATAAACACTTGATTAGAAAAACAAGCAGTGCTTTGAAGCTAAATAGAAAAAAATTAATGAAAGCAATAGAGAGACATAAACATCTTGAGTTAGTCAATAACATTGACTATTGGGCTTTCTCTAGTAGACTTCCATGAAAAGACAAGAATACATATGATATTTTAAAAGAATTAATTGTAAAATTTTGGAATGAGAAGACAAGGGTGTCACCAAATAGAAGAGATATAGTACAAAAAAGAATAGGTTCTCGTAATTGTGAATCGTGTGCAAAACATTTTTTAGATATGACTCAAACATAATTGTTCTCTAAGTTTAAAAATGAAAATCCACAAATTAAAATTAGCCAAAGATTCTTTGAAATGAGCAAACCATTTTATGTTAAAATCAATCACTCACGTACCACTTGTTGTTGCAGGCATCATGTTGAATTTTCAATACATTATGATATTTTTTGTCAAATACATCGTGTTTTGCATACTAACATCGTGTTGCAGGAGTGTGGAATAAATGTCCCACAAAAATCTTCAAGGGAATTTATTCCGACAATATTTTGTGAAAAATCAACAAGATAATTTTTTTTACAACAAAGTATGTTTGGATGGAACGTGCAATGGATGTTGTGACTTGCCAAATCTGAAAAGTTGTATCGACGAGGAGAATACATATGCAATAGGAAAATAATTGGTTGATTTCACCAAATATAAATTGGTGGCATATCAATTAAAAGATGGAAAAGAATCTAAGAGGTGTGAGCTTATTAGAAAACAATTACCTGTATCAAAATATATGGTCAAATTCAGAGAGGAAATTTTTTATGAGTATGCAAGGCACACACATAGAGCTCGATGGTTGGATGAACAATTAAAGTTAAGCAAGGACACATTCCCACTTAGTACTATTGTTTTAGTAGTTGACTTCGCAGAGAATTACGCATTGCAGCCACACATAGAGATTCAGTCTCAATATTATAACTCAGTGCAAGTTTCTATTTTCGTGCATATAACATTCATGCACTCTCCTGAAAGCACTGAGCAAGATCGAAAAATATTAAGAGAGTATCATTTCTACATGAGTGATGATCAGACATATTCTACAGAATATGTACAAGGGTGTTTCCATGTGTTTTATGTGAACTTGAATGAGAGGAAGATTAGTTTTGATCAACATTACATTTGGTCAGACAACTGCACATCACAATTCAAGAATACACGGATGTTTTATTGGGTAAGCAAGATGCACAAAGAAACAAATGTACAACATATCTGTATTTTTACTAAGGCAAGGCATGGAAAAGGAGAGCATGATGGTACAGGAGCATGTACGAAAAGAGAACTTGCAAGAGAAGAGTTAAAGTTCAAGGATGGTGCTAAATTTACAGATACAAAAAACATTGTTGATTGGTGTGTTAAGAATATGGGCCATGAATCTCAAGAGAGATCAACTGTTCGTAGATATTTTTGGTTGATAGACGAACAACATCTGGAAAAATTTAAAGATTGTATGACAGTTGCAGGATCAAGTGATATGCACTCATTCCGTAGTTCAGATGCAAATGCTTGGACTATTTATACTAGGTGCATGACATGTTTTTGTATATCATGCATTGATTTTGCATGGAATGAATGTGAGTCACAACAGTGGATGGATGAATGGACTTGTAGACCTATAATTCCACTCGACACACATCAAGTTCCATGAGTAGTACAACTTGCAAGGTTTTTAGATCAAATGACAACATCACCTAACTTTGACCAAGTCTCTGATTTAGTGCAACAAGGTACATACATATATGTACATGCCATGTTTTAGATTTATAAATTATTAAATGGTCAACTCTTAATGTATTTATAAATTGACTGAACAATTTTACTTTGTGATACATAGGGCACGTTTTTATAGTTATTGCGACAGAATTTAACAAAGAGGGAACAAACTACTTCTTATCTTGTTATGTAGAGGGGAAATTTTTTTGACTTCCACATTCATTGATGGTGAAGACCTTGAGTATCCCACTGGATCAATGGTAGTCACTGGAACTTGGCTTAGATGATATCCTAACAAAAAATCAAACATTTGGTTGTTTTAAGACTATGAAGTACATTGGAAGATACTTCACTATTCACATTTGTTTCTTGTAAAAAATATTAAATTGATCAAATATCGAGGTTGGCCATCAAACAAAAATATGTGGAAGGTTTTTGAATCAGATCATGAATAAATTCTTTCTATTGTCAAGAATAGAGTTGATCCTTACGGTTCATTGGATTGAATTTACAAAGGTATGTTCTTCATGAATTTAATTTGAATATTTACTTAAATGATTTTGTTTAAATTTTGTATGATTTAAAATTCTATTTAATTGCTTACTAACATGATTATGTAGGTTAGTGGTGCCAAAAAAGATTCCACCTTCATGTGGTTGGCACTGTCAGTAGAGAATTTATTATTCTCGAAGCCAAGTGAAGCTAAGAGAAATTAAATATTATTAAAGGAACAAAAAACATAAATGCTCATTTCACCACCTATATTGTAAAAATATCTTATTAAAATTCTCACTTCACCACCTATATTGTATGAACCACCTATATTATTCAGGCGATTGGAAATGGACAACCTTACACTGACTCAGTCTGAATGAAGATGGAGAAAACTACGAGAGGATTTCATAGAGGGCCCCGATGTGGAGGTCTCGGATCTGAAGAGACATCTCTAGGTGCCACGGAGTCCAAGAAATCACCCGTTGAAGATATGGCGTGATTGGGCCTCAGGGCTCTTAAGCGACTATGCCCGGACAAGGTAGCCCGAAAGCATGGGGAGTGTAGGGAACACAAATTAAGCCTCCAATAGCATTCACCAGGCCACCCCAACATGTTGGTGTAGTTGGTTCGGTCCCACGAGCTTCTGTTTGTAAACTACAGCGTCTGGCAACCCTACACCGACTCAAACTACACTATTTCACGCGTTTGCAAACAATAACACACCGAGAGAACCGGATGGAGATGGAGAAAACCACGAGAGGATTTTGTAGAGGGACCCAATATGAAGGTTTTAGATCTGACAAGATTTCTCTAGGTGCCACGGAGTTCGAGAAATTACCCGTCGAAGATATGGCGTGTTTGGGCCTCAGGGCTCTTAAGCGACTATGCCCGGATGGGGTAGCCCGAAAGCACGGGGAGCATAGGGAATCAAAAAAAATCCTCCAATAGCATTCAATGGGCCACCCCAATGTGTTGGCGTAGTTGGTTTGGTCCCATGAGCTTCCATTTGCAAACTACAACGTCTGGCAACCCTACACTGACTCAAACTACACTATTTCACGCATTTGCAAACAATAGCACACCGAGAGAACTGGATGGAGACGGAGAAAAAAATGAGAGGATTTCATAGAGGGCCTTGACATGGAGGTCTTGAATCTGACGAGATATCTCTAGGTGCCACGGAGTCTAAGAAATCACCCGTCAAAGATATGGCGTGTGGGCCTCAAGGCTCTTAAGCGACTACGCCAAGACAGGGTAGCCTGAAAGCACAGGGAGCGTAGGGAACCAAAACGAAGCCTCCACTAGCATTCACCTGGCCACTCCAATGTGTTGGTGTAGTTGGTTTGGTCCCATGAGCTTTCGTTTGCAAACTATAGCCTCTAATAGCCCTACATTGACTCAGACTGAACTATTTTGTGTGTTTGCAAACAATAGCACAACAAGAGAACTAGATGGAGATGGAGAAAACCGCGAGAGGATTTCTTAGAGGTACCCGACATGGAGGTCTCAGATCTAATGAGATGTATCTAGGTGCCACAAAGTCTGAGAAATCACCCGTCGAAGATATGGCGTGTTTGGGTCTCAGGGCTCTTAAGGGACTACACCTGGATGGGGTAGCTTGAAAGCACAGGGAGCATAGGGAACCAAAACGAAGCCTCCACTAGTGTTCACTAGGCCACCCCAACATGTTGGCATAGTGGTTCGGTTCCACGAGCTTTCGTTTGCAAACTACAGCCTCTAGAAGCCCTACACTGACTTAGACTGCACTATTTTACGCGTTTGCAAACAATAGCACAACGAGAGAACCGGATGGAGACGGAGAAAACCACGAGAGGATTTCATAAAGGGCCCCAACTTGGAGGTCTCGGATCTAATGAGACATCTCTAGGTGCCACGTAGTCTGAGAAATCACCCGTCGAGGCTATGGTGTGTTTGAGCCTCAGGGCTCTTAAGGGACTACGCCTGAACAGGGTAGCCCAAAAGCACAGGAAGCATAGGGAACCAAAAAAAAGCCTTCAATAACATTCAACTAGCCACCCCGATGTGTTGGTGTAGTTGGTTCGGTCCCACAAACTTCCATTTGTAAACTACAGCCCTACACTGACTCAAACTGCACTATTTTGCTTATTTACAAACAATATCACATCGAGAGAACCAGATGGAGACGGAGAAAACTATGAGAGGCTTTTGTAGAGGGCCCCGATGTGGAGGTCTCGGATTTAAGGAGACATCTCTAGGTGCCATGGAGTCTGAGAAATCACCCGTCGAAGATATGGCGTGTTTGAGCCGCAAGGATCTTAAGGGACTACGCCTGGACGAGGTATCCTGAAAGCACAGGGAGCGTAGGGAACCAAAAAAAATCCTCCACTAGTGTTCACCTGGCCACCCCGAAGTGTCTAGGTGAACGCTAGTGAGGCCTAAACATGCCATATCTTCGACGGGTGATTTTTTAGACTCCGTGGCACCTTAGAAATGTCTCATCAAATATGATACCTCCATGTCGGGGCCCTCTACAAAAGCCTCTTGCAGTTTTCTTTGTCTCCATCCAGTTCTCTCGGTGTGCTATTGTTTGCAAACATGCAAAATAGTGCAGTTTGAATTAGTGTAGGACTGCCAGAGGCTGTACTTTGTAAACGGAAGCTTGTGGGACCGAACCAACTATGTCAACATGTCGAGGTGGCCTGGTGAACACTACTGGAGGCTTTGTTTTGGTTCCCTATGATCCCTGTGATTTCAGGCTACCCCGTCCGGGCGTAGTCCCTTAAGAGCCCTGAGGCCCAAACACGCCATATCTTTGATGGGTGATTTCTCAGAATTCGTGGCACCTAAAGATGTATCATCAGATCTGATACCTACATGTTGGGGCCATCTACGAAAACCTCTCGCGGTTTTCTCTGTCTTCATCTGGTTCTCTCGTTGTGCTATTGTTTGCAAACACGCAAAATAGTGCAGTCTGAGTCAGTGTAGGGCTGCTAGACGCTATAGTTTGCAAACAGAAGCTCGTGGGACAGAACCAACTATGCCAACAAATTGAGGTGTCCTGGTGAACGCTAGTGGAGGCTTTTTTTTGGTTCCCTATGATCCCTGTGCTTTCGGCCTACCCCGTCCGGGCATAGTCCCTTAAGAGCCCTGAGGCCCAAACATGCCATATCTTCGATGGGTGATTTCTTAGACTTCGTGGCACCTAGAGATGTATCGTTAGATCTAATACCTCCATGTAGGGGCCCTCTAGAAAATCCTCTCGCGGTTTTCTCCTTCTCCATCCGGTTCTCTCATTGTGCTATTGTTTGCAAACACGCGAAATAGTGCAGTCTGAGTCAGTGTAGGGTTGCCAGAGGTTGTAGTTTGTAAACAGAAGCTCATGGGACCAAACCAACTACGCTAACATCTCAGGGTGGCCAAGTGAACACTAGTGGAGAATTATTTTTGGTTCCCTACGCTCCCTGTGTTTTCAGGCTACCCCGTCCTGACGTAGTCCCTTAAGAGCCCTGAGGCCCAAACACACCATATCTTCGATGGGTGATTTATAAGACTCTGTGGCACCTAGATATGTCTCGTTAGATCTGATACCTCCATGTTAGGGCCCTCTACGAAATCCTCTCATGGTTTTTCTCTATCTCCATCCGGTTCTCTCGGTGTGCTATTGTTTGTAAACACGCGAAATAGTGCAATCTGAGTCAGTGTAGGGCTGCCAGACGCTGTAGTTTGCAAACGGAAACTCATGGGTACAAACCAACTATGCCAACATGTCGAGGTGGCTTGTTGAATGCTAGTGGAGGCTTTGTTTTGGTTCCCTACGCTCCTTATGATTTCAGGCTACCTTGTTTGGGCGTAGTCCCTTAAGAGCCCTGAGTCCCAAACATGCCATATCTTCGACGGTTGATTTCTCGGACTCCATGGCACCTAGAGACATCTCGTCAGATCCGAGACCTCCATGTTAGGACCCTCTACGAAATATTCTCACGGTTTTCTCCATCTCCATCCAATTCTCTCAATGTGCTATTGTTTGCAAACACGCAAAATAGTGTAGTTTGAGTCAGTGTAGGGCTGTCAGATGCTGTAGTTTGCAAATGGAAGCACGTGGTACTGAACCAACTATGCCAACACATCAGTGTGGCCTGGTGAATGCTATTTCAGGATTATTTTTGGTTCCCTATGCTCCCTGTGCTTTCGGGCTACCTTGTTTGAGTGTAGTCGCTTAAGAGCCATGAGGCCTAAACACGCCATATTTTCAATGGGTGATTTCTCGGACTCTGTGGCACCTAGAGAAATCTTGTTAGATCTGATACCTCCATGTTAGAGCCCTCTACAAAATCTCTTGTGGTTTTCTCCATCTCCATCTGGTTCTCTTGTTGTGTTATTGTTTGCAAACGCGTGAAATAGTGTAGTATGAGTCAGTGTAGGTCTGCCAGAGGCTGTAGTTTGCAAACGGATGCTTGTGGGACCAAACCACCTACGCAAAAAAGTTAGGGTGGTTTAGTGAATGCTAGTGAAGGCTTCATTTTGGTTCCCTATGCTCTCTGTACTTTCGGGCTACCTCGTCTGGGTGTAGTCCCTTAAGAGCCTTGAGGCCCAAACATGCCATATCTTTGACGGGTGATTTCTCGGACTCTGTGGCACCTAGAGACATCTCGTTAGATCTAATACCTCCATGTCAGGGCCCTCTAAAAAATCCTCTCGTAGTTTTCTTTTTTCCATCTGGTTCTCTCGGTGTGCTATTGTTTATAAATGAGCGAAATAGTGCATTCTAAGTCAGTGTAGGTTTGTCAGACGCTGTAGTTTACAAACGAAAGCTCATGGGACCAAAAAACCTACGCCAACATGTCAGGGTGGCTAGGTGAATGCTAGTGGAGGATTCGTTTTGCTTCCCTATGCTCCCCGTGCTTTTGGGCTAGCTCGTCTAGGCGTAGTCCCTTAAGAGCCATGAATGACTAGATTGGCTTAAGAATGAATTTGATAGGGGTATGTCTAAGAACACATGGGAGTTATCAATCGCCTAGTAAATATTTCTTGTTTAGTTGTGGATGGGAGTTAGCTGGCCTACGGCTTAGTGACCTTCCATTCATTGATAATTTATGCTATGATAAACCCATGGATGCTTTTAAAAGCACCTTAAAAAGGATAGGGGTAGTCATCAAGCCTAGTGAAGGGTGTGATGTGATTTCCAAATAACTTGAAATTCCTACAGATTTAAAGGTAATAACATGAATTGGACAAGATTAGACAATCAAGAATAATTGAGTGTTTGAATCAGAATGTCATTGCATCTGGAGACATTCTCAAGCATTGGAGTAATGTATATGGAGAGACATTCTCAAAATATCAACAAATGAAAGGCATAAAATTGTGATGACTCTCGAGTGTTTTAACAGGGGAGAAGACTACAAAGCATAGAAGAATATAGTAAGTGCATGATAAGATAGGAACCAATACAAAGAGACCATGAGCAAGAAGAAGCGTAAGTAAGGTAAATACACATATACACATTCATAAATTAAATGAATAATTACTCAGATTAGGTAACTCTTTATATACGTACATTATATAAATATTGATTTCCAAAGTTTGATGCATATTATACATTGAAAATGCTAGTACATTTACATCACCAATAAATGAAAAAATAATCCATAATGTCTTAAATATTGTCAAGTGCACATCATATTAGTTTCATGTGAAAATAATCTCAGAAATGTAAGGTCTCATACAAAATTATCAAGTTCCAAATAGTATTTTAATGTGCATGATAAATACAAAAATTTGCAAATAGGTCATATACCATCAAGTTCAAACGCCATATAGGCATACATACAATTCCATGCACATAGGCATACAAAAACAATGTCATGTAAGACATATATATTTCCTACTCATCAAAATATATCTCTCTCTTAGCCTTGCTCGAAGAATGCCCTCCCTTAGACAAAGATGGAGATCCATGAGATGACTTTGGATCATCTGAGCCGATGTTTCGATTCCTCTTCCGTTGAATACTCACTTGTAGATGAGCCTACAAATGTAAACAATATTTTTTTGTCAAAACTGAATTTATATTTGTTTTCAACATGTATTTAAGACCATGCTAGAATGAAAATATTTACATAAATACAAAAACTTACCGCAAGTTGTCAATCATGCCGAATTTACATCTCATGCTCAGATGAGCCATCAGGAGCTCCTGTAGTATGAATGGGGGTACGAAGACGATGAGATGGAGGAGTCCGTGCCCTCAAAGTCAAAATGGAGGGGGTTGAAGTTCCCTACATACACATAAGATTAGAAAATCTAACATCAGGATTAGCGAAAACAGAACTAAGTACATGTATGTACATAATGACAAAATTTTAATTAATTTTATCAATACAGAACTATTATTTTTACCCCACCATGCCTGTGAATCAAATGAATAGGATTGCTACCTATCGCGGATAACTCCTGCATATACATAATAAAGGACATTATTAACATCATTTAATAATTATACAATGAAATACATTACTATCATGTAATTTAACATAATATGAATTACACGATAAATTTAACAAAATTTACGTGTTGTTTGAATACCTCAGTGAGTTGTTGCGCAGATGAAATTGTAGCGGCAACACCTTTATCTACTTGTCGCAGAGATGGTGGGGTGTCTAGTGAAGTCAACATCTTTATCAAACATGTATATCATGTGAGTTAGATGGACATACAAGAACATACATATATTTGTCTTCAAAACTAATATATATATATATATATATATATATATATATATATATATATATATATGCAAATACACACACACACACACACATATATGTGAAAATATTACATAATTAACATTCTAAATTACCTCTGTGAATGTATGTGTATGCAGGGTGCTCGCCTCCTGTGATCGGGATGAAGATGCGCCTCCCACGCGCTATAATATCAATGCATGTACATGTACAAATACAATTATTTCAAAAATTTAACATATTTAAGTAAATCAAGTACTCCAAAAATTTTGTAACACACATAACAAAACATAACAAATTTACTTGCGAAGGTGATGCCGATGAATGTAATCCAAATGTATCACTCAAAATGACATCTGACATAGTGACATTATCGTGTTCACCCCTAGCACCAAGTGCACCAAAATTAGTACGCATGAAAGTATCGTCATCCTCGGGCCCCAAACATATGCTACCACATGATGAGTAAAGATGTGGCCTCATGCTAGTACTCCCTGAGGGAATACTCTGTGTACCTCCACAAGCATCTGGCTCAGAAATCTCCCTCGTATGTCGAACAAGGGTCGTAGATAGCCCCTGAAGCGTGTGGAGTGTATCAATATCTACTGTCTCCTTCATTTCTTGAGGGACAATATCAAGGTAAGGGGGCTTCTGTGCGGGGAATCTACCCTACTGAATAGGTGCACGTTGTGCACCTGGTCGATCCTGTGTAGATCCTTTTCCTCAGCCCTGGAAATATATGAAATAAAAATAATTTGGGATCTCGTTGAGGATAAACTCGCAATAGAGTTTCCTCAGAAAGTATAGTGGCACCTCATTGTTATTACAAGGTGGAAAATAAAAAACTATCCACCATCGGTCCCAAAAATTATTTTTAATCAAATTATTATTGCACCAATGGATGGGAAATTGTTTACATGACAACGGAACAGGAAAATTAGTGTGGGGGTCCATGAATAAGGAGCATATGAGGTCTTTTGAAATTTCTTTTTTCTTTACATCCACATATGACAATTTGTTGGAATAATAAGCCCTACAACCCTCTCTGTAAGTTGTCCAATGATCAATTTTCCCCGTTGTAGCATCAATTTGAACAAGTAATGCCTCCAATGTGTTTACAAGAGAGGTGCGGTGGGGGTTTATAGATTGTGAGCCCCTCATTGTTTTGATTAAATCCTCAATTTCAATTTTGTTTTCAACTATTTGGGCTGGTAAATATTCTTGACTACCCGAGGGATGTTGAGAAATTGTGGGAGTGTCAGAAGGGATGACAGGAATAATAGGGTTTGGTTGTGGTTGATTCACTCGACCTCTATCTGCAACAATAAAAATAATGTATTAAATTCAAATTTTAATATATAATTATCATATTTCAATGCAATTTTGAGAAAATAATTGTGCTTACCTCTTCTCCGTGGCGCCATCGTTGATTCAGATCTTCCCGGCGATCCAGAAATGTTCCTTTGAGCTTGAGATCCAGTTGAATGGAAAAACACAAGGGCACAGTTAAGATCTAAAACTTGCGTTTGAGGGAGATAAAATGATAGAATCTCGGGCATCTTTTTTTTATTAGAGTAGGCATAATGTGTACACGTTATGCTTCAGTGATTCCTGAGCCAAACAAATTAAAATGTGAGCGCTTTTAACAAAACGCGTACATGTTTTTATTTTTTTCGGATTCTTGTCCACTTTTTGCCCCCCAACTTCATGCTCTTACCCAATACACACTCCATATCATATCATTTTGGTATTGAAGTTCCATTTGAAACACTTATTTTTTTATATCCCCGCTCACATAAGGTCTGAATATAAGAAGTTAGGGATAGAAACTCATAACTCTTCATCATACCTTCTTTACACCTTTAAAAAGTAGATATATCAAATTCAAAGATGTTAACCACAAAAATGATTTAGAAAATGAAGTTGATTTGTAGAGGGAACACTTTTTTTTTTGGAAGAACATCATGCACATGAAAGAGTGGGTATTGTTGAACACTCTCCTCAATTTCTCAAGCGTGGTCATACTCCTTTTGGAAAAACTCCTTCGCAACGTTATTTTGGTAGCCACACTCCACATATGTACACATCAATCTTGAAATTCCTATGTCTGAGGAAAAAATAAATGTAAATTCCCTAGATAGTTGGTATAACCTAATATGTTCATATTATTTGGCGAATCAATTCTCCAATAGATAAAAGATTACACTTTCTCTTTAAACGTTTCTTTATCTATTGATAAATGTTGGGATGATTACTAATTTGTGCATGAAAATGATGACATATAATCCCTTGTAGACACTTTGATTGGTTTCAATGAAGCACTCAAAAATACCTTTTACCCTATTGGAAACTATGATGACTAGTACATCAAGTTTGCACAAATGGCACCATGTTTTAGATCAATCTGTCTAAGAACACTAGTTTTCATAAATTTGGTTTTGAACTTGAATGTTCTAGAATTTTAGATAAATCTTATCTTGAAGTATATGTTAGGATTGATACCTCATTTTTAATGGTTTGATATGTCCGATCTAACTTGCCCATAATATCAAGTAGAAAATGGAAATTACTTAAGTGTAGGAAAACTTATTAGTAAGTACAATAGCCAAAGGCATCTAGTTCTACCTATTCTAATGCCACCCTAAAACTCATAGAAGGAAAAAGAAAAGAGAAAATAAATTAAATTCGTGGTGATGTAACAATATAGGTTTGATTTACTATTTTATTTGAGTTTAGCACAAAAACATCTTAGATACACAAACTAACCTAGTTCAACAATGTATATGTGGTAAAAAATAACCTCAATGTAGAAATGAAGTTATTTAGCAAGAAGAAAGTTAAAGGCACAAGAAAACACACATTTTATTTATTGCTAAAAAAGATACAAGTTTCTGGAGGGATACTTAAACACTTGCATATATATGAAATCTAACGCTAGGACACTATAGAAGTTAGATATATATTTAAGTGGATAGAAAAAGTACTGATGAAGAAATAAATAGGCTATTTATTACACATTTTGAAGAAGGTAAGAAAAGGAAGAAGTGTGCAATACTAGCACTAAAATTCCATAATTATCCTCAAGTAATAATATCCATTCTCAGCCTGAATAAAATATTCTTTTAGTTCTTGACTCACATTCCTTCGAATATTTTAATCTTAAATCTAAAATAGTTTTAAATCCACCAAAAAATAATTAAAGGAAATCCTTTAATTATTATTTTAATTGTTTGATCCTTTTGATGATATTTCAAAAATATCTTTTGAAGGCATGATCTCTCATTAATTAATAAAACATATCCTTATTATCTCCTTTATTTAGTTCTCTATTCAGTCAACTATGAGTTATCTTTTCATTGCATTTAATAAATACATGACTATTTTTAGTTAGTGTGTATGCCACTACATATAAACTAACTTTAATATTTATAAAAACGAAATATAACAATTAACACATGGTTTCATTCTAGAGAATTAAATATGGGTTTTTTTAATCTAAAACAAACATTTTGGTGGCTCTGGGGGATTCTTTGTGAAAACAAAACAAAACTCAATAGGATATCCATTAGGCATATCAGTCACTTGCATCAATCTTCCATTAAATATTTGAAACCTTTATGAATCTTTTGAAATCAAAATCGCAAATGAACCTTAGGAAAGAAGGAAAACACTTTAAAATCCCCTACAAGTTATGAGATTTTGAAATTATGAAATGCATCTCTTTTATAGATTGTTGAACTTGAGGAAGTGCTTGATGATTGTAGAGATGTGTATCTTCTAAAAGTATGTTGATAAATTCTCAACAATATAATAATATGAAGATATTGTGCTTATTTGGATTTTATAGAGTTTAATATCAACCCAAACTCAAACTTCCAACAACCTCTCTTTGAACACAATGTTTGAACACTACAACTTTATATATTATTCAAAACATTCATTTACTCAAAGAAATTAGAGAAAATGTAGGGTTAGAATGGACATAGAACATTCCATCTAAGGATGAAAGAAAAAATATGTACAAAAAAAAACATGAAATAAATGGAAAAGAAGTGAAAATGGAACAAGAAAGGGGAATTATGTTGCATATATACAATTTTACTCTTTTGAGATTATGGGGATATCTTTTGGTACATCCCATTAATTTGGATGGGAATTGGATTTCTATTAAGTGTGGCAAGGTCAAAAAAATTACTTCATTTTTACTCAATAATCCGGTATGGTCCACTCCAAAGAGAATCAAATTTGGCATGCATGTCAGGCTTTACCTTGTCTTCATCTCATTTCAAGAAAAAATCTTGCTCTTTGAAATCCCATGGGGCTTCCTTTGTATCAAACATGATTTTGAAAACTTGTTGACTGCTATGAAACTTATTTACTTTTCTTTTTCTAGACTCTTCGAGCTTGATCAACTTTGTGAATCTCATTGTCAAAGTCATGGTTTTCAAGCTCCCTTTTTTGTGTAAATTCTAAAGCTAGAAGTTCAATTACAAAGGGTAATCTAACTTCTTTTACATAAAAAAACATGTAAGGAGAATTCCAAAGTTTTTTCTTACAAGTAAGGCTCCTCTTACCTTCGTATGCCACTATTTTTAACTATCTCAATTGTTTTCATTATGATTATGATCAAGTCATTGTTTGTGAACTTGGCAAGTCCATTTCCTCGAGGATAGAAATTTAAAGAGGAATTTAGGTAGATTTCACAGTTGAGAGAACTTTAAAATTCTTCCCCAACAAAATATTTGACATTATCTGTAGTTACTATATTAGGAACCTCAAACCTTGTAATAATGCTTTCTAGGAAGCGTCCACCTTGTGAAGTAATATGTAGCAGTGAGAATCTACTTATGATGAGCACTTGATGGAGGATTTAATGTTTGAAAGAATTCTATACTCTGTTGAGAAGAAGTCTATACTTTGCAGAGCTGCACAACACTTTACATAGACACACTATGTTGACAGTACCCACAATTCTCTTCTCTTTCTGCGGTGCTCTCTCATCGACCCCTATAACATTTGATGGCTTGCACTTCTCTATTTTGGTTGAATTTTATTGCAACACCTTTTCCACCTCCTTTTTCCCATTTGATGGTTTGCAAATAATTCTCTTCAAATTACAACATATCTTCCATGCCACCATGTGTTTAGGCCCATTCCTTCTCTTCTTTTCATGTTTTTTTAAAGAAACTTCCGTCTTATAACCTACATGGCCCATCAAATAAACCTTATATTTTTTTTACCTTAAATAGAGGTATTCCTTTATCCTCAAGTTCTTAGAATTATATCCCTATACCTACTCTCAAAATCCTTTCATACTTCACTAGTGAAAATACAATCATCTCTATTGAACATATCAAATACATTTTCAATTTGTGATTTATTCTAGGAGAAAATTAGCAATGTGTCTCTCATGGAACTTCTAACCACCATCGAGAGGGATCCTATTGAAGCAATGTTTGACTTAAAATTTAAATTTTAGATGAATTGGGACATAATTCCACGTTAATTACATCCTTCCCCCATTCAGCCTTCATATTCTTCCTCATAGCCTCAAACTCCGACAATGCAGTCACGATTGTTTTTCTATGGGTGATCCGAAACTCCAGGTCAATTATATATATATATATATATATATAAGGCCTTCAAAACCATATAGACTTAATAAAAATTACCGCTAACATTTACTCTGTTTTAAGTAAGAAAATCCAAAATATGTAAGAATATAAATGACATTGCACATGGATTGAGTACGAAGTTCAGAAAAAATCCTACATCTCTGAGTTCTTATCGAACCATTCCACTAGTCAAAATTTGTAAGTACAATGTTATTTCCTACAATTAAACCTAATAGAAATTTAGTTGCCTATAAAGTGCTCCAACCTTTCGAAGAACATCGATGATCAATCGGTTCGTCCTTCACCTTCCTGCTGCCCAATAATCCTTCAGAACTTGATTGGCCTTCCAAACGTTCACAAGACGCTCTATGGATCTTCGGCCAATAATTCAAGGCTTCGCAAATAAAAGTGTGGCACTATGGGACAATTGGTGAGTTTCCAATAAATCCCAATTTTACAATTTACCTATTAAAATAATAAGACTTGGCTCCCCAATATTTACCTATTAAAAATTGTAAGGCCTATTGAAATAACTTGGAAGCTCTTAATATTCTCCATGGGCTCCTTTATAAAAAAACCTAATGCCTTCATTGCATTTCTCTTAGGCCTTAATTAAATCAAGGACTATAATATAGTTTGAAACTATATTAATCTCACACCAATATGGTTTTAATAAAGCTTACCCTGTTGCATTCCCATTGTCTATGTACAATGGGAGAGGGGCTCTTATATAGGCCAAAGTGCCCGAAATATGTGGTTTTATACGACATCATCAATTCCTTATACCAACCACCTATATAGGCGGGTTGGTGAGGCCGCTCCACTTGTAGTGGAGAGGTCGGGGTATCAAATCCCACCTACGATTTTGGCGTGACAATTTGTATTTTCGGTCGGTTTTATCCCACATGTTTGACGTGAATGGTGGGCTTGTGGTTTAAAGTAGGCTCGACCGCCTATGTAACATGTGACTTAGGTCACACCTTTCACCCCTTTTTCAGCCACATATATGTGGCAAGTTGTTTGTCTAAGTTCCAAGCGGGTTTGTGTGGATAAGATGTTATCCTGTTGAGTTCTAACTTGGATGCGCTGAGTCATATGGGATTAATCCCATACGAACGAGTTGGCATATCACTGTGGATTGTTATCGGTTGCCAAGTAATAAGTTGAACCACCATGTGAATTAATCCTAACTCCTTCCAATGTGGAAATAACATCCCAAGAATAATGAAATAAGTTGAACCACCATGTGAATTAATCCTAACTCCTTCCAATGTGGAAATAACATCCCAAGCATAAGGAAATAATAGCTCGCTAAGCTGAATTAACATATAGTCCCATATTTCGAGATTGTGGCTTGAGGACTCACCACGTCAGCGATGATAAAATAGTCCTCATGGTGGGTACGCTGCCTTCCATTACAAAAATTTAAGCCTCTTGTTCCGCTAAGTCAACTTTTACACCTGATGAAGACCGAAGGTCACAAACCAAATCAACAACCTTCGTTTTTCTTGTCGCCAACTGCCACGTCATCTTACCATTGGTTCACATGTTGACCTATTGACTAGGGGTGCCCTGAACTTTGACCGAACACCATTTGCACATGCGGACTCTGTTTTTAATGTTCAAATAGTCACCAAAAAGCTTTCAGAGTGCTCGTCCATACTATAGTGATCATGGAAGATTTAGGGAACTTGTGTCCTCCGTAATGTCTACCGGATCAATGGTTTGCTCAGTGTTATCCAATGCCTTGAAATTCAAATCATTGCTGAGAAGATTTTAATTAAAATCTTGATCCAATTTGGGAAGCTAGCCCCTAGGCCTCTCGTGAATCTATTTCTTGAAATGTCAAATACTAACATCATAACCTCTAGATACTATTCCTAGACTTGAAAGCATTCAATATTCTCCTAGTAACTCTTCCAATGAGCTAGACGAACTCAAAGCCCTATGCAGAAATATGGAAAATGAGTTAATTTCCATCAAATTGTTATAAGATAAATTATTACATAGGAAATTATACCCTTACAACCCAACTTATCAATGAAACCATATGTCAAATCAAGGTCAAAATTTCCCCTCTGAGTCATTGCAACAATAATTCCTAGCCCGATCTAATCTAAGTAGAGCTTTGGTCCCCATTCAAAACAATATGGTGCTACCCATGTAGATTGTCGCATGATTCTAATAGTTGTTCCTTCAAAAAATATAAGTCAATTATTCATTGTGTAGAGTTCCACATCATAACAAACTTCACAACTTAAATCAAATTAGCCTTTGATGTCCCCACCTAAATAAAATCTAGTTTTTGGTTAGAAGAAAACTTTTGTGTAATAAATGCAAATAGTTATGGTCAAAGAAGAGAACATTAGATCAACATATTCAATCTATGACATCCCCTATCATTACCAATGTGTTAAAACCTATTAAATAAAGAAAAGTTCCAAATGAGATGACTTCACCATTGAAAGAGCCTTCTTACAAAGTTGCATGGGTGCCCAAATATTCCTATGCACTAATGGAAAAGATAGAGGGATTGATCCAATTATAACCAGTAGAAGCCTCAAATCAACCCCTTGACTCTATTCGGTCAAATGAAGAATACCATTTTAAGCATCACCATGTGGGACGCTCTTTTAATTCTTGGATAGATGGATCTCTTGCAGGAAGATTTGAATCAAGTGGATTATTCCCCAAGACAAAAATGAAAGTGAATCCTAAAGCCACCAAAATTTATCGGTAACTCCAATCAAATAAGACACTCAATCAAAACATCAAGCTTTCTACCTATCTCTGATCATTGGGAAATGCCTTGTCCATCATTATGTGATTGAATAGAAAAATTACTTTGGTGATGCCCAATAAAGTAGCTAAGATTCCCAATAAAATATGTCATCCAGTTGGATGTAAGTTTGGTCAAGATGGTGAGCATTATCAAGTACACATGCCCTACTTTTCATGCTTTCCCAAACATAAGTGTTCCTTAAGAAATCATGGCCATTGACCTTCCATCCATGTTTTCCATATTCTTATCCAGAGACTTCACTGCCATGATAAGAGGTTACCTATTTTTGTATTGGTCGTACATATTCTTAAGAACTATATAACATCAAGGTTACTATAAAAAATGAGCCTATCACTTATATCCATGTGGAAACCTTTGATTTATGGCCCTTGAAATTTAACTGCACCATCTAGAGTGAAAAGAGTGAAGAACCTTCAACTCTTGATGAGTTGTATAAGGAAATAATTTTTAGCATCTCTATCACTTGTCTAAGGAAATATGGGAGTTTTATCATAATGACACTTTCAAATAGCTTGACATGGGTACATATTGTATCCAAGAAAAATAAACAACTATTGCTTCGTGGGTGCTCAAAGAGGAAAACCCAAGTTGTGGTATATAAAAAAATTTCTTTGACAGTTCTAAGTCCAAAATTGGTGCTAGCATTAATGCTTTTATGATCTCTCCAACTTAGGAAAAATAGTTCTACTCCCACATGGTACAATTCAACTACACAAACACTTTCATGGAGTATGAATATTTTATTTAATGTCTGTATATTGCTGAAATGAAAGGTGTTAAGTTACTACAAGTATATGGAGACACTAAGGTGGGTATCAAGAAAGTAAGATAACATTTCATTTCCAAAAATGTATTATTAAAATCATATAGACACAAGGTATGTGACCTCATCTAAATATTTGATGCCTTCGACATCCAAATGATTCCAAGAAGAGAGAATGTAGAGGAAGATATAATGGTAGACATAAGTTCCCAATTTTATTTTACCAAGGACATAATAAGAGAATATTAGCAATGAATGCCATTGGAAAGTGTTTGAAAGTGATAGTCAGATCTCCACTTTCATTCAACAATAATTTGAATTATTAGAAGAGTTGAAACCCAAATTACAACAAACATATGATGACCAAATAATTCAGCTAAAAAAACTTCCTAAGGGACTTGTGACCTGGGAAAGAATGTTTAATTTCAATGATCACTATAGGGGATAAAAGAGGTACATGGTGTTCAAAGATGAATATTACCAAGAAGTCCTTATTGATTTTTACAAGTCTCTCAAATTGGGGAGGGTATTTAATTATGATAAATAATCAATATTTATCCAAAAATGCAAGGATTATGATGACATATTTACACATAATTATGATGATATTAAGTTATATGATAAAATACCATCCAATAAAACATATATCTTGCATCTTACGCTAAGCTAGTTAGGTAGAAACAAAGGATTTCCAACCTAGGAATTGAGTCTCTAATAAGAAATGAGTTCATTAAGATGATCAAAGCCAACATAATTTATCCCCAAAAAACATTCAACGTAGGTGGATAAAATGGTTATGGTGAGGAAAAACAAAAGAGAAATATATCCATGCATAAATTTCAAGAACCTAAACATTGCCTCTCTCAAGGATCACTATCCCCTCTCCTCTATGAATAAAATTTGATAGATGATAAATAAAGATAATATGTTTTCTATTATTTAAAATTTCTTTGGTTTCAACCAATGCATGTTTAAGGAGGAAGACCAAAAAAATTCACCTTCACCACAAAATGGGGGACATATGCATACAAAAGAACATCCTTCATACTATCTAATGTTGGAGAAAATTTTTGGAAGGAAATGAACATGGATTTCAAGAGCCTCATAAATAAATTAATATTAGTTTACATGTATGATATCAAAATGTTATCCAAATAGAAGGAGGGCCATCTGGATCACCTAGAGAAGATCTTCCAATAATGTAGAGATTTTGAAATATATCTCAACCCCAAGAAGTCAATATGCATTTTTTTTTAGGAAAATATTCTCAATCACGTCACATCAAAAAAAAGGTATGACCATTATTATAGACAAATTTTTTTCCACCCTTGCCTTATCCCTACCACCTCATAGGAAAAAATATCAATATTTCATGGGGAAGATCAACTTTGTGAGGAAGTTCATAATGGACTTCATGGGCATTGTCAAGCTAATCACACACATGTTGATGAGGGACACAAATTTCAAGTGGATACTAGAAGGGAAAGAATGATTTAAATAGATAAAATAATATATCTCTTAAGCTCTAATGCTAGAAAACCCAAATTTTGAGAAGGATTTCATTCTCTATGCCTTTGGTGGTTCCAACAATATTGTCAGAATTTGTAGAAAATGCGCTTATACTGAGAAGGGGGTGAATCAATATATACAAACTTTTACTTATTTAAAACATTAAATTCCATAACAAAAATCACATAACATATAAAAATTGCAAGACACATAATCTATGTGGAAACCCTTTTAGGAGAAAACCATAGAGAAAAGACTTCTTAGATCTACTATCCAAATCCATCCCCAAAATAGCTCAATATAAATTTGTAGGAACCAACCTACTAGAGACACCAATCCCAAATTTTGAGTACCAACTTAGCTAGTGCATGAGAAATAACTCATCGGAGACACCAATATCCAAGGTTGATCACCAACTCAGCTAATTCGTAGGCACCAACCTACTCGAGACACCAATCCCCAAATGTCTGAGGTAACAACCTCAAAAATTCAATGATCTACCTTTTGTAGTTACTTTTTCAACCTGATGATGGAATTAAGATTACACTTCACTCTTCTTGTTGTCTTCACACATTACACACTTCACGTTCAACTTACTTCATGCACTTCTTGTTCTTCATTCTTCTTCAAAAATATAACATTCTAATCTGTTTGTGTTTTCTCTTCCTCTCTCTTCATAGATCTTCTTGATATATCTTCATTAACCTCTCCTCTCTTCTCTCTCTCTCTCTCTCTCTCTCTCTCTTCCTTTATTTTCAAATTGAAATCGTTAATACCGTGAGAGAACTCCTAAGTTCACAATTGAATTCATTTATATACCATGTCCATTTCATGAACAAATGTAACTTTTCAACGAGTCGACATCCTTTTGAATATTTTTCTCAAGTCAGCCTTTGTAAAATGATATTTAAATATTTGAAGATTTCTACGACTCTTGCGGACTTCCTTTGTTTTCTCTTGGTCCTCTGGCATTTCATGACCATCGTGGACAATTCTTGACATTATGGAATTTTCTCTTAATTACACGACTATCCTCCTTCGTATCACAACACTTGATGAATTATATCCTCCTTCGTATCACAACACTTGTTGAATTATGTGGCTTTTTCTTTGTTAGGTGACATATATCCTTTGTTGAGAGATATTATTTCAAATCCATAAAACATTTCAATGTAAACCTTCAACAAATGAGGAACTACAACAATCCACGATACATATAGATATCCATGAAGTACCACTGACACCTGTGGAACATTACAAAACCCATGGAACACTACAAAAACCCATAGAACAATATGAAATAATTTTGTTTGGCATGCGACATGCAGACTTCAAACTAAATCATGTCTTTCATAAGGGGCACACATCTGTAAACATTAATAACCATATTTCTAACATAATATATAATTATAAGTATTCCTTTGACATCAATAAAAATATTTCCAATAATATCCCCCTTTGTCATTGATGATAACAAACCATCTTGCATAACCTTCCATCTTGTTTTATTTATCCCTTGACTTTAACTCACACATTGCTCCCCATTGATGTATTACTTATCTTGGCTTTAAATTATCCGCCCTTAACATCAATGGAAAAGGAAAAAATATCAACACACTCTCCCCCTAAAAATATGCTCCCACCTAATGACTTACTGAAAAGGGTACCACTCCTAACTTTTGTCTGAGATATTATTAAGTTTCTTTTGGAAGAGGTTTTGTAAAAATATCAACAAAAGTTTTTTGTGGCAATATATTCTATGTTAACGTTCTAATCTTCAACTTGACTTCACTATGATAATAAAGTGAATTGTTCCCCCTAAGTTTATGCTTCCTATGTAGAAATTATATGAAGTGTGATACTAATACACTGTGCTTTGCCTTAGCTATAGATGAAGAAATAGAAACTTGCTTATTTTTTATCTAGGATACCAAAATGTTACCCAAAAATAATGCTCCTCTTGTGCTCAACACTTTCATCCTAGTCTAATACTTACATAATAATAAATGACTTTCAAATGGTTTAGTTCCATATGAGTTCTCCAAGTTACATATTTCAACACTCTCAATCAATTTGTTTTATACCTCTTATTCACATCTTGTTGATTAAGCTAAAATGTAAATATATGAGCCTAATCCAATGCTATTGTAGCAGTAAATAATTATACAATTAAGTACATAAATGATACTCAAGAAAACTAAGAAATAAATTATAAAAACCTAGGTGCAAATAGAGGGTGAGAAGCCTTAGCTGATTCACAATGAAATTTAGACTGTGTCAGAGTGATAACCAGGTGAACATAACCTAGGAGCATCATACAGAGACCCAAGAAAATGTATATCTAGACAGATAGGCTAGAATGGGGTGCTTGAAGAGGGAAAAGGCACCTGTGGGTGCCTTAGGCCTATTTTGGGTGTCTAGGTCTGAGGTGTCACAAGGTGTTTACCTTTATTTGCCTTTAGTTTCTGGAGTATAAAAAGGAAGAATGAGAAAGTAAGGGTGTAGGAACAAGAGAAGTGGGAGAAAGCAAAGAAAGTGGCCGAGGACATGGGTTGATTAGTAATTTTCTTACTTAGGAATCATATGAATAATAGTATGTAATTAGGACTATAAAATTAACCAAAGTGCATGATTTTGTGTCTACATTTTCCCCCACTTTATGTTGGTGAGCGGAAATCTCGGTAACATGTAAATAGAGATACATACATAATAACCATGTAGATCGATGATGAAAGTGTGCCGAGGGACTAGATAAAGCGTGGAGTGATAAAAATGTGAAGCAGAGATGCTAAGTAGGAGAAACTACAAAAATGTGATGACAAAAATGAACGTAGGGAAGAAACGCATGTGTAGATGTCGTGATGTACATGTTGTCAATGTTGATGTTTTTGTTGTTGATGTGAATGATGTGGATGATGTTGATTACCACTTACCATACAGTCAAACCTGCAAAAGAGAAGAATGATCAACTAGTCAAATACACATGTATATGTGTAAAAAGTATGTAAAGAACTTGTTATCTAAATAAATCTCCTAGTTATTTGGGTAACTTGTATAAATATTATGGCTCTCAGCTCCTCATTGAAGGTTATGCTCACTCAAGTTTAGTTGGCACAATTCCTTGGTTACAGTTTTCTATTGGCGCCCCTTCTTTTCCTTACGTGCCCTTGCGTGGTTTCTGTTCTCTCCTTCCAATTTCATTTTCCTCTTTGTTACACTCCTCCCTTGTGCCCACCTTTTGTGCATTCACTTTCTTCCTAACCAGTTTCTTCCCTACGCACGCGCCTCACACTTGCTTCAATCAGTTAAGTCCCTGGTCCTCTCACGTGCCACACCCATTACTTTATAATGGTTGTGCCTTTACCATGTATTCTATGCTCACCAGTTTACCTCATTTCCCTGTGCACATCGCACATGCATTTCTCTGCACGTTCCTTTGTTTTCTTTTGTGTGCCCTTCTCTTGTGCCCTTCTGTGCTAGGTCATCTTATGACATGCTTGAGTATGCCACATGTAACCAGCCAAAGCACGCAAATAGGGTTCCGAATCATTGCAATAAATTAGTAACTGACACGTGGAGAAAATGACAAATATTTGCATAGTTGACCATTATTTCAGCCAAACCACGCGTGTTGGGTGTCTTGCATGTGCCGATGGCTCTAAAAAAATTATGAAATATGTATCTTCTACTACAGATCTCCAAACCTCATGTACCTAGACTTGTCAGAGAGCTATTGACATCAACCACAATGATAGATATTCAAATTTAAACTCTTGGTTGATCTGATAGGTAAGAAATGGGAAAATGTCTCTTTGAGCATTGATGAGCAGATCTGATTGCTCCAACCACCTGATTTAATCTAATTCTCCCTCCTTCCTCATATAACATGCCAAACATACCTAGGGAAGTGCATTTGACAAATTCTTATGTGGATTTGTAGGCATTGAATGCCTCTTATTGGTGGTTGTATTTCAAATTTAGGTTTTCCCTCCTCTCCTCCTACATATTCATCTATAAATGTAAGAGTTGGGCTCATTATTAACGTTAGACACTCTGGTTCCTTATGAATTTTTCTAAGGAATTAATACTTTCTATATTTTGAGTTACAGACTTCTAGATCTAGCTCTTGCATGTGGATATCGGCCTCTTTCTCCATTGTAACAATTCTGTGCATTTTTGGAAGTGATAAAAGCATAATTTTGTGACTATTCTCTATCCTAACATGTTTACATTCCTTTTTATTTCCTTTTATTTTATGTTGTACGTTGTTTGTGCCATTTTACATCCCTTGCAGCTCCTTATTTGGTTGTGCCCCATGAAAATGATATGATGAATATGTTTTAAGTCATGCCTAGCTTTCTTTTACGCATTTCCTCTCATTTTTTCTCAAAATAGATAGTGTTCATCCCTATTTTCTGGTGCTATTACCTTTTAGTGTAATTTTATTTCATGTTATCCTTATATCCCCAGTCCCTTGGCATTTATTATCTTAGTTTCCCCTTTCAGCACTAGGAGTAGCAGTACCAGTAGAAATAGATAGAGGAACCGAACTTCTCCGGAGATCCGTCGTAAGTGTGCAAGGTCCCACAACTTGGGGACCATTCCATTGTTATCTAAAACACTTTAATTCTTCTAGATCTGAGACGTGGGTGCACGTTTGAATACCAACAGTTTCTGCAACACTCGGTGGGACCAAAAATGAAAGATTACATTTCATATTAATAAGTTTTGGTGTGTGGACTTAGTATTTCAGCCTTTGGAGGCTCATCTCAACACATATGGCGATTCCCAACATTTCTAGATATTTGTTTTAGCAGCCTTGAGCACCTTTTATGAGAAGAGTGCACACAAGAATAAGTACAGTAGTTGAATATTCTTTCGAGTACCTCTAACTATCCCTGAATAGAGTTTGTTTTAGAAAGTACATGCGTGCATATCTATCTCTTGTGCTATGTGCTCATTCAACTCCTCCTTAAAGAAGATAACCTACGTGCCATGCAATGGCACATCAGCCACATCATCTATTGAGAAACTTTTCCAAATTTATTGGGGGGAGTCCCTTGGTGTTGGATGTGCAAAATGACATGCCAAATGGTGCACTCAAAAGTATTCTATACTTTACCAGTGAGAATAAAGTCAACCCTCAGGAGCATATCCAAGATGTAGCAAATGTGTGTTCCCTCTACCTGATCACACATGATGATGTAGCAGTTAGGCTACTTGCAGCCTCTTTCAAAGGTAAAACATTTCAATGGTACCAAGGCTTAAGACTGGGATCTATTACCACCTAGGATGAGCTAGGAACAACTCTTTATAATTACTTTGAAGATAAGTCAGATCACCTATCTCTGGTGGAGCAACTGACAACAATTAAAAGGGAACCCAACAAGCAGATGATTGATTTCAACATCAAATTTTAGAAGACTTGGGACAAAATCCCTCTTGTGGTAAGACCTATAGCCTAACATTATTTTTTGTATTATATTAAGGTGTTGGACATCAATATCTCAGTCATGATTCATTCTATGGGAGGTAGGACCTTACCAACAGTCTTATAGTATTACAGTAAGGGCAAAAAATAGTCTTATTCAGGTGGGAAAGATAGCTCCTAGATCGCATATGCCCTTGTTCCCAGAAATTTCACAAGTGTCCCAGCCTTCTGTGGCCCCTATTCCTATTCCTAAGAAAAGCATGTAACCATTTGCATCAACATCCTACTCTCCAATGTAGCAAAATGAGGATGAAGAATTAAAGGCTCTAATCATAAATTTATCAAACAAAGTCATATCATTAGAAAAGAAATAGGTGCAAGCCTATAGAGGTAATTATAATCAAGTGTATAACCAGAAAAATAATCCTTAGTCATAATCAATATGGAAACCAAAGATACGTTCCCAACTAGAAAAATGATAGATGGCATGCTAATGCACATCTTCCCTTGCAAGTTGTTTCTCCTGTGCCCTCTCTTCCAGTACCTAGTACAAGTCAGGTGCTTGTTCCAGTTTAGAACAATTTGGTGCAAGAGTCAGAATGGTGCTTCCCTTGCAACATGCCTCATCGTCAATATCATTATGTGAATGTTTCACATGCACAAGCCTACATGATCCAAAATGCTTCAGCTTGTGAGCCTTCAACAAGTGCCTCTGAATTAGAAAACCAAGGAAGAACAGAAGCTCCTCTAGAGGAAAATTTGATGTTCTTTGGCGTTGAGGAATTATATGCAATCAACCAAGCAATAGATGATACAAGAAGACTACGCGCCCAAGTTACAGACAACACAAGATATAAGAAAAGAATGTTAGAGTCAGGGCATGTAGGTCACACTCCCAACAACACAGCCAACCCTCAAAAGAAGAAAGAAGTAGCCAAGGCATCCAGTAGTAAGAGTGCTCAAGTCCCTACATAAGAGACTCTGTCTAAGGCTCCTGAAATGGCGCGCGTTCCTCCTTTGGTAGGTCAAGCTCTTGCTCCAGCTAAAAATATTTCTTTCGCACCTGAACATTCAAAAAGGGACGTTGTTCCTTAAATGCACAAGTCAGCGGGTCTCCCATTCAACATTGTTGACCAGATGAAGAAGACAAATATAAATGTCACAATTTGGGATGCCCTGACTATTCCTATCTCAGCAGGATGTTATTGCATGAAGCTCTGGCGCAACTCCCGCGCTTTGATCCAGCCATACAAAATCTGCGCGCTTTTATCAACATCTTTCAGTAGGAGGAGAAACAAGTAAGTAAGGTTGTTAAAACCCCACCCTTCTACATGTCTTTGATCATAGGCAAACATCTTGTCCATAATTACATGATAGACTTAGGCGCTAGTACCTTTGTTATGCCCAAGAAGATAGCTGATGTCCTAGGTCTTAGGTATAGCCCCATTGTCTAAAGGATTCCTGTAACTCGATGTCTCAACTGTCAATACTTTAGGATTCATTAAGGATCTTGAGTTGAACCTTCATGCATGTCCAAGTTTAACAATTACTCAAGATGTGTCAATCATTGACTTACCTCCTTTGTTTGCCCTATGTCTATCAAGATATTTCACTGCTCAAGTGGGTGGTTACTTGTCTTCTGATTGGTCTCATATGTTACTCAAGACAAGGTATGGTACCTGATTTAGCATACAAGTTGAGCCTATATTTTCCTATCATATAGAGTCATATGTCCCATCCCCTCTCCAAGCCAACTGTTTAATCCAAGAACAAGCTTCAATTCCTGAAGAGCAGCCTCTTCCACCCTCTGTTCCTGACCTAGTGCTTGATGAATGGGTGGAAAGGCACCATAAATTTGATCCATATGCTAAAGAATTGGAAGCTTATGAAACTAGGCTTGGTACTTACTGCATTCTTGAAGAAGTTATGCTTCCGCATGCAGCTTAAGAAAGATAAAAGTTGAACCTACTGGCCTATGGAAGTTATACTTTGATGGTTCTAGAAGAAGGAATGGTGTGGGGGTAGGAGTGGTTCTCATTTCCCCTAAGGATGAGAAATTATTCTTCGCACATAGTTTGTAGTTTGCATGCTCCAACAATGTGGCAGAGTATGAGGCACTAGTGCATGGCTTGCTCATTGCTGAAAAGAAAGGAATTAAGGCGCTGCAAATATTTGGGGATATAGAGTTGGTCATCCACCAGGTTACCAATAAATTCCAGACAAATAATAGGCTTCTCAAAGCTTATAAACACTGAGTTTGGGACCTCCTTGAGAGCTTTGATGCTCTAAATCTGTAGGTGAGTATTTCATAAAATGAACAAAGGAGGCTAACTCAAATGGCCACTCGTCGGTTCACAGTTCTCTCCTACGGAGGAATTTGTCAAAGGAAACACTCAGTACATTGAGATGGTGATCAGTCCATCCATTAAAGACAACAATACTAGCTGGAAAGAGTTTGACAGTAACGTGTAGATCACCCAGTTCATCCAAAATGAAGCTTAAGTTCTCATCAAGTATGCAGGTTGACTTACATCAAAGCTATGGTGACCAGGTAATACAGTTGAATACAAACATGAGTAACCTAAAGGTTTGGTCACCTTAGAGAAAATGTTTAGCCCTGATGATAAGCTCAAGGGTGATGAAAAGTATATGTGTGTTATTTAAGAAGAATTTTCCTTAGTTACTATTGCGCACGTAAAGGATTTGGTGCTCAGCAAGGCTTGCGCTTATGATGAAAGGAAGGCCTTCATCTCTCTGTGTCAAAAATATAGTGATATATTCTCATGGGAATATGAAGACCTCAAAGGTTTTGATCCTAAGTGTTGCTTAAAACTCCATTGATCTTGACCTTGGTATTAAGCCCATCAGACAGAAGCAACAACCAGTCAATCCAAATATAGAGCCCCTCATGAGAAAGGAGTTATCTAAACTCATTGAGGTAAAAATCATTTTTCCCTTTAAGTATTCTACTTGTGTCACGAATTTAGTTCCAGTGTGCAAAAATAACGGTGAAATCAGACTCTGTGTTGATTTCAGATATTTGAATAATCATCTCTAAAGGATCATTATCATTTTCCTCCAATGGAGAAGATTCTACAGACTGTGGATGACGTGCAAAGATTCTCAATGTTAGATCGATATTCAAGCTTCAATCAGATCCTGGTCAAGGAAGAGGATCAATTCAAAACAACATTTACAACCAAATGGGGAACACATCCATATCAAAAAATGCCCTTTGGTTTGTCAAACACAGGCACACAATTTCAGCGTGCCATGGATATTGCCTTCAAAGGTTACATCAATGAGTTCATCTTGGTTTACCTTGATGATATACCTGTCTTCTCAAAGCAAAGTGCAAATCATATGACGCACCTAGAAAAAGTCTTTGAGAGATGCAAAAAGTTTGGGGTATCTCTTAACCCCAAGAAGTGCAATTTTGTGGTGGCGTAGGGCAATATTTTGGGCCATGTGGTTTCAAAGGATGTCATCGCAATTGATCCTGAGCACGTCTCGGTCATCCTATCTCTTTCCTTGCCAGCGCACAAAAAGGCCTTACAGTCCTTCCTTGGCAAGATGAATTTTGTTAGGCGTTTTATCCCTAATTTTGGAATATTGGTTCGGCCCATCACCTTGATGCTCAAGAAGGACACAACCTTTAAATGGACAGTAGAACGAAGAGAAAGCTTCAACAAAATCAAGCAAGAAATTCTTGCGCGCCAACAGTCATCAACTCAGATTACTCAAAGGATTTCATCCTTTATGCTCATGGTGTTGATACGAGTGTTGTTGTCCTCACACAAGAAAATGAACAAAGATTAGAACAACCAATGGCTTTCTTCAACCAGATGCTGAAGGATTACGAATTAAGATACAATCACATGGAAAAGCAGGTCTTCACCATCATGCACATGCTCAATAAATTTAAGAGTATGCTTGCCACAAATCATATCAAGGTGTTAGTCTCCCACTCTTCTATTAGAGACTTCATCATGGGGGAAAAGATCAATGAAAAGAGATCACGATGGGTGACTAAAATCATAGAGTATGATGTGACTATAAAAGCCAAAAAGCTGGTAAGAGGTAGTGTGACTCTGTAGGAAGATTGTTGAGGATGCACAGAATTGAATCTGAGACTTC
Source organism: Taxus chinensis (assembly GCA_019776745.2). Lineage (NCBI taxonomy): Eukaryota > Viridiplantae > Streptophyta > Pinopsida > Cupressales > Taxaceae > Taxus > Taxus chinensis. The sequence continues at coordinate 386,143,516 of CM034151.1, forward strand.
ATTATTTCTGGATGAGGATCTTCCTCGCGCAGAGCTTGAGCAGAATACAAATCCTGGTGCATGTGACTGGATGAAGGACATGATCACATTCCTTTCCAAGGGTGCATACCCTCTTGGTTTGAACAAGGAAAAGAGAAGACATCTAAGGTTACAATCTATCCCTTATGTTTTGGTTGATGGACTTCTCTTCAAGAAAAATCTTGATGGCGTGCTGTTAAGATGTATCAATGACATGCACAAACTGAAAAAGTGTTAGTAGAATTTCATGATGGATTCTCTGGTGGAAACTTTTCTACCAAAACTACAACAATGAAGATCATAATGGCAGGTATCTTCTAGCCTACCCTATTTGTAGATGCACACAAGTGGGTCACAAAATGTACAGAGAGTGCACTTTCTTTGTAGGAAAGAAAAAATTGGTAACGCTTCCCCTCCGACCAATCCAAGCGGATCAGCTTTTTACACAATGGGGTATTGAATTCATAGGTATGATCAATCCGCCTTCAAGTGCTGGACACAAGTGGGCGTTGACAGCTACATATTACTTCAACAGATGGATAAAATCTGTCATGCTCAAGGAATCAACTGAGTCAGTCATCCTTGACTTTCTCGAAGGTATAGTCACAAGGTTTGGCGTCCCTCAAACCATTATCTCTGATAATGTAAAAGCCTTCCTTGGTACCAAAATCACTGATTGGGCACTAAATATGGGCATCTACCTGAAGACTTCTTCCAACTATTACCCTCAGGGAAATGGTTTGGTAGAATCAACAAACAAGAACCTGATCAAGATCATGAAACACACAATGAACATCAGCCAAAGATAGTGGCATACAAAGGTCTCGTGCACGCTCTGGGTAGATAGAATCACAATCAAAAAGGCAATAGGAACTTCACCTTACAAGCTTGTCTATGGAAAGGAGGCTACCCTTCCTTTGACGCTGGAATTGAATTCATTAGTGCTTTCCCAACAACTATAATTTAAAGGCGTAGAACAGAGAGAAATCAGAATGGCAGAGCTGGTTAATCTTGAAGAACTAAGGAACTCTGCCATGATCAAGCTAGAACAACATCAACAAGCAACAAAGAAATGGTTCAACAGAAAGGCTAGGCCTCAAGACTTTCAAAGTTGGGGACTTGGTTTTAAAATGGGATGCTGACAGAGCTAAACTAGGGTGCCATTCAAAGTTTGATGCACTTTGGAGTGGCCCATACATCATCAATTCATGCAAGGAGGCTAACTATTTTGAGTTAACTCATCTTGATGGAGGCACACTGCAAATCCCAGTAAATGGGATCTATCTTAAACCCTTCCATTAAGTTTGTTGCATCATCTTGTATATATTAGAGTAGTTTCAATTCCTCCAAGTGCATTGTGCACTGCACATTGTTTGTTTTGTACATAGTTCCTTCTTCTCGCATAATTCTTGCACACACTCTTCTGTTGCTTCAAGGGTACATGTCTTCTTCCAGTGGTGGCAAGATTCAAAATAAGAGTCTAGAGATGATCTTCAAGTGATTACGGGGGAAATTTCATGATTACATAGTAGACTCCATGCCCAATGGATGCTCCAAGCTACTGATCTCCTTCATCTAGCAGGTAGATGGCCCTGAAAGTCACCAAAACTGTTATCCAAATAACTCTCCTAGTTATTTGGGTAACTTGTATACATATTCTGGCTCTCAGCTCCTCATTGAAGGTTGCACGCACTCAGGTTCAATTGACATAATTCCTTGGTTGCATTTTCCCCTTGGCGCCCCCTTATTTTCCTCACGTGCCCTTGTGCACTTTCTGTTCTCTCCTTCCACTTTCCTTTTCCTCTTTGTTCCACTCCTCCCTTATGCGCCAACCTTTTGCACATTCATTTTATTCCTAAGTATTTTCTTCCCTGCGCGTGCACCTAGCACTTACTTCAAATCAATTAAATTCCCTGGCCCTCTCGCGCGTTGCGCCATTACTTTGTAATGGTTGTGCCTTGACCATGAGCTCTCTACTCATTAGTTTGCCTCATTTTCCCCGTGTGCGTGTACACACACATTTCTCTCCTGCCTTCCTCTATTTTCTTCCACACGTGTTCCCACGTGCCCTTCCTTTGTGCACCCTTCTATGCTAGGTCATCTTCTGACATGCTTGAGTATGCCACACGTAACCAGCCAAAGCATGCCAACAGGGCACCAAATCATTTCAATAAATCAATAGGTGACATGTGGTAGAAATGACAAAGATTTTGCATAGTTGGCCATTCTTTTAGCCAATCCACAAGCGTCACATGTCTTGCGTGCACCGATAACTTTGAAAAACTTTTGATAGACGTATCTTTTGCTACAGAGCTCTAATCGGCGTGTGCCTAGACTTGTCAGAGAGTTGCTGACATCAACTACAGTGTTATATATTCAAATTCAAATTCTTGGTGGATTTGGTAGGTGAGAAATGGGAAAACATCTTTCTAAGCATTGATGAGAAGATTTGATCGCTCCAACCTCCAGCTTTAATCTGATTCGCTCTCCTTCCTCATCCAACACACCAAACATACCTAGAGAAGTGCATTTGACAAATTCTTAGGTGGATTTGTAGGCATTAAATGCCTCTTGTTAATGGTTATATTTCAAATTTGGGTTTTCCCTCCTCTCTCCTCCTACATATTCATCTATAAATGTAAGATCTGGGCTCATTATTAGCGTTGGACACTCTGGATCCTTATGCATTTTGCTAACGACTTCATGCTTTCTATATTTTGAGTTACAAACTTCTATATCTAACTCTTGCATGTGGATATCAACCTCTTTCACCATTGTAATAGTTATGTGCATTTCTGGAAGTGATAAAAGCATTGTTTTGTGACTATTATTTGTCCTAACGTGTTGCAATTCCTTCTTGTTGCCTTTTCTTTTGTGTTGTTTGTTGGTTGTGCCATTTCACATCCCTTACCACTCCTTATATAGTTATGTCCCATGAAACTGATATGATGAATATGTTTTAAGTCATGCTACACGTGCCTAGCTTTCTTTACGCATTTTCTCTCATTTTCACTCAGAACAGATAGTGTTCATCCATATTTTCTAGTTCTATCTCCTTTTAGTGTATTTTCCTTTCATGTTATCCTTCTATCCCTGGTCCCTTGGCATTTATTAGCTTAGTTTCCCCTTTCAACACTAGGAGTAGTAGTAGCAGTAGAAATGGATAGAGGAACCGATCTTCTCCTGAAATCCATCCCAAGCGCGTAAGTTCCCATAACTTGGGGATAGTTCCATTATTCTCTCAAACACCTCAATCCTTCCAGATCCGAGATGCGGGTGCACGTTTGAAGACCAAAAAAACTATGTAAAAATGCTAAAAATGTGAAAAAGGAACATGTGCACCTAACCCGTGATGAGAAAAAGGGTGTAGAAAGGATCCTCAAGATGTTATAGAAGACCCTGTTTTTTGGGTGATATCATGTCAGTTGTGTCGGCCACGAGTTTTTGGGACGATCTCATACCAATGTCATGGAAGAAGTGTAGAGAGAAAATTCTTGTGTCACCCTCCAACCTTTAACTGCTTCCCATAATGTGGAACACCACTACATATGGTGTGTACAAATGCAAGTGCTAAGGAGTGTATACCCTGTAAAAACTGTTATGTGGAGTTCTGTAGACTATGCTGAACTACCAATCGCTGTGTAATTTTCCCTTGGTTACTAGCATCCAAGAAGGAAATCATTGTGCTAAGGACTCAAGTCTAATCATGAGCCCTTTCTGAAACTAAAAAACATGTTGTACCGATACTGTGATGTGCGTTGTATGGGGTGGATGATTCACCCATATTATTCCCCCCCTCAATTGGGGTGCATGTGACATTTATGAAGGAGTATGTGGCCCAAAAGAGGACTGACCAATGTCCTGAAACTTTTCCCTATAGGAGGGAAGGGAATTTTCTTGGTAGAAACCAAGGCACAAGAAAAATTAGTGGATAGGAGATAAATGTTAGTACAATAAAGGGAAACATGCGTGTATAAAATGAAATGTAAGCTAAGAAGATAATGTATAATCTAAGACATAAGTAAACATGCAAGAAGAAAAAGTGGATGTAAAAAGTGGGATGAAAACATGGGACATCACTCATGATTTCACAAGAAAATCAAGTCCGTAGTGGCTATAAGTAGACAAGTGTGCACACAAGACAAAGGGAAAACATGTAAACAAGAGTAGATAAAGAAAATACAATGAAAAGCAATGTATTTGATAACCATGGAAGTAGATATTCTTGCATAAAAAATGCTTCACATGAAGCACCCATTATCATGTTAGAAAGATAAAAAGTATGTAAAACTGTGTATAATATGATAATGTAATATTCTATGAAACAAAATGAAACAATAACATCTATAGTATACAAAATTGGATGCCCCAAGGAGTAATTAGTGATAAGAGGGTATGTTGGATCACCAAAATCATGTAGTTCAACATTGAGATAAGGACTACCAAGATATTAAGAGGTATGACTATTTGAAAATAACTTTATGAATAATTTTATAGCTCACATGAAGTTATGTGCACCCATGATGATTAAATTTTGAGTAAAGAAAAGGATCCTAGTTAGAATCAAAATCTTGTAAGGCATCTCTCAATTGGATAATATCCTATTGGGTTGGAAAAAAAAGACACACTTCAAACCCCAAGCCATACCATATGACCTGATCAATGGAAAAATGTTTAGAAGAAACTTGGATGAAATCCTCCTAAGATTCATTGAGCCCGAGAAAGAGTAAAAGGTGCTAAGAGAGTTCCATAAAGGATTCTCCAGTGGTCACTTAACTCTGTGGAAAACAACCAAAAAGATAATGAGATCAGGTTATTAATGACTCTAAACACACAAAAATTAGATGGTGCAACACTTAATGAAATATGTATCTAATGATGCTATAAATCCTTCCAAGACAAGAACAAAATCCATATCCTTCTCAATTTCCCTTGCAAATCCACTTTGACTTGGAAAAATATATGCACCATGTCAGGCTTAAAAATTTACTATTTATTCCCTCAACGAAACAATCACTACTATTTTTCAAGGGTGGTTGCAAAAATAATGTAGTAGTTTTGAACCTCCCATGAAGGAATATTGGTGGTAACACAACCACTAGTTTTTCTTCAGGTGTGATCCTTTCAATGTAAAAAGAAATAGAAAAACAGGTGTTTTTGATTGCGATTCATTTTTCTCTAAGTTTACTTTGTCAAATTTTCTAAGCATAGGCTCATTGAAACCATATTTATTTTCTCCACCACCTTTTCTAAAAATAACCCATTGATTTCTTCCACAGTGGCTAAGGTGTCCTTTCTAAATTAACATGTGTACTCTGACTTCTTCTTTCCTAGGAGCTTACAAATATTCCTGATTCAGTTGTTTCATGGGTTAGTCATTTTTGAATTTGAGAGATGTTATGCTACAAAATTTTGGATAGGTTATTGTGTAGACAACTATTTCTATCTTTTCTTTCTTTGTTCTCACATTCTAGCCACCATTATTATACCAAACTAGCTAACTCTATTTTATTGGTTCCTCACTATCACATGTTGTTTCCTTCACATGGATCAATTGGATTTTGCACATTGGAAGGAGATTGAAGATAAGGATATAAAACAAACACCACCAACAACACTAGAACAAACTATCACAACAATGTAGTGACCAGGTTGGGTGTGTATTTTAATTTATTTAAACGCTTTATTAGAATTTAATTCAAAACTTGAAAAGTTGGTTATATTTTTTATTGAGAAAAGAAAATATTTATTATTTATTATAAACATATGTTTTTTTGGATATCACTTCCAAGAATTTATAATAAATGATAATAACTTCCCAACATATCCCCGTGAATTGTTTTGGGAAAGTATTGGAGATAGAAGGGAAGAAACACATAAATATTCTATTATCTTTTATACTTTCATTTAAAATAGAAGCATTTATACTAGTGAATTTTTTTCTTAAAAAGTGAAATAGCTTATGAGAAACTTCCCTTCCAAGTAAGATGATGCAGAAACTCTGTTGTAGGAGGCTTTGGTCTTCATTGATTTCTTTGTGCCATATCTATATTGGAAAAAGTTTCCTTGTTTAAAACCCCTGTAACAGAGGAATACCTCCACTTGAGTATTCTTTTTTTAGTTTATTTCTTGTTTAGAAGAATAATTTAGTTAATATTTCATTTATTTATTTATTTCTTCAAGAGATTAGCTTTCTAGACATCCTGACAATTGAAAAAAGAAAAAAAGAATAGTTAGTAAATAGTTTAATTTTTTTTAAAATTTATGAAAATACCTCAAAAAAGGAGTTAAAGTAGTTTTTTTATTTGATTTAATTATTAATTGGAAGAGAATTTAATAAATAAAAGAAGTTTTATTTCTTCCATTCAATTGTTTAAATCCCCTTTCCAGTTATTTATTCATTATCATCCCTTGAAGTAGTTTAGGAACAAAAAATAACAATAATAAACACATTTATTAGGACCTCACACTACCCATTCTTAGCCTTTGATTTTCCTTTAGATCCCTCGTCATTCTCACTATTTCTCATAAGTTGGCTCCCACACATGACCATCCCTGGTTTGGCTCAACCTCGTAGAATATTCTTAAAATCCATTATCAACCTATCGGGTATTGACATGTATCACAGAGACATAGAATTAGGACTACATGCATTAGTATTGTAGACACCTATAATTTAACCCAAGCAATTTAAATACCTAAATTTCGCTAATTATCCTCTTTCCTAGAAATTGATGACATATCGTCAATATAGCATGCTTCCTCTTATATCACTGTTAATTAGCGACATTATGTTAATTAATTAATTCTTTTGTCCAACCAATATACCAATTAACGACCTTCCATTAATCAACTCCCTTTCTATCTAGATTAATTAATTATTTCTAATTAATTAAGCTTCCCTTTCTATCTATATTAATTAATTATTTGTAGTTAATTAATCCCCCTTTCTATCTAGACTAATTGATTAACTTCCTCTTCCATTAAATCAATAGATCATCATTTATTTAATTAAATCTCTCTCATAGTCTAAATCATGCTGATTATTCCTCTAAAATGCTTCTATAAGCTTGCACACCTATTAATTAATCACTTGGATTAATTAATAAACCCCCTCAAACCCCATGGGTCACTAAAGGACAAAATAAACTCTCCTAATGTTGACTCAACCCTTTCTAAACCTATCTTATCCACAACTAACCCAACCTCTCCATTTATCCCACATGAAGGAGGATGTAGAGATTATTCTATCCATTGGGCTATATAAAGCGCCCTCCTCCTAAATTTACACTCACACCTTTACATTCCTAGATGAGCATAGTGCCTAAGCTATAATCATTTTATCATCTTGGAGTATTCTTCATTGGAGGAGCTAGCAATTTTCATTTCTTGTATTCATCCATCCAAGTGTTGAAGTCATATTGGGATATGTCAAATGGTCTTGTAGCCATGGATTGACAAGAATCCATTCTTGAAAACCTTAGGATTCAAAAATACAATCAAAGCTTTGATTGCAAAGGATCTAGATAGGTTCATTTCATTTTGATTAGCATTCAATAGAGATAGAGATTAATGGATTAACATGTTAGTTTGAATATTTGTTCATGTTATAATGCAAGGATGTTAGTAGATTAGTCTTTCTTAAGCTCTAAGCATAATGGTGCATTGAGTTTGATTTAGCTTTGTTGTAGGATTACTAGGTGTTAGTTCTAATTTTTTTGCATTGCTGACAAATAAATACACACATTTGGAACGCTCGGTGGGACCGGTCCTTAGTCCCTTAACATTGTAGCTCAAATTTTATTGTTAGTTCATGTTTTTGGCTAACCCTTGATATACACATATGGCAAATAATGTCCAATTTATTAGGATTTTGCTAATATTACATGTGTAGGATCTCATTTAGAGATTTAATTCTAATGGGTTGTTATCAATTTCGAGCTAACATACTAAAATTTGGAGTGTTTTGAGCTTTTTGATGTCTTTTGCTAATATTACATGTGTGAAATATTGTTAAATTTCTCATGATTTTGCTAACTTTGCATGTGTTGAGTCTTGTTTAGGGATTTAATTTTGATGGGCTGTTGTCATTTTTGAGCTAACATATCAAAAATTTGACATTTTTGAAGTTGTTTTTGTTAAAATGACATATTTTTGACATCACCCAGGAAAGGGAGCGCACACATCATTCTGTGCACGCAGGCATAACTCTCACTGTGTTTTTTATATAGGGTGGTGCAGGTACACAAATCCTAGCACAGACACCAAAAACCACATGTAGGCACCTTAAACCAGGTGCACATGAACAAATCATGGTGCACACACCTTTAAAAATGTAATTTTTTAGCAGAGGCACGCAGGCACACAAATCCTAGCGCAGACACACAAATCCTAGCACAAGAATCATTAGCAATATTCTGGAGGCCATAATGTTTTCTCGCAAACTCGAAACGACTCTGTTTTTATTGCATTGGAAAGGTATTGAAGAAAAGTACACAATAGAATCACGAAGAGCACAATGAAAATCAGCCAAAGATAGTGGCATACAAATATCTCATGCGCACTCTGGGAAGAGAGAATAACAATAAAAAAGGTGATAAGAACCTCACCTTACAAGCTTGTCTATGGTAAGGAGGTTACCCTTCCTTTGACACTAGATTTTAATTCATTACCACTTTCCCAGTAACTAGAATTTGAAGGTGTAGACCAGAGATAAATCATGATGGCGGAGTTGGTTAATCTTAGAGAGATAAGGAACTCTACCATGATCAAGCTAGAACAACATCAAAAAGCAACAAAGAAGTGGTTTGACAGAAAGGCCAAGCTCCAAACTTTAAAATTTGGGGAATTAGTCTTAGAATGGGATGTTGACAGAGCTAAACCAGGGCACCATTCAAAGTTTTATGCACTTTGGAGTGGCCCATACATCATCAGTTCATGCAAAGAGGATAAATCGTTTGAGTTAACTCATCTTGATGGAAGCACATTGCAGATCCCAGTAAATGGGATCTATCTCAAAACCTTTCATTCAGTTTGTTGTGTCTTCCTATAATATAGTAGAGTAGTTTCAATTTCTCCAAGTGTGTTGCATGCACATTGTTTATTTGTACATAGTTCCTTCTTCTTGCATGCTTCTTGCACGCGCTCTTCTGTTGCTTCCAGGGTATAGGTCTTCTTTCAGTGGTGGAAAGATTCAGAATCGAGTCAAAAAATGATCCTTCAAGTGACTTCAGGGACAGTTCTCAAATAATCACATAATAGACTCTTTCCCAATGGATGCTTTAGGCTACTAATCTCCTTTATCTAGTATTAGATGGCCCCGAAAGTCACCAAAACTGTTATCCAAATAAATCTCCTAGTTATTTGGGTAACTTGTATAAATATTCTGGCTCTCAGCTCCTCATTGAAGGTTATGCGCAATCAGATTCAGTTGGCACAATTCCTTGGTTGCAGTTTTCCCTTGGCGCCCCTTATTTTCCTCACACACCCTTGGGTGCTTTCTGTTCTCTCCTTACACTTTCCTTTTTCTCTTTTTTCGACGCCTCCCTTACGCCCACTTTCCGTGCATTTGATTTCTTCCTAAGAAGTTTCTTCCTTACGCGCATGCCTCACACTTTCTTCAATCAGCTAAGTCCCTAGCCCTATCGCATGCCACACCCATTACTTTGTAATGGTTGCATCTTGATCATGCATTCTCTTCTCAATAGTATGCCTCATTTCTCTGCACACATCATGCGCACATTTCTCTGCGCATTCCTCTAATTTCTTCCGCATGCCCTTCCTTTGTGCCCTTCTGTGCCAAGTCATCTTCTGACATACTTGAGTATACCACACACAACCAGCCAAAGCATGCCAATAGGGTGCCAAATCATTGCAATAAATTAGTAACTAACACATGGCATAAATGAAAAATATTTGCACAGTTGACCATTATTTCAGCCAAACCATGCGCGCCATGCGTCTTGCATGCACCGACGACTCTGAAAAACTCCTAACACACATATCTTCTGCTATAGAGTTCCAATCCATGCATGCCTGGAATTTTCAAAGAGCTGCTGACATTAGCTACAGTGCTAGATATTCAAATTCAAATTCTTGGCAGATTTAGTACATAAGAAATGGGAAAACGTCTCTCTATGCATTAATGAGTAGATTTGATCACTCCAACCACCGGATTTAATCTAATTCACCCTCCTTCCTCATCCAACACACCAAACATACCTAGGGAAGTGCATTTGAAAAATTCTTAGGTAGATTTGCAGGCATTGAATGCCTTTTATTGGTGGTTGTATTTCAAATTTGGGTTTTCCCTCCTTCTCTCCTCCTACATATTCATCTATAAATGTAATAGTTGGGCTCATTATTAATGTTGGACACTCTAGATTCTTATGCATTTTGCTAAGGACTTCATGCTTTTTGTATTTTGAGTTACAAACTTCTATATCTAAATCTTTCATGTGCATATCAACCTCTTTCATCATTGTAATAGTTCTATGCATTTATGGAAGTGATAAAAGCATCATTTTGTGACTATTCTCTGTCCTAACATGTTTTTATTCCTTCTTATTTCCTTTTATTTTGTGTTGTGTGTTGGTTGTGCCATTTCACATCCCTTACAACTCCTTATTTAGTTGTGTCCCATGAAACTGATATGATGAATATGTTTTAAGTCGTGCTACATGTGCCTAGCTTTCTTTTACATATTTCCTCTCATTTTCACTCAGAACAGATAGTGTTCATCCATATTTTCTAGTACTATCACATTTTAGTGTAGTTTCCTTTCGTGTTATCATTCTATCCATGGTCCCTTAGCATTTATTATCTTAGTTTCCCCTTTCAGCACTAGGAGTAGTAGTAGCAGTAGAAATAGATAGAGGAATCGACATTCTCCATAAACCCATACCAAGAGCGCAAGTTCCCAAAACTTGGGGACGGATCCATTTTTGTCTCAAACACCTCAATCCTTCCAAATTCGAGATGCGGGTGAACATTTGAAGACCAACAAAACTATGTAACAATGCTGAAAATGTGAAAAAGGAAAATGTGCACCTGACCCGTGATGAGAAAAAGGGTGTAGAAAGGATCCTAAAGATGTTGTAGAAGACCGTGTTTTTTGGGTGATATCACGTCAGTTGTGTCAGCCACAAGTTTTTGGGATGATCTTATACCAATGTCATGGAAGAATTGTAGGGAGAAAATTCTTGTGTCACCCTTCAACCTTTAACTACTTCCCGCAATGTGGAACACCACTGCAGATGGTCTGTACAAATGCAAGTGCTAAGAAATCTATACCCTATAAAATTTGTTGTGTGGAGTTCTATAGACTATGCTGAACTATGAATCGCTGTGTAATTTCCCCCTGGTTATTGGCATCTAGGAAGGACATCATCGTGTTCAGGACCCAAGTCTAATTATGAGCCCTTTATGAAACTAAAAAATGTGTTGTATTGATACTATGATGTGTTGTGTATAACGTTGAATGGGGTGACTAATTCACCCATATTATTTCCTCCCTCAATTGGGGTGCATGCGACATCGATGAAGGAGTATGTGGCCCAAAAGAGGACTGACCAGTGTGCTGAAACTATGCCCTATAGGGGGGAAGGGTATTTTCTTGGTAGAGACCAAGGCACAAGAAAAATTAGTGGATAAGAGATAAATATTAGTACAATAAAGGCAAAACATGCATGTATAAAATGAAATGTAAGCTAAGAAGATAATGTATAATCTAAGACGTAAGTAAACATGCAAGAAGATAATATGGATGTAAAAAGTGGGATGAAAACATGGGACATCACTCATGATGTCGCAAGAAAAGAAAGGCCATAGTGGTTGCAAGTAGGCAGGTGTGCACACAAGACAAAGGGAAAACTTGTAAACAACAGTAGATAAAGAGAAGACAATGACAAGCAATGTATTTGATAACCATGGAATTAGATATTCCTGCATAAAAAAATATTCACATGAAGCACCCGTTAGCATGTCAGAAAGATAAAAAGTATGTAAAAGTGTGTATAATATGATAATGTAATGTTGTATGAAACAAAATGAAACAATAACATCTGTAGTATACGAAAGTGGATGCCCCAAGGAGCCTCTATGGGAATGGTAATAAATACTACACCAAACATCCATGTTGCATGTAATAGATCTATACAGTCTACGATCACAACTATAAAACAAGTGAACGAGGATGTGTGTATGATAATAATAATGACATATAATATACCTATCTATCATGTGTAATAAAGTGAACATGTAAGTATAAGATGCAGTATGTTATGGATGAGATGGAATGCAATGCAATGTGAATGATAGGGGAAGCATTCCCCCAAGTGGATGTGTATGTACGAAATGAGTTTCATTTATTTATGCCACCTCAGTAGTCAATAATGAACCATAAACAAGATTACATCATCGGGAAATGGTTTGAATGTGTGCACTACAAATATGTGATCATCAAAGCGCAAAGCATAGAGTGTGTGAGTGAGTGAGTGAATGATTGAATGTATGAATGTGATGAGGTCCATTTGAGATGTATACCCTCAGTAGTTGAGTATAGACCTTGGGACTAGAGTGATTCATAAGGTAATGAGTGTAGTTTGTAAGAGTAAATGAAAGAAAGATATGTCGTGAAAGTGTAGATTAGATGTTGCTTAGAAAGAGATGAATGTGCTAAATGTGAAGTGTGTAGTGGGTAATGTGTAGTGTGTAGTGTGCAAGGTTCACGTGTATAGTATGTCCTCATTAGTCAAGTGTGAACCAAAGAAAGAGAGTGCGTCATCAGGAAATGATGATGCTAGAATATGTCATGTGTAAAAATATAGACATGATGAAATGAGAGTATACGATGCATGTTTATGTTAGAGAGGGGAGAGAATAATCATAATTCCCCCAAGTGTGTGATGGTGAGTGCATTATCCGATAAAAGTGAAAGGGGAAGTCCCTTCACCTACTGTCGGTGGAGATGAAGGTGTGTGAACATGTTCAAAGATTGGTTCTGTATGAGACAGATGATGTGTAGGTGAATGAATCCTATATGCATGTGACCGATGAGTATATGGTGGGAACCTTTGTGTAACAAAATGTGGAGGTGATGGAGACCTATGTGAAGCAGAGTGCAGAGGTGATGAACACCTATGTGAATTAGAGCATGGAGGTGATGAATACCCATGTGAAGTAGAGCGTGGAGATGATGGATGCCTACGTGGAGTGAAATGAGGTGGTAAAATATTCCTAGGTATAGGATTTTTCCTCACGATGGACCTAGACTGATGTACTGGACTAACAGAGTGATGATACTGCATAGGTCATGTGTGAACAAGCGAGCTAAGAGTGGATTGTTATTTAGGTTTGATATGCCATAGGGAACTAGATGGAATAGGTGATGTGATGGAAACCTTAAGAGGAGATGGAAACCATGTAGTGGATGGAGGAATACCATTGATACATATGTGAATGAACTTTAGACACAAGTGATTCATGGAGATAATAGATTGAGACCAACAAATATAATTAAGACCTAAGAACATGTATGTGACACCCTTTGACTAATTCTGCTACAAGGAAGGGCACTGACATGGTGACAGGACCAACAATAACTTGAAGCTTGAGAAACCCATATGATTTATTAATTGGGTATGAAATTTGTGAGAGTGGATAGCCAATAGTAATAATAATTTGAACAAAACAGGTGTTGATAGGCCGTGATGGATCAAATTTGGTATTATTAATAACAACATATCCAATAAATGTGCTAATGTACAAGTGATCATAATATAATGTAGCATGATGATTGTGATTAGAGAAAGAGATGATTGGTGGAGAAATGTTAGTATGAGCCACTAGAAAATTAATATCCCTCGATGTAGGAGGAAACATTGCACGATATGTATGATTATCTAAGGATTCAATCATTTTATTGTCATGTTTTGGAAGCAGATTAATGAATATTTTGAGCTTATGATTATCATTGACTAGTGTAGAGGATGTAGGCTTTGGGAGCTCAAGTTTTTTTTGTCATTGATAAGATCTTGGATGATATTGCGAAGCTTGAAGCACCTATTTGTAGAATTTCTAACACATTGATGATAGTCACATAGAACGTTCTCATTGTAATTCTAGTCTTTTACATGAGATGGCCCTAAGTCAAGTAGAGGGGGAAGCATAATAATATTTCTCTCAAGAAGTTTTTGTAAAATAAGATGTGAAGCAATAGTCAATTTTGTATATGTAAGCTTAGGTAGTTTCCATTGGAGCTCCTTTGTGTTAGAGACAATGTTGAAAGTGACCTTAGCATCAGTATGTTTTATGGTTGGTTTAAAAGTTGATTTACTTTGAAAGCATGTTGAGGATGAGGCTTGCCCCTGATACTTAAGGTTGTATATAGATAAGAGTTTAGTCTTGCGTAGCTTGAGAGTATGATGGAAGTGATCAAATGAGGGAGATGTTTCATAAATAACACTCTCTTTAAGAGGTGGTAAAAAAATTCAAATGAATATGTCTTGAAGCTCAGAGTTTGAAATAACATTAGACATCTTAGCTAGGTTATTTTTATATCGTAAGACGTAGTACACTAGATGTTTATTAGACCCTTTTTTAAGTTGTACAAGTTGCACATATGAACTATTAGAGTTGATATTGATAGAAAAATGAGTAAGAAAAACATCAGCTAGTTGCATGAAAGAGGTTACTAAGTGGACATGTAGGTCATAGAACCAACACATTACGTACTCTATACTATGAGGAAAAATCTTTGCTAAGATAGTGTGATCATCCACATAATAAAGAAACACAACATGAAAGGCTCAAAAATGTTCTTGCGGGTCACCATGACCTTTGAACATTGAAAACTTAGGGGAGTTGAAGTTGGGTGGTAGTGATTACTAGGAAATGGTGGGTGTAAAAATATTATGAAGAAGTGAAGTGGAGTCAAGAGATGGAGATACACAAGAAGCTACGAGCTACAGCTGGTGAATTTACGTTTGTAGATCATGATATAAAGAGGTAAAATCAAGAGTATTTGAAGAAAATCCATGTTTTGCATTGGAAGTATTAGGTGGCATGATAGGAGCTATGGTGGTAGGAATGGAAACTAGAATTAGAGGTTGAGTAGAGGCCATGGGAGCCAAAGAGTTAGAAACAAGAGGATTATAGGTAGTATCGTGAGTATTTTTAGTAGTAATCAAAGCATACATAATGTGTAGAAGATGAGTGGTATTATTATGCAAAGCTTGTTGAAAATCAATGAGTGTGTTTAATTGGTCTTGATTAACATTAGTATCCTCGTCATATGAATTTTCATTATCACATTTCTCTATTTCGTTAAGGGGAATATTACGAGAGTTAGCAAAGGGATATTTAATTGTAGCCATTGATGTAGATACTTCAGCCATTGATTTGGTAACCCTACAGAAGGATAGAGGAAGCTCAAGAGACCCAAATCTACCACTACGGGTGAGGGACATAAGAAGAAACCCTATAAATAATATGGATTGGATAAATGGATTCACCAAAATGGTTAATCTAAAATGTAAATATATGAGGCTAATCTAATGCTATTGTAGCACTAAATACGTATATAATTAAGTACAAAAATGATATTCAAGAAAACTAAGAAATAAAGTATAAAACCCTAGGTGCAAAGAGAGGGTGAGAAGCCTTAGCTAATTCGCAATGAAATATGGATAGTGTCATAGTAGTAACCAAGTGAACATAACAACAGAAGCGTCACATAAAAACCTAGAAAAATGTAGATATGGATAGATAGGATAGACGAGGGCTCCTGGAGAGGGATAGGGGCACCTGTGGGTACCCTAGGCCTTTTCTTGGGTGCTTTGATCTATGGAAAATCTCAGGAAACCTCCTATGAGGTGTCGCAAGGTTTTCACCTGTAGTCAACTTTGGTCTCTCTAAGGTCATCGCAATATCGCTGAGGTCACTAGAAACCTGCGATAAAATATGAACCTACAAAATCCTTTAATAGACATAAAATTCTAAAAAAAGAAAGATGTAAAATGAGGGGTTAGACTATCCTCAGATATCACAATGGTGAATTTGTGACTGAGCATTGCACTACATCTCATACCCAATGTAGTTTTACATATGTGTTTGTCGAATTGTTCCCTAGGTGGCTCTCGTGCGAGTCACACTTGATAGTGAACAAGTAGCTAAATGTAAAGAAATGTAATAGATGTGTGTATGGAATAGAATAACTTCCCTCCTATGATGTGTATATAGAATAACAAACCCTTTTGTCCCTTGTGATGGTGCTAGATGGATGGAATGGAGCTCTTAGATGCCTTGATGAATGTAACCTTAGGTGGTGATAGCTAATAATTAGTGCTTAATCCCTTATTATGATAACATAAATTTATATTTATATGATTCCTTTGCTTGAATTTTGTAATCAACCCCAAAAAGGTAGAATACCAAAATGATAAGATGCTCAAACAAATATAAAGGACCCATAAGTATGAGAAAATTACATAGGGGTCAGGGGTGCCCAGAGGGGACGAGGGTGCCTAGCACTGACATCCTAGCTGGGAGATGGTGTTTAAGATGATAAAATATGGAGTATAAAAAGGTATATTAAGCAAGTAAGGGTGTAAGACCAAGAGAAGTGGAAGAAAGCAAAGAAAGGTGGCCAAGGAAATGGGTTAATTAGCACTTTTATTACTTAGGAATCATATGAATAGTAGTATGTAATCAAGACTAGATAATTACCCAAAGTGTGTGATTTTGTGTCTACACTTGTGAGCTCAAAATAGTTGAACTACTTACTACACTTGATAACAAATTGTTACTACTACCACAATCCATAATCATTCTTACATACCTTGAACATAACAACTTGTCTTGAAAATAATGTTTCTTTTTATTGTCTTCTCAACATTCTCTATCTACTTACTAGCTATTTTTTTCACTTGGCTCAGAAATACCTTGCTTTGATTTCATTATTCATTTCTTGCATATATTTTCTAGTAACCATGTTATCCAAAGTCTCTTCCAGATTGGAATTACAAACTTTCATTCATCGACTATTATTTGTGATTTCCTTCTTTCACTAAGGTCTCTATTGTAAACTCACTTTCCTTTGAAATTCGTCATGGACATAAAAATATATATACATATTTAATCCTATTTTGACTATACAATTCAATATTTTTCATTCCTTTTCTTTTCATCCTTAGCATTGCAAGAAAATACATAAGGTGCCTCTTACACATGCATAGTTTATTATTTTTATAGACTCATGTCACCATCATAACATGTGGAATTCATTTCAAATTCATATGAATCCTCATCCATTTTACTATCAACTTGATCCAATTTCTCTTGTTCATTCTCATGAGAACCCTCCATTTTAAAATCATTTATTTGAGAGTGCAAAAACTCCTCTTGTTGCATTCATTTTATTTTTCCTTAACATCGTTAAAACCTACTATCATCCCTTGGCCAATCCATTCCTTGATTTTTGATTTCCTTATTAGAACTCCCATGATTTTTCTTCATCTTCCAAAAATTTATGAATTCACTTTTATGTTTTTCATAGGCATTCATTTTCTTATTTTTATTTACATGATGACTTTACACTGTCTTGTTATATGTCCATACACTTTGTCATTATACTATTTAATATCGTTTGATGTGAGAGCATATTAACTATATATTTTACCTAATAAATCATGCACAAATTTGTTTATGTTCCATCCATACTCATTCTTATTTAGTTTGGGAGATTCCACATTTATACCAAAATGTTATACATTCCCATAGTTGTGACATTTATAGCATACAATACCATTCTCGTTGTATTTTGATAATGGAGAAAGTGTATTGTAGTTTCTATTTGAAACCCTATCAGAAATTGAATTTGGATTCATATTATTGTCAAAAATTATTGCATGAGATCTACAATGTATTTCCTTGTGACAAATTGATTACATGAAAAATAATAACCATAAAAATAATTTTGAAACTTGATTTTATAATTCTGCATTAGAGGAAATGATATTCTTGTTGTATCCTTGTTTCCCTCTGGAGGATAACTATTATTTTATGGAACATGTCTTTATTTCCTTCTATTGATTTCATTTGAATTCATTGTGTATTGAGGGTCATACACTTTTTCTTTGTTGTTGTTCTCATTACTAGAAATTTTTTTAAGAGCATATACATAGCTTCTTGATTTGTCATCTTTGTAGATTCTTTGAGATCTTTTTTTTTTCAGTCCATTGATCTTCTTTGTACCCAAGACCAATTTTAATAATTGGTGATCTTTGGATACTGATTATATCATCCATCATTTTAGTACTCTTCTTAAACTTGAGGCATTTGTTCAACTTAGAATATTCCTTTTCCAATTCCTCCATTAGGATCACAACTTATGAATCAAGCTTAGCACAATTGTCTTCTTTTTTCTTCACCTGGTTACTCACATCCACATTCATTTTATTAATCTCTTCAATTTGAATTTGTAGGTTACTGATAATATTTTTGGATTCTTCAAGGTCTTGAGATAGCTTTGTCTTTGAGGCACCATACTCTTCTTCAAATTTATGAAACTGTTGTTTTTTATTATGATTTTTCCTCTTTAATTTCTTGATCTCATCAAGGTATCTAATGAGATATCTTTCAATATTTGCCTCAATTTTAACATCTTCTTCATATTCAAAATATAACTCTTATTTGTTTTCTGTTATGACTAAAAATTATTCTTTATCACTATCAGAGTTTTTTTCATCACCCTTCATTTTCAAATCCTCAAATTGACTTTTATGCATTTGGAGTTTTTAATTCTTCACATCATCATCTCCTTCATAAACGTTCTTGATTGTATTCCATATTTCCTTGGTTAAAACACAATGCCTCACCTTAAAAAATTCTAACTCAGATAATGCACTTAGCATTACATTCATATCCTTTATATTACTCTCACTTTCCTTCTTACCAGCTAGATTTGTAGGAGTTGTTGGAGCTACATAACCATTTACAACTGATTGCCAAATGTCAAATCCAAGAGCCATTATATAGGTGCACCTCCTTCTACTCCAAAAAGTATAATTATTTCCATTAAAAAATGTATCCTTATTTAAGGGAAATCCTTCTTACCCTTTCATGCGTGCTACAGAGATATACCTTCTAGTAGTCAAATTGTTATGAAGGAAATCACTCTAATACCAATTATAGAACACATACTTATATCGAGAGGGGTGTGAATCAATATAAATAAACTTTTACTTATTTAAAACATTAAAATCCATAACAAAAGAAATCACATAACATATAACAATTGAAAGACATATAATTAATGTGGTAACCATTTTGGGAGAAAACCATAAAGAAAAGGTTCCTTGGATCTACTATCCAAATCTACCCCCAAAATATATCAATTTACATTCGTAGTCACCAGCCTATCGGAGACACCAATACACAATATTTAGTACCAAATTGGCTATTTCGTGAGCACTAACTCACTAGAGAAGCCAATCTCTAAGGTTGAGCACCAAATCATCTAATTCATAGGAACCAACCTACTGGAAATACCAAACCCCAATTATATGAGGCACTAACCTCAACAATTCAATGATCCACTTGCTTTAGTTTCTTCTTCAAAATGATGATGATCCACTTTCTATAGTTTCTTCTTCAATATTCTTGATATATCTTCATTAATCGCTCCTCTCTTCTCATTCTCTCCATTTCTTTTCAAATCAACTTCATTAATACCATGAGAAAACTTTTGAATGCATTTATATACCGTGTTCATTTCATGAATAGATGTGAATTTTTTGATGAATCGGAATCCTTTTGAAAAAATTTCTTGGGTCAACCTTTGTAAAATGATCTTTGAACATTTGAATATTTTTATGAGTCCTGCAAACTTCCCTTATTTTCTCTTAGTCCTATGAAATTTCATGACCATCGGGGGAAATTATGGATATTAATGGAGTTTTCTCTTCATAACTCAATTATCCTCCTTTGTATCACAACACTTGTTGAATTCTATCCTCCTTCATATATCAAAACTTGCTGAATTTTGTAGCTCTTCATTACTCAACATATATCCTTTGTTGAGTGATATTATTTCAAATCCACAAAACACTTTTGTATGAACCTTCAACACACGAGGCACTACAACAATCCATGATACATACAGATATTTGCGAAGCACCAAAGACACCCGCAGAACATTACATTACCCATAGAAAACTACAAAAATCCATGGAATGCTATAAACACCTGCAAAACATTATAGAACCCACAGAACACTACAAAAACCCAAAAAAATCTATGAAATAATTTTCTTTGGCACACAACATGCAGAATTCAAACTAAATCATGTTTTTTCATAAGGGGCACACATTTGTAAACATTAATACCAATATTTATAACATAAGAGATACTTATAAGTATTCCTTTGACATCAATGAAAATATTTCCAACACAATTATAACTCAAAAGAAACAACAAGAACTTGAGAAACTCATCACATTTACAAGACACAATATGAATGATTATAATTCCAAGTAGAACTTCATTGAGAAATAATCCTTCATATCACTCAAGGAACTGAATATATTTAAGCATATCCTATCCAACACTAGAATCATTATCTTAGTTATTCACTTGATTTCCAGAGACTACATCACAGGAGGAGTAATTAGTAATAAGAGAGTATGATGGATCACCAAAATCATGGAGCTCAACATTGAGATAAGGACTACCAAGATATTAAGAGGTATGACTATTTGAAACTAACTTTATGAATAATTTTATAGCTCGCATGAAGTTATGTGCACCCATGATGATTAACTTTTGAGTAAAGAAAAGGATCCTAGTTAGAATCAAAATCTGGTGAGACATATCTCAACTGGATAATATCCTATTGGGTTGGACAAAAAAACAGACCCTTCAAACCCCAATCCATACCATATGACCTGATCAATGGAACAATGTTTAGAAGAAAATTAGATGACATCCTCCTAAGATGCATTGAGCCCGATAAAGAGTAAAAGGTGCTAAGAGATTTCCATAAAGGATTCTCTGGTGGTCACTTAGCTTTGTGGAAAACAACCAAAAAGATAATGCGATCAGGTTATTAATGACTCTAAACACACAAAAATTAGATGGTACAACACTTAATGAAATATGTCTCTAATGATACTATAACTCCTTCCAAGAAAAGAAAAAAATCCATATCCTTCTCAATTTCCCTTGCAAATCCACTTTGACTTGGAAAAATATATGCACCATGTTTTCAGGATTCAAAAATTACTATTTATTCCCTCCATGACATAATCACTGCTATTTTTCAAGGGTGGTTGAAAAAATAATGTGGAAGTTTTGAACCACCCATGAAGGAATACTGGTGTTGTAGTCATTTTTACACCCACTTAACAACAAGGGAACCTCATGCATGCTAGCCTATCACCCAGCGGGCGCTGGGCACTCACCCAAGGTGTGTGAGAGGGAGCCTAGTCTCTCTTTTATGTGAGTCTAGTGGAAGTCATAGTTCATGATTCTGACTTAGTGATTTAACAGACACGAAGAAGCTATAGAGCTTAGGATGGCCTCTACACCCCTTCAGTCATAATAGAAAAAAAGTGTGCAACAAAAATAATAGAACCAAGAGTTTGTAAATCCACAAATATACTTAATCATTCAAGTAAGGTTCATTCTTATACAAGATCAAAAGTAGAGTAAAAACATACAGATAGTACAGAAAGAGATCTTAATGAAACATTATGGTAACCTTATCATATTAATTCATATTTTTTCTACAAAGTATCACAGAGAGGCAGACCATAGTCATGTGCCATATCGGGATCCATACATGTATTCTCACAAAATTAAATTTACATTCCCCATTTTCCCATTACATCCTTACTAGAATCCTTTACCCATTTTCATCCCATATCTGGCCCTAAGTGTCAAGGTGTGGGTTACCCCAGGTGCATTCTTCTCCATATCATGATTATCTTTTTGGATCTTCTTATCGCAAGGTATATTCCTTCTAGGATATCCTGTCACCAGGATGGAACCTTATCCAAATGGAACACGTTCTTCATGTGTCCTACCCAAAAGGCCAAAAATGGCTAAGTCCCAAATTTTTCTTCGCGTGGTGCGCACACCCTTGGTTCTCCAAGAAGCCTTTTGAATACTGCCATGCATAACTTAACTTGCACGCTTCCTCCAACCATGCGTGCCTACACACCCTTAAGATTTGGAAGCTATAATAGGGGCCCAACATTACCCCACACTTCACCTATTCTCCGCCCTCGGGAACCTTCTCAAAGAATTCAGTACAAAAATAATGCAAGGCCTTGCCTTGGAAAAGAATGGGGGGAATGAATAAAGAAATGGGGAGAGAAAGAATAGGGGAAAATTTCCTAAAGAAGAAGAAGGGGAAAATTTTGTTATAGGTCGGCCTCTAGTGTACTCCAAGAATTGAATTCCTCCTGCGCTTTAGTGTAGATGTCACCAACCAAGGTGCTCACCTCATCGAAGGTTAACCCTTCCCCTTGTGTGGTAATGGTTTCCACCATAGTCTTCAGTTTTTTAGCGTGATCTTCCAAGGAATCCATCTTCCTCATGATGACCTTGTAGAGCTCTTTTAGCCAAGTTTTTGATTGAGAATCACCAGTTCTCAATGGCTTCAAATTTCTTTTCCACTTCAGCTATGATCCTTTCTCACTCAGGCTCTATTGCCCTTATTCTTTTCTCTGAATTCCTTTAGCTCGGCCTCGTCGCTGGCAAGCAGTATGCTTGTCACTTTGTCTTGATCCACGTAGTGGTCATAGGTGACCCCCATGTGGTTTGTGTAGCTATTCTTACATTGGCGAGCACCTCGTTGTTATTCAGCCATGAGTGTGATGACCTTCAACTTGTCCTCCTTCTCCAAGTGCACAACTACCTCCTCTGCCGACTCCAATGCCAAAGGCTACCTTTCCATGGTGAGGATCTGAGTCAAGTCCTTTAGGCATTCTAGGGAGGATCTATACTTTTGCGCGGGAGGGCTAAGGTCTCAGGTGCTTCATGATAATTGCTTGGGAGATGAGTTCCACCCTTCTTGGAAACTTTATGCACTTTAGCCTTCTCTTCTTGAAGCTCCCTCTGCAGTTGAGTGCTGATTAATTTCTCAAGGCTGAGATCCTTCGTCAGCTTCACTACTTCCTCCTTCCTCTTCTCCAATAGGTCCTCCAAGACTCTTAACCCTATCATTCCTGCCAAAGATCCTAGCCTCAATTTCCATGGAGACTTTGTTGAGCGCGTTACACACTTGCTCATCCTATAGTTATTGTGTGTTTAGAATGGGGTTGTCCCCCTTTTCTTCAGTACAGCTTTAATACCGCTCCTTGGTTAATTTTGAACTCAGGCCTCGTCAAGGTGGGAGTACAAATGCCTATGATACCACATCTTCCTCGTTCATGGGTATCCACCGTCAGGGTCAAAGGATTCCATGGCGGTGAGCTCCTTAGTGGGAATGGTAACTTTGGAAATGCATGCACGCAAAACTTTGTTGGGGTCATCAATGTAACCCATCGTTGTTCTTCCCCCTTCTACGTGTTTACTTCCCGTGCACACGCCCTTGGGAACAGTTACCGAGAGAGTTGGGCCTTTTGTGCTACTTCCACTCTTTTCCCTTTGTTCTTTCTTGAACTTTCCGAGCATGAGCTTCACGCTGCACCCCAACTCCTCATTGACCAAGGCATCAATTATCTTCTCTACCTCCCTTGTTGCCTTTTCATTCACCTCCTCTTAAGTGAGCTTGGGCATATCTGGCTCTTTGGTACTAGCCCCTTCACTCCTCTCTTCACTCTCGCACGCCTTCCCTCCCTTTGAGTGCACCATTCCTCCTTACAAAGATGAAGGCATCATTTGTATCCTCTGCTTCCTCTCCCTCCAGAGTCCATGGACATCAATTGGCTCTTGATCCACCTCTATCTCTTCCCCTTTAACATCATCCTTTTCACCTAGATAGGCATTCAGGTCGTTTGCATCTTCAGACCCTTATTCCTCCATTTCTTATTCTTCTTCCCTTGCAAAAAATTTCAGAGTCGGGGATGCTGTCTTTTCTTCATATGAGGGTTCTTCAGGGGATGGTGGCTTCGCGAGGATTTGGGGTCTTCTCCCTAACCACCGTTATCCTCTCCTTTTGGACGTAGGTACTCGGCCCTGTAGTATCTATGTTCTGCCTTTCCACCACCCCTTGTTCCTCCTCTTCTTCTTCTTTCTCCTTGCGCTTTGGCGCTAGCTTCTTCCTTCCCATGGGGTCATCTGGGATGGATATTTCATTCTCTACGTATACGCCCTTCTCAAACTTTGGCCTTATGCGTAGGTAGATTCTACCAGCAGTGCTCTCAACAATAGGTAGGGTCAACGGCCTTATGATGTGCACGTCCTGTGACACGTACCTTTCAATGTACTCGCGCTTCCCCAGGTAGACCAACTTCTTTCTCATTTCTCTGTGTTCATTGTCAAGGGTGGATAGGTCGAGTTTCAATTTCTTCGACTCCTTATATCTGTTCACTCCCACCTGGAAAAATTAGGCAGTAAATGAGAAGGTGTAGTTTTGCACCAGGGACTCCAACTATCCATCCACCAAGATGAATCTACCAATGCAGAAGTGCTGGTATACCGCACGAACTCAGCTTCTCCTTCAGTCACCATGGGGAGTTGTTCAGGAATTTTCCATTCAGCCCTTAATGCGTTCCTAAGGCACGTGTACCATTTGTCTAAGCGTGCCTTGTGCACCCCTGTCATTGACTCACAAGTATAATTCTGGAACCTATCCTCGAGTGAAGGGCCTTCATTTTGGGTACTCCCATACGAACTTATCAGATGCATCTGGCACCCCGATCTCTGAGAACACAATGGTCAACAAGATGTTTCCAAACAAGATATTTCCTCCATTCTCCGCGCTCCTTATGACATCATCTGCTATGTATTAGGAGATGTTGTATACAGTGCCCTCCGGACCTTTCTACAGACATTCAACCAGGGCTTGCTCACCTAGGTCCACATCTCTTGTCCATTCATCTTGGAAACAAGGTGCGTGGCCATTTTCATCACCAAATCACTGATATCCGTGATGTCGTAGTAGCTTGATCCCTTCTTATAATCCTGGGATGCAATGGTTTCTTTGATTACTTCCTCATCCTGGAGGTCATCTATGATCGCGTCCCCTTTACATCTCAGGCCTATAAAGTGTGAGATTAACTGGGGAGTTATGCACATTTTGCACCCTGCGAAGGAGAATAAATCTTCATGTACGCGCATCATTAACCATTGGTACAGGCGCTTGGGCTTTCAAAAGTAGGGAAACTCGTAAAGCTGGATAAGCCCTACCTTCTCCATTTTTATCTTGACTACGTCGATGTAGATCGACATCTCGTCAGGTGTTCATTTTTTTGTGGGGTGCACCATCTCCAGTGCCATTTCCTTTGTGATTATACTTGATCGGTGACTGTAATCGATCATGATCATCTGTCTGATGTGGGACTCCCACTCTTGCCCTAGCAAAACCCCATCTGGGTATTGCATCTCTCAGTACCATTCCTCATTGGTATCAAAGGGATTTCTTCTTCTTTCTTATTTCCTTTTCCCTTACCCTTTCCCTTCTTGGATTGTACTGTAGGCTTATCAATTGGTTTTGTGGCCATCATTTTACCCTTTGCTTTCATTCCCTGGTTACTTTCGAGTTGTCTGAGAGTTTTCTTCGCGTGCCCCGTGCCTGAGAGCACAAACCCTAATCTCTAATTTTCCTCCTTCGATCACGGTGCTCTTTCATAATGTTCCTTATACCTGTGAATCACTTTTTCTCTGGTTTGTAGATCTAACGGACCGATTACACATGAGTTTTTGAGATTTTCCTTCGCACGAGTTAGCTCTCGAAATCCTAGCTCTTGAAAGAAAATCATTCTCCTTGTTTTCGCAAAGTAAAATAATGAACTGCCCATCCTTGTATTTCTAGTTTTTCCCACTTTTACGCATTAAAGGCTAGGCTACCTACCACCGTACAACAATATTTAATGTGGCATTTTTCAAACAAACCCAACTTTAGCACTTTTGCTTATGCAACCAATCCTTGAGCGAAAAGGTTTTCACCCGTGCCTAATCTTTGCGGGAAAATTTTTTCCAACCTTCTGGAATGCAAACAATCCATCTTGATAGAAGACTCTTGCATGTGTGTTACCAGCGCCAAAGGCACCTCTTCCATCCTCATGATTCTTTTTTTCACCTACCTCATGTTTTTTCACTTTTTCTCCTTTGTACGTGGATTTCCAATGTAACCTTATTTTGCCACCCATCTGCCTTCTTTTCTCCTAATGCATCTTTTCAACAAGGCCAGTTTGAATGGTCTACCAACCCAATCCTCCTGCAGAATAACTTCATGCCTCTCTTTATCACCTCACCCCACACTAAATCAATGTGTGGTCCTCTATGCATTCATAAGTTAAAAAGTAATAAGGTTACTGGTGCCCAAGGCGCAAAACAAGACAACAACGTGAAAGGGAAAAACAAGAAAGGAAAAGCATAAAAGGAAATTCTAAACTAACTGGTAGAACTACCTTATTTACAAACACCAAGAAGCATTATTTATAGTAGGGCTTCAGCCTACTCCCATTGAAGTGTCCAAGTAATTTTGTTCCATCCAGCGCTTGTAATTGGCACGCGCCCGAATCAAGGATGTATGAAATTACATAAGGACCCAACCAATGCACCTTCAACTTTCCAGGATGGAGTAGGAATTTTGAATCATATAGCAATACCATCTGGCCAACCTCAAACTTTTTGTTCTTAATGTGGTAGTCATGCCATGCCTTTTGCTTAGCTTTTTCAGTTGTTTGGCTCTATCTTGCTAGCAAGCACCTTTCATCTAACTTCATCAATTCATATATTCTCTCTTCCAGCACTTATTCATCATCCAATCCTCATGCGCATGCGCTATACGTAGCGATGGTAACATAAATTCAACAGGCAAAATAGGCTTCCGTGCTGAACACCAATTGAAATGGTGTGGCCTTGTTCAACCTTTTATACATTGTTCTGTATACCCAAAGAACTACTGATACCTTGTCATCCCAATCCTGCCTACCCACATCACATATCTTAGTCAATGTGTGACTAAGGATTTTTTTGAATGCCTTTGCAATCCCATTTGCCTGAGGGTGATCAGGGGTAGTCTTGTGATGGGCTACCATGAATTCTACCAATAGAATCTTGATTGTTTCATTTAAGAAGTGAGTGCCCCTATCACTTATTAAACTTAATGGGCACCCATACCTGCTGATAATGTTCTCCCACAAAAATCTAGTAGCCATGGCTGCGGTGAAATCCTTAGTGGGCGCGGCCTCTGCCCACCTAGTCAAATAATCAGTACAGGTAATGATATACCGTGAGTTATTCCTTCACGCAGCTGGTGAGATTGGTCCGACAAAATCTATTACCCATTTTTCAAAAGGTTATGCGCTGGTTATGTGGTGCAAGGGCATCTCATCCCTTTTTCCAGGTTTTCCAAGGCGCTGGCAGTGGTCACGGGCCTTGCAAAACTCAATGCAATCCTGGTGAATTGTCTCCCACCATAGTCCAGCGACTAGGATCTTACGCGTGGTTGCATTTCCTGCATAGTGTCCACCAACAATCCCACCATGGGCTTCTTCTATTATGGCCACGCATTCAAGTTCTAATATGCACCAACACAAAACCTCATCGTGGCCCATTTTATACAAATCCCCATTGATCAACATGAAGGGTGTGGTGCATATGTCTAACCTTTTCCTCTCCAGAGCATTCATCCCTTCAAGTGCCACACCTTCCTTAAGAAAAATTGCAATGTCTTCTAATTCTGAGGGTGTGCGCCACAACCTGAATAGTTATACGTCTGGCATGGTTTCCTTGATACTTTACGCGTCCTCTCCCGAATCAATCCTTGATAAATGATTTGGCCCACAATTGTTCCTTCCCAGTTTTATGACCACTTTGAATTCAAATTCCTGAAATAAAAGTACCCAATGGCATATGTGCCCTTGCAATAGTGCTTTGTTTACTAGATACTTCAAGGTCATATGGTCAGTGGAGAATATGAAGGGAGTTGCCAGCAGATATTGTCTGAATTTGTGGAGCACGTAGATCATTGACAATGCTTCACACTCGAGTCGTTGTATAATTCTATTATGCTTGGTGTCAACTTTCTACTTGCAAAACACAAGGGATGATTAACAATCCCCTCTCCTGGTTGAGCAAGAACGGCTCCCATTACTGTACAAGAGGCATCCACATGGACATGGAAAGGTTTATCCCATGATGGGAATCGTAGAATAGGTGCGGTTATAAGCCTTTCTTTTAGAGTGTCAAATGCCCTCTGATCCACCTCTCCCCACCAAAAGGCACTCTTATGTTTGAGCAATATTTCCAAAGGTGCGCGGGTGATCTTAGTGTACCCCTTAATGAACTTTTTGTAGTACACATTGTGTCCAAGAAATCCACACATGGTACTTTGGCTAGTAGGCTCCCCTAACCCCAAAATAATTGTAACTTTCGCGGGATCCACCAGTAAGCCCTCTTTGCATACGATATGCCCGAACAACGTTCCAAAAGGAGTTGTAAAGATACATTTCTTAATGTTGAGGGAGATCCTCAACTACTGACATCTTTCAAACATCAACCTCAAGTTATCACAATGGTCCCTAACCAATCCATACACTATCCAATCATCCAAATATACTTGAAGCAACTTATGGATGAAGTCCTTAAATGCTTGTACCACTATACGCGAAAATACAGCGGGCACATTCTTCAACCCAAAGGGCATGACCGTGTAGGCAAATCTTCCCCACTCGGTGGCGAAACTTTTCTTGGTCTTCCTTGGCAATCCTTAGTTGGTGATATCACGAGAATCCATCCGTAAAGGAATAGACCTCACGCCCAACAACTCCTTCCAAAACTTTCTTCAGTAAAGGGGGTGGGAAAAGGATCTATGATGCAAATAGCATTCAATTCCCTGTAATCCACGTATATCCTAATCTGTCCATCCTTCTTTATGCTGATCACCATTGGACTTATCCATTCTGATTCCTCCACAGCCTCAATGATACCAAATGCTATCATTTTGTCTAGCTCTTCTTTAACCCTTATGTGCATGTTGGGATTCATCTTGTAAGGCCTCTTCCTGACCGGTGCACACACCATCTTTCAAATTTATCCTCATTTCCCCCAATGAATGGTGGATGCCTTTCAACTCATGGTATCCATGTGGGAATAAATCCTCAAATTCATGCGAGAGATCGATGATCTTTGATACTTCTTTGTCCGACTAGTAGTTCCCAATGATAGCTTCCTTGGGCTCCCTCTCTCGAGCCTATGTTAACTTTCTTGGTTTTGAGTGGTTCATGATACGTGCATGCACATGCATCCACACTTTCAACCACTTCATGTGTCTCCAATCGAATGGTCAACATTCAGGTTCTCCATCTCCTCTCCATCAACAACGTATACCATCTTTCCTTTCCCCTTTTCGGCACACGCGCATGCTCGAATTGTATGTCTTCTAGTTCCTCCTCTTCAAACCGCGATTCCAAGCTAGGTCCACCAAGTAAGTTTAATAATCTATCTTCTACCATGATGCGTAATCCCCTAGAGGTGAGGGGCATTTGATAGTCTGCAATGCCTCATCAACTGGGTGCTTGGTACTTTGGTACTCGAATGTGTGAAGTAAGTCAGCAGTTAATTCCTGCCAACTTCCCATTTGGCGGCGTGTTTCAAAATGGATGTACCAAGCGTACACACAACCTTATAGTGTTGAATATAGCTTGTGCACCCAAAGGGAGGGTGGTAAAACTTCTGCGCCTTCTCCCCAAGCCCTCTCACATGCCTGGATATGGGAAGAGGTGGGTCCATTACCATTGTAATCCATGATAGTTGTGGGTATGTTGTTTTTCGAGAATCAGACAGTGAGCACAAGTCTAACTTCGTGCCATTCCAACAAGTTTTCACTATGCACAGCCCACCACCTCACTGTTGTGCGTATCAAAACATAACCTAGCATCCCTCGTCGCTTGTCCTCCCTCCATTGAGCTTCCATTTCTCTTAAAAAGACCTCAGGGTATGCATCCCCAGAATACTTGGTTATTGCCTTTCCTCCCAGGTGCCGAACTGTACGCGCATCGTGGTTACCTTGGTCACCGATCCTTTCAAATGTCACCTAATCAATTCATAAGCCCCATGCACCCAATTATCACATGCTATATTGGTAGTATCACTGACAGATTGAGCATCATCAAATTGGATGACTCCTTTTGTAGGGTGGATGGTCTCTGGATCACTTATGGAGTGCATATATATTTTGTCCAGGACCTCCTATCCAAGGGGTTCAGTATAGGGTGTGGACTTTCCATCAGCAAGTGGTATAATCACCCTTTCTTCCTTGTTTTCAAAGCTTATGTACCCCTTGTTAAACTGAAGATCTGCATTATTCTTATAGCACCACGAGCACCCAAGTAGCACTAGGAAATTATCTGCCTCGACAAACGCCAAGACTTTGAAATCCCCAGTGAACTTAGTCCCCTGAATGGTAATGGTCACATCCTTCAAGACACCTATGGGCATTGTCTTTGTCTTATTTTCCATATACATCACATTTGAAGATGGTTGTAATGCAGGTCTTCCCATTTGATGCCAGGCATCCAGAGTGAGAACATTAACCTCTATGCCTGTGTCAATGAGGATGTTGCTAAGCAACCATCCATCCACTACTGCGTTCAAGGTAATCTCTTTGTCATAATCAAGGTTGTGAGGTGGGAGGTTTGCATGCAAGATCTACCTTTCGTGTTCTCCCCCGGCGCGTGGTACCTTTTCCCTCAACCATGCCCCTAGCAGGGGAATAATATTCTCCTACCTCAGTAATTTGCACACCTCCTTAACCTCATCAAATTCATCATTTGGTGCTTCTATGGTTCTTCTTTGCTCATCCTTTCTAGTCTGCTCTTTTAAGCATTGCATCTCCCCTTGTAAACTTTGAATTACATCCATGGTTTCCTCGTAGACTTCTTTCTAGTGAGTCGGGTTTGGATACTTCCCATGTACTACTTCTTCCCTTGAAACAAGAGGTCTCTAACTAGGTGCTTCCCTTGCGCGTGCGGACTCCGCCCTTGTTATCACCATAACAGGCTCTAGTTCTGATTCATGTATTACTCGTGGAAGCCATTATGCGTCAGCCTTCTTAATACTCACCATGGCAGTGCCCTTATCCTTCTGGTACTGCTAACTCATATGTTCGTATAACTCTAGGCACTCTTCATACTTATGTTTTTTTCCACACCATGAGCATTGTAGAAGATATGGACATTCGCGCTTATAATGGTCTGTGGCTCCACAATTAAAACACTTCCCACATGGGAACTCGCTTCTTCCTCCGCAGTTACCATGACAATGAAATCCTTGCGAAACCCTCTTCCACACATACCTCCATCTTCGTGCTCTCCATACCCACGGTCATCTCCTTTGGAACTGCTAGCAATGCCAGTCTGGTGCACACCAAGATCAATTACCTCATGAATCTGGTCAATCAATCTACAATCCTTGGTGTCATGTGTGGTTGAGGTACATGTAACATCCCCATTTAAGACACTAGAACAAGGAAATATTTTATTTTATTTTTTATACAATGTTCTCTGTTCTGAATTATGTAATTCAAAACACACAACCGAGTTTTAATAATTGTTCTCTGTCCAATTAATGTGCCCTTCGGACGTCACACATACAATATTTCAAAACCACATGTTCTCTATTCACAATTTACAACTGTATTGAAACACACATTCATTGTCATTCAATCATATAACAGACACCATATGCTGCTATAAATGACTCGAAGAACTACCAATGTCCCATTTTATGGCTCGGAGTTTCAGCGATCTCTCATTTCATGACTCGATGACTTACCGATCCTTCATGTTAATCCATGCATTGTATACTAAGTATACAGGGTTCTCTTTACCATTTCTAGTTATCGAATTGTTCCATTTAAGAGGCCTATCTGAATAAATGTTACTGATATTCATCTGATATCCTGCTTCTTAAACTAGGTGATTAGGACAACGCAACCAGCAACTTGTGATACTTTGGCAAAAGATTTTCACATTCTTTACGTGATCATATTCCCAGACGTTACACACGTCAATGGAATATGTCCTTCACCTCACTTCTTCTGTTATCTAGAATGGTTTTTTCTGACCTCTGTCGTCCTTCCCTCCAAAGTTATAGCTTTAACTCAAACTTATGCAATATGCTCCGTGGCATAGGAAGGCACTCACTGATAACTGGTAAGTGTACGCAAACATACGAAAATGACTCGTCCCTAGGTGACTACGTGCTTCTAGTTACCTTCCAACCCTCTAGAGTCAATCAGTATACATGATCACATTCTTATCCTCGTCTAAGTAACTTAATCCCAACTTATGTAAACTTGATGATTCAATTCAGGAGGGCGTTGTAACATGTCAGCTACAACATTGTGTCGTCATGAAGGCCCCGCCTTCATGAAGACACCATATTGCAACTGACGTGTGTCAAGGTCCTACGGAATCCTCTTCCTCAAAGAATACACATCCAGCTTGAGTGTGATTGGATTTAATCTTAAATATTTAAGATCAATTTTCAGCAACCGTGTTGATCCTTTAACCTCATTGTTCGTTACAGTTGTATATAGCTAAGAGAGACTCAATTTTTCTTATAGCTAACGTAGTAAATTCAACCTATTAAACTTAACTATACATTTAATCCTCCATATCGAAGGATTGCATAATTCCATCTTGGTTCTTTACTTTAAGCCTCAGACTAATAGTCCACTACAGCTTAACGTAGTAAATTCAACCTCATTAAGGTTTGTTAACAAAGTTTTATCCACAACTATAATCAAATTCAGAATTCCATCTTATTAGACATCATTTGAACGAATTCAAATTCTTCCAAATGCCTCTGTATTCATTTATTTTCCATAACCTATAATTCATTTAAGGTTTGTTACAAATAGATATGTTTCCTCATATCTAATATCTTCTGAATTTAAACATTTCGAGGATATTAACGAAGTCTGAATATAAGGTTCAATTGCCTCTTCTTCTTTTTTTGATATTCCAGTTAGCTTATAAATAATGCCTTTAAATATCGTTACCATTAAGATTTCATATTCAATTTAATGACCCTTTTCAATGTCAATCTAAATTTCATATTAACCCAAGTACAAATTAATTGCACATTCAAACTTAAAAGTTGTATTCCAGTAAAGAATAGATCCAATTACTGTGCTTTTAAAATCTATCCACTATCATTTGAATAATTCCAAATCAATGAATAATATTATATTCTCATATCTTATTCAAATAGTTTCAGAGTGATACAACCATTAAAAATATCACACCTTTC
Organism: Taxus chinensis; assembly: GCA_019776745.2. Classification (NCBI taxonomy): domain Eukaryota; kingdom Viridiplantae; phylum Streptophyta; class Pinopsida; order Cupressales; family Taxaceae; genus Taxus; species Taxus chinensis. The sequence goes on from CM034151.1 coordinate 386,176,963, forward strand.
CTTGTATTCTAATCCATAAGATTTACAATCTATACAATTACCAGTCCAACAACTGGACTTCATTTATATCAAACAACATTACAACACATAAGGAAAGAAGAATGTAACTTCTTCTTTTCCCATTTCCTCATAGTAGGAATAATAACTATCTAAATACTGTCTCAATCCATCCTCTATCTACTCAGAAGAAGCATAAGAAAACAACCATGTCTTCATTTTTACTCAAAGAACCATCTGTAAAATTGACTTGCACAGATCAGTTCATTGAACTGAGCATATTAAGCACTTATCATTCAAAATGAGGTGCTCTAAATTAACTGTCTCAATAAATGAACTCTGCTTTTATGAAACTTTAATAAATTGAGATGGACATCATCTACAAATTAAGTACTGATACACAGGATGAAAACTTAACAACCCAATCATCTAATTACCATCACAATCAAACAAAAAAGTTTACAAACTTTCTCCCAAATAATTACTACAGAAGTAATTTCCTCTAAGTAGATCCAGATTAACACATCTGTATGAACTAATACACATATGTATATAATGTTGTTTCTAATGTATATGATGTCAATTCCATTCTCTCTTTTTTAACAGTTGAAATTTCAAGAGATATATTTTACATAAGAATTCCAACAGAACTACTTTCCTTTCCTTTCGTACCACTCATCTAATTTCAAACAATCAAATGTTGAAGAGAAAAGTAGTCATTCACCATGAACTCATTGGTGTCAATTCTCAAAATTCAACAACAGCATAATACTTCTTTCAAATAAGAAGAAAGTAAACAATAATTAAATGCAGATGATTACGCCTAAGGCAGTACAAAATTCATTCCATAACAAGTATAGAATTTCAACTGTACAAAAGAAGAAATGATCATTACTTCAATTTATCCATCCAACACTCTCTTTCCTTTCATCATAACTGTACTAAATAATTTAATCCAGACGTGGTATCAATCAATGATAACATCCCAGTAATTAAAATCAATTCGAATATAAAAGGAAGAAGGATCATATTACCTCTTGTCATCTATTTAGAACAGACCTGACGTGGTATCAATCAATGATATCCCAAAGAGAAGTAATTAAAATCAATAATCGAATAAAAGGAAGAAGGATCATATTACCTCTTGTCACTGGCCTAACCAAATATCCACTATTTAGAACAGACCTGATCCATTAGTGTGTTTCCTTCTGAATAAATATATTTCAATATTCATGAAACTACTAACTACCTTTCTAGAAAGTTGGCCAGAATTCATTTGCATCTGGTCCGTAAGCATTAGTATCAAAAGTACCTCTAAATACAATCATTTTCTTTTAAATATTTCACTCAACAGACATTCTTGCCCAGATATAAACATGTAAGAGTGTACAGCAACAAAAAATCATGCTTTCCTTACAATAATAAGAGAATTCACTTTCCAACAACAAAGTAAGAAATCCATTCATATTCTGTTTCAATAAAAAAATGAAGAATTTTCAATCCATAAATTTTATATATATATATATATATCATTGAGTTCAACAAGACTCATAGTATGATTTGAATGCTCTACCCAGTCTATTCTATAGATCCTATTCCCATTCAGATCAGAACTTCTTTCCAAACAGTCATATACAAATACCAAGAACAAGCAGGTTTTGAATTACCCAGATTCAGACTGACTTCCTTTCCATTCAGATCAGAACTTCTTTCCAAACAGTCATATACAAATACCAAGAACAAGCAGGTAGAACATCATATCCAACTAGAACAAACAATGTAAAGATGTTATTATGATCTTACTGTCCCAGGAAGGATTCATACCCCATACACTGTAATATGACAAGAGGAACAGTTATACATAAGTCTTGTCAAGCATTTTTATGGCTTTCCATATCCATTAGCGCACACAAATCAAGACAACAATTTACACATTGTTGTTACTTTCAGCAAGTTTGACCCATAATGCACAATGAAACGCTATTATCTTTATTTTCAGGATTCAAAACAGCAGAAGAGATAACTCATTTCATTAATTATTTCAGTAAGGAGACATATCAAAAAAGACTTGTGGAGGTGGCTAAGGCCCTTGTCCTCCTGATCCAGTCCCTTGGTTTCCTCCAGTGTTTCCTCCTCCATTGGATCCACTAGATCCTGAGCCACCAGCTCCACCACTTCCACCTCCAGATCCTCCTGTGTTAGGTACAAGGCCTATGTTTGTCGTACCGAATGCTCCCATCGTCCCACTGAATTGTAAGCCGAAATTTTGTGAACTAGTACCACTCCCAGTCATATTTCCTCCACCACTTCCTAGCATGCTTCCAAAACTAGCTATGTATGTGCCTTGCCCAAACATTCCACCAAATACTGGAATAGTGTGTGAAGCCATAGAAGTCCCAAACAAGAAATTGTATCTTCTAGGCGCCGATCAGTTGCTTCCATTGATATCAAATGGATCAACTATACTTCTACCTCATTTGAACAAACCAAGCACCAAGTTTCGGCCACTAGGTGGAGTCAGATGCATGCCAATGACTCTTATTTCTCTACGTGATGGACTCTCATTAGAAGTTACAAGGTTTTCTCTCCCACGCTTACCAAGATGGGGTACCACAAATTGTTTAAGTTCCACATCCTCTGTGTGAACCTCAAATCCTTTCCACCATGTCTGGCCCCATAACTTACTTGTAATCCCACACTGTCTATCAAAATCCTTTTCACGTGCTTTGTTTTAATCGAGTTGTCTCTCCTTCCTTTCTTATTCAGTCATCAGATCAGCCATCCTTCCCAAACCTAGCTTCCTCACCTAGTACTCAGGGTGGTTTAGCCGGCCATAGGAAATGCCTCTAAACCCATGGTTACCATCAATATTTTGATTGCAAGGGGAATGACACGTAGAAATGATCCCCTAGGATCTCACAAGAACTCAAACTAAACAATTTCTGGATAGGAATACGTGAAAATGGTGTATTCCAAAGTGTAGCTAGTCAATACTCCCTTCCACCAATGATCTATAGCACGGGTCCATGTTAGATTAGAATCTTGCAAGTTATGATATGTTTCTTGGGTCTAAGAGTGTGACTTGTAATACCACCCCGATCTAGATGTATAAGCCAAGAGCCATTCGAATAACTCTACTGGGAAATAGAAGAAGAAGGTTTCGTACAACTCATGATAAAGAGTTTCTTCCACCCATCTTCATGTATCAAACTCAGATCTAGTACTAAATCTCTGGGTGAATTCATCCTCTGTGCTTTTAAAAAAATCTTCAACACCTTCAAGTGTTAAGCACTTCACCATCACTTTTTACACAGATCATGATGTATGCCATGTTCCACTATAACTTCAAAAAGAGGTCCCAGTAACGGAACCAAGATGTAGTCATTTTTGTACCCACTTAACAACAAGGGAACCTCATGTGCGTTGGCCTATCACCCAGTGGGAACTGAGCACTCACCCGAGGCATGTGAGAGGGAGCCGAGTCTCTCTTTTATGTGAGTCTAGTGGAAGGCATAATTCATGATTCTGACTTAGTGATTTAACAGACATGAAGAATCTATAGATCTTAGGACATTCTCTACACCCTTTCAGTCATAATAGAAACAAAGCACACAACATAAATAATAGAACCAAGAGTTTGTAAATCCACAAATATACTTAATCATTCAAGTAAGGTCCATGATTATACAAGATCAAAAGTAGAGTAAAAACATGCAGATAGTACATAAAGAGATCTTAATGTAAACATGATGGTAACCTTATCATATTCATTCATAGTCTTAATACAAAGTATCACAGAGAGGAAGACCATAGTCATGCGCCATATCTGGATCCATACATGTATTCTCACAAAATAAAATTTACATTCCCCATTTTCCCATTACATCCTTAATAGAATCCTTTACCCATTTTCATCCCATAGTTCTCGCAGTAATTCTGTAGAGCTCTGCTACCTTACTTATCTCTCTGCTCTTTGCCAAGGCCGCACATATAAATAGGCATATGAGCTCTAACAAAATCCTCTCCAGCCTCAGATCTGGCCCCAAGTGTCAAGGTGTGGGTTCCCCCGAGTGCATGCTTTTCCATGTCATGATTGTCTTTTTGGATCTTCCTATCGCAAGGTATATTCCTTCCAGGACACCATGTTGCCAGGTTGGAACCTTATCTAAATGGAACATGTTCTTCATGTGTCCTACCAAAAAGGCAAAAAATGACTAAGTCTCGAATTGTTCTTCGCATAGCACGCGCTCCCTGGGTTCTCCAAGAAGCCTTTTGAATACTTCCTTGCGCACCTTAACTTGCGCGCTTCCTTCGGTCATGTGCATCTACGCGCCCTTAAGATTTGGAAGCTATAATAGGGGCCCAACATGTGGTAAGACAACCACTAGTTTGTCTTCAGGTGTGATCCTTTCAATGTAAAAAGAAATAGAAAAACAAGAGTTTTTTTATTGCGATTCATTTTTCTCTAAGTTTACTTTTCCAATTTTTCTAAGAATAGGCTCATTGAAACCATATTTATTTTCTCCAACACCATTTCTAAAAATAACCCATTGATTTCTTCCATAGTGGCTAAGGTGTCCTTTCTAAATTAACATGTGTATTCTGATTTTTTCTTTCCTAGGGGCTTACAAATATTCCTGATTCAGTTGTTTTATGGGTTGGTCATTTTTGAATTGGAGAGATGTTATGCTACATAATTTTGGATAGATTATTATGTAGACAACTATTTCTATCTTTTCTTTCTTTGTTCTCATATTTTAGCCACCATTATTATACCAAACTAGCTAACTCTATTTTATTGGTTCCTCACTGCCACATGTCATTTCCTTCACATGGATCCATTGGATTTTGCACATTGGAATGAGATTGAAGATAATAATACAAAGGAAACACCACCAAAAACACTAGAACAAACTATCAAAAAAATGTAGTGACTAGGTTGGGTGTGTATTTTAATTTATTTAAAAGATGTATTAGAATTTAAGTCAAAACATGAAAAGTTGGTTATATTTTTTATTGAGAAAAGAAAATATTTATTATTTATTATAAACATATGTTTTTTTGGATATCACTTCCAAGAATTTATAATAAAAATCTTCTATAATAGATAAACACTTCCCAACATATCCCCATGAATTGTTTTGGGAAAGGATTGGAGATAGAAGGGAAGAAACACATAAATATTTTATTATCTTTTATACTTTCATTTAAAATAGAAGCATTTATACCAATGAAAGTTTTTCTAAAAAAGTGAAATAGCTTATAGAAAATTCCCTTCCAAGTAAGATGATGCAGAAAATCTGTTGTAGGAGGATTTGGTCTTCATTAATTTCTTTGTGCCATATCTATATTGGAAAAAATTTCCTTGTTAATTATAGTAGTTAAAACCCCTGTAACATAGGAATACCTATACTTGATTATTCCTTGTTTATTTTATTTCTTTTTTAGAAGAATAAATTAGTTAATATTTCATTTATTTATTTATTTCTTCAAGATATTAGCTTTCTAGACATCCTGACAATTGAAAAAAGAAAAAAAGATTAGTTAGTAAATAGTTTAACATTTTTTTAAATTTATGAAAATACCTCAAAAAAGGAGTTAAAGTAGTTTTTTTATTTGATTGAATTATTAATTAGAAGTGAATTTAATAAATAAAAGAAGTTGTATTTCTTCCATTTAATTGTTTAAATCCCCTTTCTAGTTACTTATTCACTATCATACATTGAAGTAGTTTAGGAACAAAAAATAATAATAATAAACACATCTATTAGGACCTCACACCACCCATTCTTAGCCTTTGTTTTTCCTTTAGATCACTCGTCATTCTAACTTTTTCTCACAAGTTAGCTCCCACACATGACCATTCCTAGTTCAGCTCAACCTCGTAGAAGAGTCTTAAAACCCATTATCAACCTATCGAGTATTGACATGTATCATAGAGACATAGAATTAGGACTACATGCATTGGTATTGTAGACACCTATAATTTAACCCAAGTAATTTAAATACCTAAATTGTGCTAATTATACTCTTTCCTGCAAATTGACAACATATTATCAATATAGCACGCTTCCTCTTATATCACTGTTAATTAGCAACATTACGCTAATTAATTAACTCTTTTGTCCAACCAATACACCAATTAACCACCTTCCGTTAATCAGATCCCCTTTCTATCTAGATTAATTAATTATTTCCAATTAATTAAGCTTCCCTTTCTATCTATATTAATTAATTATTACTAATTAATTAATCCCCCCTTTCTATCTAGAATAATTAATTATTATTAATTAATTAGCTTCCTCTTCCATTAAATCAATAAATCATCATTTATTTGATTAAATCCCTCTCATAGTCTAAATCATGTTAATTATTCCTCTAAAATGCTTCTATAAGCTTACACACCTATTAATTAATCACTTTGATTAATTAATAAAGCCCCTCAAACCCCATGGGTCACTAAAGGACAAACTAAACTCTCCTAAGGTTGACTCAACCCTTTCTAAACCTCTCTTATCCATAACTAACCCAACCTCTCCATTTATCCCACATGAAGGAGGATGTAGAGATTATTCTATCCATTGGGCTATATAAAGAGCCCTCCTCCTACCTTTACACTTACACCTTTACATTCCTAGATGAGCATAGAGCCTAAGCTATAGCCATTTTATCATCTTGGAGCATTCTTCATTAGAGGAGCTAGCTATTTTCATTTCTTGTATTCATCCATCCAAGTTTTGAAGTCATATGGGGATATGTCAAATGGTCTTGTAGCCATGGATTGACAAGATTCCATTCTTGAAAACCTTGGGATTCAAACATACAATCAAACCTTTGATTGCTAAGGATCTAAATAGGTTCATTTCATTTTTATTATCATTTAATAGAGGTAGAGATTAATGGATTAACATGTTAGTTTGAATATTTGTTTATGTTATAATGCAAGGATGTTAGTAGATTAGTCTTGCTTAAAATCTAAGCATGATGGTGCATTGAGTTTGATTTAGCTTTGTTGTAGGACTACTAGGCGTTATTTCTAATTCTTTTTGCATTGATAACAAATTAATGCACACATTTAGCACTCTCAGTGGGACTGGTCCTTAGTCCATTAACATTGTAGCTTAAATTTTATTGTTATTTCAAGTTTTTGGATAACCCTTGATATATACATATGGAAAATAATGTCCAATTTATTAGGATTTTGCTAATATTACATGTGTAGGATCTCATTTAGAGCTTTAATTCTAATGGGTTGTTGTCAATTTCGAGCTAACATACTAAAATTTGGAGTGTTTTGAGTTGTCTGGTGTCTTTTGCTAATATTACATTTGCGTAATATTGTTAAATTTCTTATGATTTTGCTAACTTTGCATGTGTTGAGTCTTGTTTAGGGATTTAATTTTGATGGGTTATTGTCAATTTTGAGCTAACATATCAAAAAAATAACCTTTTTTGAAGTTTTTAATGTTAAAATGACACATTTTTGACGTCACCTTGGAAAGGGAGCACACACATCATTCTGTGCGCGCAGGCATAACTCTCACCGTGTTTTTTTACACAGGGTGGTGCAGGTACACAAATCTTAGCATAGGCACCCAAAACCATGCACATGCACCTTAAACCTAGCACACATGCCAGAACCATGGCACACACACCTTCAAAAATGCCATTTTTTTAGCAGAGGCGTGCAAGCACACAAATCCTAGTGTAGACATCAATAACAATGATCTGGAGGCCATAACTTTTGCTCCCGAACTCGAAACGACTCCGTTTTTGTTGCATTGGAAAGGTATTGAAGTTAAATACACAATGAAAACATAAATTTGGGGTTTTGAGTTACCAAAAATTTAAGGTTTTCATTTTTAGTAAACTACTCATTTCTAACATGTCTAAATGCTTTGGAAAATTTGGTCTTTGATGTTCTAACACCTTGCAAGTTTTATTTTGAATCTAACTTCTCTTTTGTAGGGTTTTTTACGTGTTTGATGGTGATTTGACTTTTTAAAAGGGTAATGAACATTTCATGTTTAATCATGAGATTAGAGTCATGTATGCTCTTCCCTCACACCTTTTAGGTGATCTTGGGAATCAAAAATGATTTCTATGTCTCTTTTTGTTTTGAAAAATGCTTGTTCTTAAAAGAATGAATGTCAAAGTTGGTTAAAATGAACAAATATTTCATTTGAACTAAGTTTTTTCCATTTTTGATTTCATACTTGGATTCTACATCGCGTATGCTCTTCTCTTGTGTCTTAGGATGATCTTGAGAATCAGAAATGATGTTTTATCCTTTTTGTGTTTTTGGAAAATTACTAATCCGTTGTGCAAAACCAAAAACTCTTGTCAAATAAAAGGTGGATTTGAAACAAAATTAAACTATTAATACAGTTTTCATGCAGGTTTCCAAAATGGTGTTCAAACAAACCACATCCAATTAAAAAAGATAAAAAAATCACCATAATCAACACACTGTATTTGTAGGTTCGGATAAGGGTACGTCCCGTCTGCTTAAAACTAGGACATAACCCCTTTGGCATAAGCCTTAAGCTACAAAAATGGGGGTGGTCCTAGGAACCCCAAAGTAGTCCACGTAAGAGGGAACCTTGTGGATGAAATGGGAAGTGCTCCGTATAACCTACTTGACTAGTACACATGTGATATTTAGTGTCACAATTCGTTCGTATCGAGACCCCAATGAGAGTACACGATGGACACATTTATTTCCCACTGTGCTTGAAGGGGGTAAAGTAAAGCCGAGATACTCCCAAATTAGTCAGTGTGACTTTTTGGGTAAATCAAGCTCGCTCTTAGATGACTTGTGATACCTAGTTGAGTGAACCACCTAGGAAGCTATCTTTGACCAGGAGCCAACTTGGACCATATCAAAGACAATTTGAGTTGAGAGCTATTGTTCATCACGAAATGTGTGAAGTGTTACTTTTTCTTAGTTTTTCACTTGCCCTAAGGTGAGGTGAAACTCTGCCGAAGTGAGGCCAACATTTTTCAACCCCAATTGATCTATTTCCTTCACTTTCTTTTGACACTTTGTTGATTAAAAGAAGAGTGACTACCATTGTGTTTCTAATTGATTGTATTCACAACTTTTGTGTCTGTTTACGATCATCCATGTTTGCGGCTGAGTTGTTAAATATCTAAAGTGTGTGGAGATGTTTTCATATCATTGGTAGACTTTTTGATCTTGATACCCAAGTCAATATCATCATCATAGTTAGGCTTGATTCATTACTTTAATCTCCTTTGAGGTGTTATCTTTCTTGTATCATATCACCACAATTTTGATACTTACGTCTTGTTTCTTTACAAACTTGACCTAAGTGTCTAAATTGTAAGATTATGCTACATGAATTGTAATAATTCCTTGGTATACTTTAGCCTTAGTTTGCCTTCAAACATTACCTTGATTTTGAAAAGTGTTATTGTTACATTTGTGCGTGTCGTAATAATATTATTTTGATACTAATACCTTACTTTTTTGTAAAGTTTGGTTAACGTATCTTAGTGGTATTGTTGTGTCGTTCATGTTTATAACTTCTACTTTTTTAAGATTTAGGTCTTGATTGGATCTAAACTCAGTTTTAGTATACCTCATTTGGAAATCTTATCAACCTTTCATTATTATTTACGTCTCATTCATTTTTTAACTAGGCATAAGTGGTGAAATTTTTTTGGTCATCTTACGCGTCAAAATATTAATTGATTGGACACTTAGGAATTACTCCATTTGATTGATTGGTTTAAAAAAATTTTTGTGTGATTGTGTCTCATTTGTCACATCGAATTATCCATTTCAGACAATCACTTTGATCCATTGATTCTTTATCATTCATTATTCTTTGGTCATTAATTTGGCTTTGTGTTTTGAACTTGCGTGATTGTTCCTTGTGTTTATCCATCTTATAAATTCATTTCTAGGACAATATTTTGGGTCTTTGATCCTCTTGATCTTCTTATTTTTTCCTAAGTTCATGATCATTTTTGAACACATCTTTCAAACCTTGGAAAAAACATTCAAGAAACTTTTGCATCAATCGAACATTGGAAATATTTCCTTTGTATCCTTTATGTTGCTAAAATTTTGATCAATCCTTTGACATTTACGCCTCCATCCCTTGTTGGATTATCAATCTTGAGTCCTCACAATGTATGTTTTCCTTAGCTTCCCTTTTGGAAAATCACACAAGCATCACCATCTTTACGAAATGTCTAGTTGGTTGTCGTTATGCTGCCCAAATCAACATGAAACCTTCTTCACTTTGAAGAAGTTTGATCATACAATTTAGGTCTAGACCTTTGAACCCAATACTCGCTAAAAATGATTGATTATTCCAAGGTCCCTTATACATATGACAATAAGGAATCAAATTTTTGGTGTTCAAATCAAAAGACGCCCATCATGACCAAACCTCGTTTGGTTCTTTGCGCTAGAGAACCCATTCGGGTAACTGTTCCTCACCTTCATCTCATAGTCGGTGGTATGGTTTGGACACTTCTGATCCAAATTATTATTTGGGTTCCCCACTCTTCTTCTGATTCTAATCCAAACATTTCCTCTTCTTCTGAGGATTCCAATCCAAATATTTCCTCTGACTCTTCTGATGATTCAGATCCAAACTACTATTTAGATTCATCTAATTCGAATCCTAAGTCACAGTCCTCCCCTTCTTCGAAAGACCTCTATTATCAGTCACCTAAACAACTTTCTCCTCCTCTAAAGATTTTTTTCACAACAAATTATCTTCATCATTCATCTAATACGACTCCTACGTCATGGTCCTCCCTATCTTCATAGGACCCTCTTCATCATACATTTAATATGACTCCTACATCATGGTCCTCCCTTTCTTCATAGGACCCCTTTTATCAGTCACCTCAATGATGTCTTCTTCCTTTGAAGATATGCATGACTCCAAATCCCTCCAATAAAACATCTAATACAATTCTTGAATCACGGGTCCTCTCTTTCCCCTTATTATTCATGTAATGGATTCTTGAATCTGGTCCTCCATCTTTGTAGGACCTCCATCACTAATTAATCCTTCTTTGAAGTCTTCTTCATGTGATTCAAATTCCTTCTATTCAAACATCTGAATCGACACATGCATCACAATATGTAGACTTTGGACTTAATCCTACTATTTTATAGATGATATAACATAGTATAGGTAGGTCCACACCACCTTCTTCTACTCCCGAGACATCTAGCTCCACATCTTCTTCTTCCCCCATGTCATATTCTTCTATCAATCATCATCAAACATATTCTAAGTATTCCACACCAATTGAACCTATTTCTTCCAATCAACCCATGGTGGTCGAGTAAAAACTCATATTGATTGACGTCTTTCAAATTGAAGAAACCATCAGGGCATTTATAGTGGCACACAAAGATATTCCTTTAGCATATTATGAGAAAGGATTCTCTTTAGACTTCGATGCATCCGCATATTGTGAGGAAAAGGTTGATTCCTTTTATCAAGAAATAGAGGAAGAACCTTAGATCATGAAACTTAATCTACCTCTTATTCTTGCATCTTCACATTCTTCATTGTGTGAGGAAAATCCTAGGTCTTGCATTGATCCATGGCTTATCTTCTCATCACCCAATCATTCTGTGTCTATCATAATTCCTCAATCAAAATCTCTTATGGGTCAACACTAAGTATCCATTCATATTCATCTAGGTGTGGGTCACATTCTAGTAGCCCTCCCTCTGCTATTTGTGGGACAAGTAGTCAACTATCTTTATAGGGGCATGTCCCACTAGATTGTCCTTCTATATATGGATCACCCCCGGGTAGTCCATTCATCTTCTATTCTTGGGCCACATGTGCCTGCATATTGTGAGGAAAAGTTTTATTCATTTTATCTAGAAATGCGAGGAAGAGCCTCCATCATGTAACTTGATCCTCCTCTTATTCTTCCATCTACACATTCTTCTATTCTTGAGGAATGTCCCACTAGGTCTTGCATTGATTACCCATGGCCTATCTTCTCGTCACCTAATCATTCTTTTTCTATCCTAATTCCTCAATCTTAAATCTATTATGGGGTCAACATCCAAGTAGCCCTTCATCTTTGTCTAGGTGTGGGTCACCTTCTAGTAGCCCTCCCTCTGCTATTTGTGGGACATTTTTGAGTAGTCCACTATCTTCTATTCTTGGGGCATGTCCCACTAGCCCCTTGTCTTCTATGTATGGATCACCCCTGGGTAGTCCATCATCTTCTATTCTTGGGCCACATCCTAGTAGCCCATCATCTTACATCTATGGGTCACATCCTAGTAGCCCTTCTTCTTCTATTCTTGGGCCACATCCTAGTAGCCCTTCATCTTCTGTCTATGGCTCACCTCCCGGTAGCCCATCTTCTTCAATCCTTGGACCATATCCTTTTCATCCATCACATTATTCTTCTACCAAATATTGTGGCAAGCCCATTGCCTTTCCTCTAATCAATTCTAAACATCCACGTTCTTCTCTCACTTCTCAGGATCAGACAAGTCAAGCATTAGCTTATAAGAAATCCAGACATGTTCTTTATAAAGATAAGATCAAAACTCTGAAGATCTCCAAATCTCCCAACAACTCAAATGATTATAAAATTCAAAATCAAATGCGATTCCAGAATGCACACCAACGTACCCATCAAGTATGGTGCAAAGTGAAAAAACCTATGGATAGGGAACTCAAACTCCCACATACGAAACCCATGTTTCAAAACAAATCACAGTCATTTGTTGAGTGTGAACTCACCACAATCATCGAGATTGGGGATAATATCACTCTTGATAAACAAACGCGCTTAGTCTCCCTTATCAAGGAAGTCACACACATCATTGTTGGATCCTATCATGTAGATTGACATTGCTGGTCCCAACTTTCAAAAATAAAAAAAATCATAAAACAATTCAAAAATACAAAAAAATGAGAAAACATTAAAACATTACAAAAACAAAATCAAAGGTACAAAGATCAAACATTGTAATCAGGTATTGCGTACACATGGATGTTCTTTCTTCCCTTTCTTTCATATTCCTCTACAAGTCATCCACCATTTTCATCCCTTTGATGTTATTGTGGTTAGCCTATTCACACACATTTTGTGACATTTATCTCTATGGTATCCATTTGACCTTGGTCTTTCATAACCTTGGTAAATTAAAGAATGACTGACCTCTTAGAGATCCTATCACTATTCTCATCTAATAAACTTGTTGGGAAGAAATTTTGGGCGTATTTGTTGACACTATCCAATGTCATCATTGCAATCACTTCCACATCCTTCCATCAAGCCATCAATGGTTCTTAACCCCTTATTCAAACAAGAGAGATGAAATAAGTTTTCAGAAAGAAAAAGAATCAAAATCAATCAATCAAAAAGCAAAAGCAAAAGCAAATTGATATATAACTCTCTCTTGGGGTATTTCCAATAATCTCTACCAGGGCTATGGATGCCTGACTGGTAGTAGAGAAATGTTGTGATTAGAATCAAATGCATCTCTGTTGGGGCTATGGATGCCTAGCTGGCAGTGGAGCAATGTACGGATCTCCTTCCACAATCCATTCACAAATCACCTTTCAAACTAAATCATTCCTACACATTGACTAGTGTCTTCACTTGTTGTCTATCAAATCTTTCCTTCAAGAGGTAATTCATTTCCACATGCACACACAGGATCTCGATGAGTAAACAGGATTAGTATGTTATCAAGTGTTAATTTTTGGACCTTGTTCAAACTCTTGCTTTAACGCATGTCTTGTCTCATGATTTGTGCCTTGGGCTAATCACTTTTTCATCAAACACCTTCTAAATATTTTCATAGCATCCTTTGTTCTTCAAAATCATTTATAACATCCATGTGTATTGGATGTCCTCTTTTCCATGTTTGCAGGAACCTTTGTCCCCTTTTAATAAATCAATTTCTACTTCCTTTCTCTCATGTGTTTCTTGGCCAGCTTACATTGGGGGCATCCTTGCTCCCTCATGATTGAACCTATTTTATATTGGCCTTGATCCCCCTTCTATCTATGAAGATTTTGTCTTTGAATACTCCCACCTAATCATTGGGGCATATCACATCTTCACTTTCTTGTATGCATGGCATTCTTCCCTTGTACATCCCATCTATCACTGGGGGCATCCACACTTCTTTGTCTTCCTGTACATAGCTTCAGAAAACTTATAGAAAATCAAAAAAACATTCAAATATGTTTCGAGAAAAATAAAAAACAATATAAATCATCCTACAAAACATCGCTCTTTGGTTCTCACCTAAGCTTGTGTGCGACTCGTGGATCATCTTGATCTACCTCCATCAACAAAGTTGGTTTGCTTACTATGTTTGTACTCTGGGGCACAATGAGTTGTTTGGTACTATTTCATAGTGCACGATTACTTTTCATAGGACCCAAGTGTCCTCCATTATTCCCCTTGCATGTATCCTTTCTTGGGGAACCATCTTTTAACCCTTGTCATTAATTCACATAGGTTGGAATCAAATCTTGATAACAAAAACATTACATTATGTTTCTCTGTTAGGTTAGCTTTTTTACTTTCTCATCGTATTGCATTGCATTATGTATGTTGCAAGGAGTTAGGCATCATTTACTTTCTCGTATTGCATTGCATTTTGTATGTTGCATGGAGTTGGTATTTTCAGCAATGGACAATTGTTCGTAGTATGGATTTTCATGTCATTCTACTTTTGTCGTATGCTTATATTTTTAATAAGGACCAATGACGTAGACTTTAGAAATATGATGAAAATAAAGTTGTTTCAATACACTGGATGAAAGCTTGCTCTTTTCCATTTCCGTCTTCATTCCTCTTCTACATCATTCTCCTATCAACACTATTCTTCTTATTCACACGGGGCATCTTGCTCCTGCCCATTCTTCTATCCTTTCTCTCACCTTTTTTGATCGTCGATTGCCTTCTTTCATCACCCCATCGACACTCGAGGGGCATCTCTCACTTCTACTAATTTTTCTTCTACGCTTTCAAAATTTATCTGTCTACTATCTTTGAAGTGGCGTCACTTACACCACCCCAAAGAGGGGAAAATGTAGACACCTATAATTTAACCCAAGCAATTTAAATACTTAAATTGTGCTAATTATCCTCTTTCCCACAAATTGATGACATATCGTCAATATAGCACACTTCCTCTTCTATCACCATTAATTAGCTACATTACGCTAGTTAATTAACTCTTCTATCCATCCAATACACCAATTAAAGACCTTCTATTAATCATCTCCCCTTTCTATCTAGATTAATTAATTATTTATAATTGATTAAGCTTCCCTTTATATCTATATTAATTAATTATTTCCCCTTTATATCTAGACTAATTAATTATTATTAATTAATTAGCTTCCTCTTCCATTAAATCAATAGATCATCATTTATTTGATTAAATCCTTCTCATAGTCTAAATCATGCTAATTATTCCTCTAAAAAGCTTCTATAAGCTTGCACACCTATTAATTAATCACTTTGGATTAATTAATAAAGCCCCTCAAACCCCATGGGTCACTAAAGGACAAACTAAACTCTCCTAAGGTTGACTCAACCCTTTCTAAACCTCCTTATCCACAACTAACCCAACCTCTCCATTTATCCCACATGAAGGAGGATGTAGAGATTATTCTATCCATTGGGCTATATAAAGAGCCCTCCTCCTACCCTTACACACAACTTTACGTTTCTAGATGAGAATAGAGCCTAAGCTATAGCCATTTTATCATCTTGGAGCATTCTTCATTGGAGGAGCTAGCTATTTTCATTTCTTGTATTCATCCATCCAAGTTTTGAAGTCATATGGGGATATGTCAAATGGTCTTGTAGCCATGGATTGACAAGACTCCATTCTTAAAAACCTTGGGATTCAAACATACAATCAAAACTTTGATTGCTAAGGATCTAAATAGGTTCATTTCATTTTGATTAGCATTCAATAGAGATAGAGATTAATGGATTAACATGTTAGTTTGAATATTTGTTCATATTCTAATGCAAGGATGTTAGTAGATTAGTCTTGCTTAAGCTCTTAGCATGATGGTGCATTGAGTTTGATGTAGCTTTTTTGTAGGACTACTAGGTGTTAGTTCTAATTAATTTTTCATTGCTAACAAATAAATGCACACATGTATTTATCTTTACTGCCTTCCATCAATGATTATAATCCAAATAGAATATTTTAAAAAAATAATTATTTGTATTTGAACAATTTTAGGTGAATCAAGAAACCCATATCGGATGTGAAAATCCTTAGTATTGTTTAATAACGTCCATATTATTGCATGAACCTCTTTAGAGAAGAATACCTGAAATTGAACAGCCATTTCCTAAGCGTCTGTCAACCTAGTTGAAGCATCTATGACTTATATGACATATATATATAGAATTGCGCGAAAAAATTATCCTGGAATAATAGTATTTCACACATAGTATTTTACCACATTTCATTTCCCATCCCTGCATCAATATTTTGAATGAATCAGATGTACCTTGAGAAGCCAAGTGCACAAGATAGTCATGTATTTTTTTTGTGTATAACGGTGAACCCGATGTGAAATAATAATTATTTCTCTTTTCTTTTCTTTTCTTTTTTATTTTATTTCATTCCATATTCTCTCTCAAACTAATCTATATATGTGTACACCCCCCAAATATGTCGTGTCAAGATTTTGAGAGACCCATTTTCGGTCTTGAAGCCCAATATGCTTAAATGTATTCCTAACAGCCCCCTTCTCTTGATGTTTGGGATGATAACTATATCGATAAAGTGTAAACGCACACCCTCCCTACCCATGTTCTAAATTTGACTAGTAGTATATGGATAAAGGAGGTTGATCAACCTAAAAACAACCAATATGGTCAATCCAATTCACATAACATGACTTTGAAACTAGCATGTACCCAAGAGTCTTGTTTAGACTCCAAATTACCTTACAAATACCATAAGATGAGAATTTTTCATGAATCAATGGTGTATTGCATAAAATCTATGATTCATTAAGTAAAATGTAGTCTCATACCTTTGATTTTTTGAACAATAATGTTATAACTAAACAACCTAAACCTATCTATTTACAAGTAAATAAAAATGCAAACATTAAACAATATGTGAAGTGTTATCACTTATCCCCTTTAGAGCACAATGTTAATTACGCTCCTAAAACATAATTTAATCCCCTTCGAATGATCTCATATAAAATTTGGTGGGATAAATTTTGGATTTGGAAAATACACAACTAATGTAATCACCCCCTGTGATAGGTCAAAAGTTTGGCCATTCAATGAATGACCAAAACTATAGTCCAACTATGAACACTTAAGTGACACAACAAAACCGTCAGCATGGTTATCTAATGCAGTCTATTTGAGGAGATATTCTCATAGGGGTTGGTAAATTGGTAATTGGTTCCCATACCTCATATGCATATCCTACCCATGATCCCCTCAGCAATGTATTTTCACATATTACTCCCAATAATGCATCTATTTATAATCAAATACATACAAAAACATTTTGAAATTCCATACCTCTTTATGTCCATATGTATTAAAAGTACACCCAAATGAACATGTATATGTCTGCTGATCCACATTCGTAATTTGAGGGAAACCCATATGCTCTAAGTGACACATAAACTATTGTCTGCCAAACTCCTTCGGTTTATCTAGAAAATTCTATGGTGGATTCCTGCAATGGGAACCTACATAGAATACTTGAAATAAATCTTAAAATTTATGATTAGAAGATTCATTATTCATGATCCATTTCCAAACTTGCATAAGTATAAAGGATAAAGAAACCCAATTGCCCATATCAAGGCATATGCTTCCACAGTTAGGGAGTTACTCCCTTAGGATTCCACATTCACCAAAATTTTCCTGAAGATGCTTAAAGGGATTGGATTAAACTTTTATTATCAAATTCCTAAAGCCTCTATACACTCCTTCAAATAATTTATCTACGAGTTTTTAAAGAATTCAATATGAGCAAGTTGTTGTATACATGAATAAGATAGTTCCTTCATATTAAGCAAGAATAAAAAAATCCACTTCCCTTTTCATATCAATATGGTTGAAAGTTATTTATTCATTTATGAGTGCACCAAACATGGAACACATGGATATTTGTGATTATTTTCTCAATTTTATTAACTGAGAAACAAATCAAGAGGTTAAAAAATTCCCCTTTCACACTTATAAAGGATTCGTAGAGGGAAATCTATGAATCAACTCCCCTCTAAGACATATGGAACGAATGTGAAATTGATAACTCCACTCCAAAACAATACAAGTGATCAAAACACTATTAAAAACAATAACCAACCACCTAATATTTTCAACCATAATCATAGTGTCACCACAGAAGATCTTACTGATAAGGATAAGAAGCCAAACACTATCAATAATAGTAATATGAATTCAAATAATAATAACATGGGAGATTAAAGGAATTATAACTCTATACCTTCAGTGAACACGATGGATTTTAATTACCCTTCAAATAAACAAAAACAAAAAATAAATCCAAAAATAATACTAAAACCTTAGACGGTGGTCATATAATTATATGTATAATAACTAGTATCAAAATATTAGCAATTGTTTTAACTAAAAACAAAGACCTAGGGATTATAATCCCAATTATATTACAGTTTTAATTTTTTTGATTGGTAATAATTGGATAGGATTTAAGGGAATTTACAAAATATATTCATACAATATTATAGAAGGTCTGAAACCACTAGCAAAAATATTCAGAAAGATATTGACTCAAGACACCAACTGAAGGAAAAATCCCTTAAAATAGGTTTAAAGAAAAAACATTAAAAAATAGGGCCTACCAGGACAGTCTACACAAAGTCAACAAAAATGTTGCTAAAGAGTCTTGAGCTTAGTTCTAGAGCTTGAAATTTCATTAGAAGTCTGATGTTGAAGGAGAAACTCATCCTCTTCATCTGAGCTACTCAGCAAAAGCTTCAAATTTTTACCCTTTACCATATCCTACACCCTCTTATCCTGGATCACGTCTAGTATCTGCCTATGAACATGTTTAATTGAGTTGTTGGTTATAATGCTCATAATTTTATAGAGTGCAATAATTTTATTCAAATAATTCCTGAAGATTAATGAAAATTTTTCATTTACATGTTTCTTAGAAACCTTGAGATAGGTCTGCAATCAAGTTACGTAGGACCTATCTCACCTCAAAATGTAAACTTATGCATAGACCAAGATTCTTTCCCTAATAGCCATATAGATGAAAAATAAATCCACCCTAATAAAAATAAAGGCATTCTCACTAGGACACATGACCATGAAGCCTTTACTTATGAAAACCCTATAGTACATCTAATATAAATCAATAAAACAAAATGAATATTATAGGCTTTGTTGAATTAGAGATTGAACTTGAACTAAATGCAAGGAACTAAACTAGGGAGTACACTGTGTAACCCTCACCTGGTTACTCTATGTTGTAAGATGATACTTAGAATATCCAAAAATCACTAGGGGCATATGAATCAATTACATACCCAATTAATATATTGTCTCACATATCATTTCTTGAATTGTTGAAGAAATTGTCTAACCATCTCTATAGTATATTTGAAGCACTAGATCTTGACCATATTTTCTATGTCACACCTCCCCGTGAAGCACAAATCAATCATATTGATTTTGAAATACATCATATAGGGTAGAATGACAGAGACACTGAGTATGTATTTGATATAAGTAAAATTCCCTATGATGTTGAGATATTTAGGAGAGAGATCCTTTCTTGTATGTATAGGTGTGTATTTATAATAATTGTGTCCAGAAATCCATGATTGATGATGGGGATTCTATAAATGTGGTTCCCTTTTCCTTCTTACAAAATTTAGGTTAAGGAGAAACTAACTACTCTTAAACTATAAACACATTTCAAGGCTATAAATATCTCAATGAAACATCGATTGGAAAAATATTTCTCCATATTTCCCTTGGGACAAAAAGTATCCTAACGAAATTCTACATCAGAAATAGAGAAATAAAATACAACATATAATTACGGATACCATGAATTCATAGGATGAAGGCTATCCCTTCTAACATATTCTAGGAAGTTATGTTCTTACACTTAGGAAACATTTTTGTCACTTAGGGAGATCCCAGGCCATTTGATATACACTTGGAAAATATTATAAGAAAATGTGGAATTCATGTTGAATTTAAACTTTCAATGAACCAAATAGACAAACCAAACCAAATCCTTGAAAGGGTTTAGTTTTGACTACAAATGGATTGCGAATCTAGACATGGAAAATTTGAAGGAAATTGAACCTATAGAAAGAAAGATGAAAATATTTCTACCATAAAAATACTATCTACCAAAACTATGACTGAAATTATGAAACTCTTAGAAAATAACTCATCAATAACCCTTCCTTTTGACCCACATGGGGTTGGTAGTATTCTTAGCCTATCCTATCTTCCCATATATGATCTTGTGGATATATGTATGGTAAAAGTGTCATAAGTGGAAGAAGAGTATTCTAAGGAAACACCGATTCCTCTATTTCCCCCAATCTCTAGATGCTCCACTACAATGGAGGAAAAATGACGTTACAGAGAAGGTGTAAAAGTGATATTAACTTATGCTAAAGGTAAGATCATTCCATTTGGATTTATATTGGAATTTTAATCTACTAACAAGGGTACTAAATATGAATCCTTACTCTTAGGTCTCATATTCACAAAGAGTTTAGAAGTTCAAAACCTTAAAATCATCGAGGATTCATAATTGGTTGATAATAAAGTTTCCAAGGTATATGAGACTATAAAAGGACACCTCTAACTCTACAATGCCATTGTGTGTGAGATGAACAAAAATTTCAAATTTCTGCATAGAAGGTATTCCCATGGAGAGAAACCAACCAATTGATTTTATGGATTCTTATTCTTCATGGTTTTACCTAGATATGGATTTAATAAAAGCTAAGTTCATTGTGTACATAATATCGGAACCCCTGATACAGAAGATACCTAACACCATAATTATCCATTATCTATAAACTAAGAACAAATTAGTTACTACGGGATTCACTAAAAATGACGAAGTAATCCTAGGATTCTTGCACGCATATGATGATCTTCCCCAACTCACCACAAAATAAGTTTTTAAATCATTCCCCATTCTTCATCTTACTTTGGAGAAAAATCCAAATCAATCCATTTTATGCAAGAATTCAAAATTTGTGAAGTAGAGGAGGAACTATTTAAACTTCCCCCACTCCCTCATAATTAAAGGAAGAGAATGTTTCTTTAATACAAAGTACTATTGAAATAAACCTCATAATCGACACAAATCCTAAGATTCTAAAACTGGGTTCTTCAGTATTCCCTAAGGAAGTGGAGGAACATTCTAATATTCTTAAGGAGCATTCTTGAGCCTTTTATTCTACCTATAAGGACACAACTAAATTTTATCTTGACATAGTCGTCCATAACTTGGTCACTAAACTTGATGCTAAACCCATTAAGAAAAAAATAATACTAATCAAACCAAAGGTTTCTTCAATTTCAAATAATAAGTAATGAAACTTCTATAAGAAGGGGTTATCAAGTGGGTGGACTACTATATGTGGTTATCCAACATCATCTTAATCCTTAAGAAGAATGGAAAGATCATTATTTGCATCGATTTTTGAGACATTAGCAAAGATTGTCTAAAGGATGAATTATCATTTCCATCCATATATGTTATTATTGACACAATGACCATGTATGAGTTATTTTCCCTTATGGATGGGTTTTTTGGGTTACCCCAAATTAGGATATTTGAGGATAACAAAACCAAGATAAATTTCACTACTCTTTAGGGAAGCTTTTGTTACATAGTCATGCCTTTTGGATTAAATAACTATAATGCCACTTATAAAACGAAGATTAGCTATATCTTCCATGACCTCATTTAAAAAATTATTGAAATGTATGTGAACAACCTACTAGAAAATGATAGAGAGAGGGGTGATCACCCTAAAGTCCTTTGTATCATTCTCTCTCACTTGAATGATTATAGTGTCACATTGAATCCTAAAAATGTGTCTTTGAATTGATAGGGGAAAATTAAAGGTTACATCATATCATCCTAAGGGATCAATATAAATCCCACATAAATTCATGAAATTTTTGAGATGAATCTACCTATAAATGAATCTAACATTAGATCATTTCTTGTAGAACTTGGGGAAATATGAAGATTTATTTTTGACCTTGTGCCATACACCCCATTAATAATATCCTCAAGAAAACATGTTGTAACACTTGGAATAAATAATGTCTTAACACCTTTGAGTTAGTAAATAAATTTCTCTTGTCCCCACAAACTATCATGCCACCCAAATATGATCATCTTTTAATCCTCTGTTCCAGGGCCATAGATGTATCCCTCACATGCATGTTAGGAAAAGACGATGATAACAGTCGAGAGCATTCCATCTACTACATTAGCCTCTTCTTTCTCGATTAAAAAACTAGGTGTACCCAAGCAGAGAAATAGTGTCTCGCCATTTTCTTTGCAACCAAAGGAATAAGGAATTACATGCTTAACCAAGAAACATGATTCATTGTTAAGTTATATCAGCTGAATACTTTCCTCACCCAAGTAGATTTATCTAAAAAGGATGGTTGTTTCATAACTTTCATGAGGGATTTTGAGATGAAATATGTAAATCAGAAAGTGTTTAATGGAAAAATCATTACTGAATAATTGGCCAACAATCCATTGGATTGTGGTGAGCCAATCAATTTAGATTTACCTAATGAATACATTTGATATCTTGGAAAAACTCTAATCACATCTTGTTCATGGTACACCAATGTAATAAACTATATAGTAGATCAAACACGTACCCATAATGAGATAAATTTCAATGAAGATGGTGAATTCATGTCATATCCGCTACGTATGCTATCATCAAAGAGGTTTGGTGCTGAAAGGATTTTGATGATTTACAACAATAGTGCAAAATCTAACAACCAAAATAGCCATTCATCATAGTTTTGGAAAACCAAGTAATAAAAGTGTAAAACTCTTTGTGTGTGTGTACATGTGTGTGTGTGTGTGTGTGTGTGTGTGTGTGTGTGTGTGTGTGTGTGTGTGTGTGTGTGTGTGTGTGTGTGTGTGTGTGTGTGAGGCTAGAATACCCTAAGCAATCAAAATCCTAGATGTTAAACAAATCATCGTGTTATACTATATAGGATCCCAATGTGGAATTAATCCTTATGAAGCTCTCCTAGATTCTCATTTAAGTGTTTAAAGATAACAAAACCCTTAGGGGTGCCCTTAAATGTCTCGTGAATACAATATTGTGGGCTAAATGTATATTATAGATTGTTCATAGTGTGGTAGTGGTGATATTTGGTGTGCATAAACTATGTGACATAACCCTAATGTTAATTGAAACCATTTTACAATTCTTGAATTTATTTTTCTGAAAAATTTAAAATTTCACATGATGTTATGGCTCTTTGATCCTTGCATGATTTTATATAAAAGGGGGATAGAATCCTTGACCTAGATTTTATAGGGACATGTAGTAGAAACTACCCTAGATTATGTAAAGACAATTTAACTAGATTGAGGAACCCTTTTAGTTATTTTGGAAATATTTTTAACTATACTAACTTGTAATAATTTTAGGTGAGTTATAATTTGATAACTACTTGCTTGTATATTACTCTATAGGAAAGATAATTTGATAATTCTAATGCTAGGAAGATGAAATGACCAAAAGAATGATTTTTAATCAAAAGAAAAAAAATTGATTAAGAAGGGTAAGGATCATATAGGTTATAAATTACCAAACCTAACATGGAGACCCTTCCTTGTGATTTTGGATAAGATAGAGAAACTCCTCAAATCAAATTTGTGCAATGAATATCAAATGTGTTATGCCACTTTCATTAAATAATATCTCTTGATTTGTCAATAGAGTAAGGCGTAATGATAAGAAATTTCATATGAATGGATAGAAAGTTCTGATGAGAATAGATCATAAGAATGTAAAAATGGTGCCTTTCATATTACGGATATAAGGTACAACTTGGTAGTGCACAAAGATAAGTTATCAAATCTTAGTGTCTACAACTTATAATGGATCTCCTTTATCCCCCAATGAAGCATAATAGTGGACAAACTAAGAGATTTGCTAATTTTTTGAGTAGGTTCATTCATTTTATTACATAAATGAGATTAGAAGTTATTGGTTTTTAATATGTAAAGGATTTGTATGTGCGAGGTCAAGCATTAAATGAAGCACGGGCTTGTAAAACACTTGTAGGTGTTAACAGGTAGCCTCAATTGGACTAATTTTATAGCAAGGATTACTATTCAAAAATTAGCGTTATGCATTCTGAGAGGATAAATCTAGGATAATTTAATCATAGAGAACAAAAGTGGTGGATTAGTAAATAAATTTGAATTGGATAAAATGTAATCACAAATAGTAAAGAGTTACTTTTGGGTACATAAATATGTAGACGTGCATAAGTTTTTACATCATTGTAGTTTTTTCTAGTTGGATAAAGGAAGATTTCAAAATACAACATTGTACCAACCTCCTCCCATACCATAAACTCCTTCAGATGATATAAGTATAAATTTTGTCTTCGGTTTATGTAAGACGTGGAGAGGATTTGATTCGTTCGATTTTGTGGCAGAGAAATTTTCAAAGATGATAAATTATTTCACTTGCAGGTGGACTAGTGATGTGGCTCATATCTCATATATTTTATTCAAGGATATATTAAAGATACATATCATTTTTACATAGTACATGTGTGACATTATATAAATTTTATTGCTAAATTTTGAGAAACATGGTTGAAGAAATTGAATACCAGGTTACATATTTTATTCAACATAGTATTTGTTGACTGATGAAAAAACAAAAGTAGTGTATATAAGTCTTGAATATTGTTCTCATATGATTGTGTCAGAAATAAATCACCACTTAGGGAAAACATTTCACAGGTCCTCAAAAGCATCATCATTAGTCTCATAATTTATCTTCATTTATAACTTATACATCATTGACGCACTCATCTTACATCCTTATTAACTCTTGGTGATGAGCCCTAAAATCTACATTGATTGCGAAGAGAGTTAAAACTGGAGTAATTGACAACTTTATCTCTGGCTTCTTTTTTAGTTTCAAACTTTTCTATTTGGTCTTACATGAACCTACAATAGTAACAGATTTATTTTAAAATCATTTTATGGCTTCAGACACTATCTATCCAACGTATGCTATGTAGGTGCCCTCGTCCCCTATGAGCACCTATGACCCTTTTTTATCTTAATCACTTGCATTACTTGGGTCTCATAATTATCATTTGGGAATCATATTTTATTGATAATTCCTAACCATTCATATTTTCAATTACAAAATTCAACCAAGGGAATAATATAAATACATAGCTATGTGATCATAAATAAGGAACAAGATATAAGAATTATTACTATCACCTAAGTTTGCATTCAATGGAATTCAAGGAACTCAAATACATCCATCTAGCATCCATACAAGGGACAAAGGACTACATTTTATGCATACACAACATATGAAGGGTAAGTTAATTCTATTCCATACACACATTTTCATTTATCTAGAAAATCTAACCCATTAACTAGTGCATCTTGCATAGCGGATTCCTAGGGCACAATTTCAAACACTCACAAGAAATACTTGGAGTCTGAGATGTAGTGCAGTGCTCCATATCGTAAGTTCACTTTGTGGGTGACCTTAGAGGTTAGTTTGACAATCCCCATATTAATTTTTCCTTTTTTGACCTTTTTTACCCTGAAGCATCTCATAATAGTCATGTACATACTTCCATAACATGAAATTATCCAGGTGGGACACACAAGACTATCAACAACCAATATCATTCAAAACTAGTGGGTGACAAACACATTTGTGAGGAAATCAAGTTTCATACATTTTCATAGTTCATGGGTACAAAATTGGTAAGGCATATTGTGGTAGGACCAAGCACGTCCCGACCAACTAAGTTAAGGTCTGACTATCCTTATTAAATAGTAGATCAACTATGACTGTCTTCATAGTGGTGGATTTCAGCAGTTTCACACACAGTATAGATAGTCATGAGCAGAAAGTACAAAATTAGTTATACTCCTAATTCCTACAATCTAATCTAACAAGAAAATATTACTTTAGAGCTACTCATATCTCCATCAACTTAGTTAGCTTATCGCTCAAACTATATCTAACCTAGTTTCCACCCTATAGCATAGTTTACATTCATCCTTACTCTAAAAATAGGGTCTCTGAGAAAATCCTCCTACTCCTCTTCCTCCTCACTCTACTCTCTAGGATACTCATCACCCTTTACAAATGCCCATTGGTCAGGATCTTTCCTATCTTCCCCATTGTATTAGTCCATTTGGTTCAATTTCCACCTTCATCATAAGGTGAGTCATGGTCACTTATCCTAAATCATAGGTATTTTAGGAATGTCTGTGACATATGATATATTCTCCATCAAATAGGAATCTATCATAATTGTTTTTATCACAATAATTACGATCACCCCCAAAATGGTTTGGTTGTGAGTTGGGACATTTGGTGTAATTTGTGTAACATTGGTTCATCTCTCAAGCTGTGGGACTTACGCAATCTTGAGATAACCCTCCAGAGAAATATGGTTCTTTCTACCTAGACTACATGCCACTAACTAACCCTAATACTAGGTAAGAAAAATAATCCTAATCTATCCTTCCAAGGGACTAGGGAGAGAGAGTGCATGAAAAATAAACCTACACTAAAATCGGTGATACACCAGAAAAGGAGGTTGTTAATCACATATCCAACTACCTGAAAAGGAGAGAGGTGAGCAATGGAGAAGATGGAAAGGATGCACCACAGAACTAAAGATATAGTTCACACATAACATATTCATACCCATTAAACATAGCTTTCAAAACCTGTAATATAGCATCAAGAATATGCACAATACACCCTACAATGGAGAGAGGAAATTAGAGATCAAATAACTCATGCAAAGGATGGAAAAAAATGCATCACAAAAACATAGTTTATAGCTCCAATGAAGTATGCACAATAAAAAATTAGTGGGAAAGAATAAATAAAATGCCATTATAAATCTTGGAAAGGAGACTTAAGCTCTACATTTAATCCTAGCAGAGAAGAAAGAGAGAGGGAGCATGAAGGAAGAATTAACTAATCTCTCTTTACAAAATGAGCCCACAGATTACAATTTATAGAATGACAAGAAGGAGAGATAATGTAATCCCAAAATTTACTTTTCCAACCACTTGTCAAATAATAATAAATGACAGTGTAATTGATGGTATTTTAATTTTACAAAGGCTACCTCATGTTGTCCCATAACCTGCAAAGTTGAAGAAGGAATGATTTTCCATAACACATTAAATTGTACTTCCCAACCAACATCCAACAAATTAACTTGAACTAGGTTCGTTTCCTACAAAAATACATCCATTAATTATTCATAAATCCCTATAGGATTTATTGATCATTTGTGTTTGAGGGTCTCAAAGCCATAATTTGAATGACATAAATTTTGTGTGATTTTGTTAAGGGATGCTCAAGTTATGAGCTTTTGACTGCAGGTGGGTAGTTTGAGATTTTCACAGGCATTGCTTGCAATGTTACAAGACTGGGAATTAATTTCTTGGTTGGGAAATTAGACAATTTAATATATTTCATCTCCTTTTCTAAATGTTTTACATATCATTAGAATTTATGTTTTCATTTAAAATCTCTGGTGGGATCCATTAATCATTTTGTATTTTTTTAAATGAGGAGGGTCAACGTTTTAATGCTTTGATATGTTGTCATGCTTCTCGCTAGCTTGGCTGAGGTAGCTCTTATTTTAGCATAGTGATCTTCACTCGATATGTCGAGCTCTATTTGACCATGCGTTAGTTTATATTTAATTTCGAACCTACCCATTTTGCATGCTGACTCCTTATGGCTCTTGGCTCATCTCCCCACTTTTCCATGTGCATTGTATTGACGAACTCCCCACTGACAATCCTGAATCGGTGTCCTTCAATGTCCCACTCCTCATATTACCTTGGACTCAGTTTGTCTCCCATACTTCTAACTATCATCAACAAAATCACTTATTGATCAGTGATCCCCTTTCTTCATACACAATGTGTTATTACATGTGGAGGCCCCACACAATTTCATGACCTCCCCCTTTCCCTTACCTTTTGGAAGTGTGCCATGAGGACACGTGGCAAACCAATTCATTTATATTTCATCCATGGATTAGGAATTCCATTTTTCTTGACACACCAAACTTAAGCCTTTGCCTCAACTCGTTGGATCGATAAGCCCTTTCGCATTACTTCGTTATTTTTCCCAACTTCTTCACACGATCAGTCAAGCTTTCCTAGAATGAGCTCAAATTCTATACAATAGGGATGGATTGTTTTATATCATTTAGCCCATGCAATGTGTCTAATCCAATTTTTTTTGCAAGACTTTGGTGTCATGCCTATGATTCATGCATCGGCCATGCATTCTCACTGGCTCACATTTGCAAGCCCTTCCACAAGCTATTGGCTTTGTTAAGTCTTTGTGCATCTGTGTCAACCTCCCTATTAATAGCGGATGAGCTACCTACCTAGTGTTTTCCATGCAATGTAATTGAATATCTCCCCATGGTGTGTCTTTTGCCTATTCCTATTTCCATCTTGGGTCACCTTGATGTCCACGAACCATTTGGTGTTCACGATGGGCTTGCTTCTCCAATCCAACTCCAATGGCCTTGATAGAGTGGCTTGATTCCCTCTTATAATTCACTGCAACCAGTTAGGGTAATTGGTTCAAATAATTATCCACAAATGAGCTTGAATGCACAAATTGATAGACCTTCAGTTCGTCATGCTTGATGGCTATTGATTTGCCATTTTTTTCTTTGAGCTAGTCATGTTGTGATGATGAATTATCCATTTGGGTGCCTTAGCCCATCAGTCAAACATCTCATCTATTGGAAAAGGACTCAGTTGTGTGGGAAATATCTCAATCACCTTATTCACCTCATCACCCGACTTACACCCAATAACTCGATCATGTTTATTGGCTCGCTCTCCTTATAAGATAACTTGCATCTCAAAGGGGTAGTTCAATATCTTATAAAGCCAAATCAATTTTCATAACAGTAGCTCAACCTATAAAATGTAACTCCTTGGGAGCTCATTTTAGCATGAGCTCACCCCTATCAATGTAGATCAATCAAGAGTTTGAAACATAGCTTGGTACTCCTATGGGCAGCTCGGTTTTTTTCCAGAATAGCTCGACCACCAATGGTCATCTCTACAAGCACCCAAGGCATAATTTTTTTAATAATTATTCCACCCTTACCAAATCTTTTTAAGCTTCTGGGTCTCCTGAGGTGCATTAGGTACTTTATGGGGTATCATAGGAGATTTCTTCATGCGGCTTGCTAGTTGTCCAATTTCACCAGAGTAGCAAATTTGGATAACAATTTGATGACTCATGCGGAAATTTTCCTACTAAATGGAGCATGACCAGTTGTCTGTAGTAATCCATTAGGCATGGAGTCTGCATGATTATCATGACCTTATATGGACCTTGAAACTGTTGACCCTAGAATTCTTGGAATTTCATTGCTTGCTTTTGGAACTGCCTTCCACTTCTTGCACTCTCAACTTTCATAAGGAAATCCTGAAATTCATTTTGTGAGAGTAGAAAATTGTTTTCAAACATGAATTTCAATATTTCCCAACAACTACAATCTTCGAGGTTAAATGATGGAACATATCCTAAATTGGGATGTTGGCTAATCTTTGATTGCTTGTATGGGCATAGGGCTTGCTGTAGTTGTCCTTAGAGGGAATCATCAATATTTCCTCCATAATTGATTTTAGTTGCTCTGCATTTTTTTGATTTGAAGTTTGCAACTATTACATGCAACTATGAATCTCTCTGCTACAATAAATGAAAGGCCTGGTACATTGTACTACTTGGAGCAACATGAAAACAACTATATACAAATAAAAAAATATTACATGCCTCAAGAAATACATGCAGAGTGTGCAAAACCACTTCTTCTGTTGAAAGTAAACCTACTCCTACCCTATGCTAACCAAATAAATGGGAAACTAAATGAAACCTGACAATGGTAATGAGAAGTAGCTACCGTTCCTCACAATTGGTAACTATGAGGATGGTTGGGAAATAGTCACAACTCTTATTAGGAGAAAAAACCTATCTGCATGATGATTTCCCACTCTGTTCATCAAGGTATCAACAAGAAATATAACAAAGACATCTTCCAACTATTTCTCATAGGGTTCCAAGAGGTGTTGCCATTGATCCTTGGTACTTTGTGTCTCTTCCTCATACTTATAAGCAATCATGACCGGTTTTGGTTTCTCCCTTGGCTCTAGTGAATCCAAGTACCTTATAGGGCATGATATGATCCTTTGAATGTGACCATTGCTTTGAAACTTAACTCCAAAAATAGATTCTTCCTGTAGACCTTCCTGAAAAGGGGGTCTTCTTGTAACTTGATCTTCTTCTTTTTGCATATTTATAGACAATTGAGGTCCCCTTTAAGTGAATGGTATGGAATACAAGGAAGATTCCTTATCTTTTCCTTCCTCTACATCTGGTGTGACACTTGAAAGATCAAAATCTTCCAACTTCGATTTAAGAGGCATGTTGCAAACTGCAGGTTTTCCTTACACGTTTTCCTCTATGGCGGAAGGTTTTTGTGGTTGAAGGATGAATGATGGGGTAGTGAAAGTTGTAATTTCTATAGGTTCTTCCTCATCAAAACATCCTTCCAAATCTAATAAACATTTGAGCTCCCCACTATCCTATTGTGACAAATCTTCTTCTTCTTTTTGGACTGATTTTACAGCTTGAATTGGATCAGTATTCTCTTCAAATAAAGTGCCATTATGGACACTACATTCAGAGCATACAGACTGCTGGTCTTCTTCTTATTTTATTGCTGTAACAAAATCAACCTCAGCCACCACTATCTCATAAACTTGACCTCCTCCTTTGGCTTTACCAGTAAGGGAATATTTTCAATTCCAAATTTAAGATCCCATATTTTCAATTCTTTTATCATTTCTTGTTGGCGGGGCTCTTCCTCTTATTTTCCTTGGCTGGTTTTTTGATCGTTTTCTTCCTAAGATGAACTTGGTGATGTAAGAGGAGGGATGGGTTGGGTTACAATTGGTTTTGAAATTGTTTGTGGTGGTGGGGGAGGTAGAACTTCCTGTTTGTTTAGAGGGGATGAATGTTTGGAAGGGAAAGGGGCAGAAGAATTAAGACTAGATGGAAGACTAGAAGATGGAGAAGTGAATTCCATAATAGGGGCAACATGTGAGAAACTTTGAAATTGAAACTTAGGATAAGATGGTGCTAGTTGGGGAATGGGAAGAGGGTTGTGGTGTGAAAATTATAAATTTTCCCATTGACCTGCAAAATATTCAACATCTTTAACCCATTCTTCAAGATGGGGAAACATCTCAGTGATGTAACTGAGTTTTTCTTGTGGGATGAAATAGCTTGGACTAGGGCCTTCCCATGGACAAGGGACCCTAAATCTAATATTGAATGCTTTCTCTTGATTTGTAACCCAAGCCTACATCATACATACTTCCAATTTTTATATCTTCAATTATAACTCCATATTCTCATGCACAAGATATCCCCCATAATTAACATTCTCTTTCTCTTCCAAAGCTGTAGTCTGGCATGTATCCAAACTGATATGCATATTGATCTTGTAAGTATGCTCATTTCTGATTTTCTTCATATCATGGGTTTGAAGGAGGTTGATAATAAATTGAGAATGATTTTTTCATGCTTAGAGGAGAGTATGGACTGTATAAAAGCGGCTGCAAGTGTGAATGCTATTGTAGGAATGAAGCCATGATTGCACAACTTCATAGAATGGAAGAAATTGAAAGATATGGGAATAAAATGGATGGAAGAATGGTCTTCCACTTCATAGATTGGGTTTTTTAGACCAAATGGAGTCACTAGATGTGTTTTCATATGCTTCCAAAATATTGAAATTTTAATAGGAACACACCACCCTGCTAAAAAGAAGTCTGATACAAATGTTTGGGTCTGTACTCCAACTAATGATTTTCTTGAAATGGAACACCTTTGAAAGATAAAACTTTGACCTCTTTGATGCCCCACTAGGAATTCCATAATGGTTATCACCAAATTATGGCTCCCCTAAAAGGCTCGGGCATGGATGGGCTATTTGGTGTAATTTACGTAACATTGGATCATCCCTCAAGCTGTGAGACTTGCGGGATTGAGATGACCCTCTAGAGAAGGTTCGTTCTTACTCCTAAACTACCTTCTACAAGCTAATCCTAATATAGGTAAGTAAAATAATCCTAATCTAACCTTCCAAGGGACCAAGGAGAGAGAGTGATGAAAGTAAACCTACACTAACATCAGTGATACACCAGAAAAGGAGGTGGTTAATCACAATCCAACTACCTGAAGTATAGAGAGGTGAGAAATGGAGAGGGTGGACAATATGCACCACAAACCTGAGATAGATTCACATAGAACACCATTTCATACCCATTAAACAAAGCTCCCAAAAACCTTCAATAAGCATCAGAATATGCACAGTATACCCTACAATGAAGAGAGGCAAGTAGAGACAATAAAATATGTGAATGATGGACAAAATGCATCACAAAAACATAGTTTATTTCTCCATGAATTTACATAGTACATTATTAGTAGGAAAGAGGCAGGGAAATTCCATTACAAGATTGGGAAGGAGGATTAAGCTCCACATTCAACCCTAGAAGAGAAGAAAGAGAGAGAGGTAGGAAGGAAAAATGACTAACTCCCTTTATAATTGCCCTAGATTACAATTTATAGAATGAGATGGAGGGAGAGAATGAAATCCCGAAATTTATTTTCCAACCACTTGCAAGTGATGATAAATGCATGTAATTAATGACAATTTTAATTTTAAAAGGATCCCCATGCTATCCCATGACCTGCAATAGAGAAGGAATGATTTCCCATGTTCATTTAATGCATTCCCAACCACCGCCAACAAAAAAACTAAATTGAGATTTTTTATACGAAATTCTCCATAAAATATTATTTAATCCCTAAATTTATTTGCTTTTGTGTGTTGGTCTTAGATCCATGATTCCAAAAAGATAAATTTTGAGTGATTTCATTAAGGGATGCTCAAGTTATGAGCTTCTGAGTGAAGGTGGGTAATTTGGATTTGCTAGACATTCCCTCACTATTACGGGACTAAGAATTAATTTCTTGGTTGGGAAAAGAAAATTTAATAATGTCCTCTCCTTTCTCAATGTTTCACATCTTTAGAATCATTTTTACATTAAATTTCTATGGGCCCATCATCATTTGGTTTTGTTGCCTATTTATTTTGGGGGGGCTGGATTTAATTCTTAGAGTGTTTTATGTTTCTAGCCAGCTCTACCAGCTCGGCTGAGCTGGCTCTCCTTTTATCATCAAGCTCTTCTTTACCTTTTATGAGCTCTATTTGACCATGTGTTAGTATGTCTTGAATGCTGAACCTACCCATTTTTTATGCTGACTCCTTATGGATCCAAGCTCGGCTCCCCACTTTTACATGTGCATTGAAATGAACACTCCTCTCTGACTTGGTGAGTCATTGTACTTCAATTATGACTCCTCATATTGCCTCAAACTTGCTCTGTCTTCCATACTTCCACCTATCATTGACCAACTCAATTCTTGATCAGCAAGCCCCTTTCTTTGTGCACTATGTGCTAGTACACATGGAGGTGCCACGTAATTTCAGGACCTCCCCCTCCCTTACCTTTTGGAAGTGCACCATAAGGACACGTGTCAACCCCATTCATTTCCATTTCACCTGTGGCCTAGAATTTTTTTTGGCTCGATGCACTAAGCTTAAGCCTTCACCTCAAATCGTTGGCTCGAAGAGCCCTTTCAAATTACTTCATCATTTTTCCCTACTTCTTCATATGACCATTCAAGCTTTCTCAGACTGAGATCAATTTCTTTATAATGGAGAGGAATTGGTTTATATCCTTTGGCCCGTGAATGTGTCTGATCCAAAATCATTCATAAGACTTAGATGCCATGCCTATGATTCACACATCATCCATGCATTCTCGCTAGATCACATTCGTGAGCCCTTCCATGAGTTCTTAGTTTTGTTTAGTCTTTTTACATCTGTGTCAACCTCCCTTTCAATAGAAGCTGAGCTACCTGTGTAGTGTGGCCTATGAAATGCAATTGAATATCTCCCCATGGTGTGTCTTTTTCCTATGCCTATTTCCATCTTGGGCCACCTTGATGTCCACGATCCATTCAGTGTTCTCGACGGGATTGCTTTTCCAATCCAACTCTAATGGCCTCGACAAATCAACTTGATTCCCTCTTGTAATTCACTGAAACTATTTAGGGTAATTAGCTAAAAAAACTATCCACGCAATCCCATCATTTTATATATTGGCCCAGTGAGCCCGAATGCACAACTCGATAAACCTTCAACTCATCATGCCTGATGTCTATTGATTTTCCATTATTTCCTTCAAGCTAGTCACATTGTGATGATGAATTCTCTGTCTGGTTGCCTTAGCCCATCGGTAGAACAAATCAACTATTGGAAAAGGACTCGGTTGTGTGTGGATTAGATCAACCACATTATTCACCTCATCACCTGATTTATGCCCAAAAATTGATCATGTTTATTGGGTCGCTCTTCTTATAATAGAACTCGGGTCTTGAAGGGGTAGCTCGTTCTTTCTTAGAGCCATCTCACTTTTCATAATAGTATCTTGACCTCTAAAATTCAACTCACTGAGAGATCATTTTATTATGATCTCACCCCTATTGATGTAGCTCGATCAAGAGCTTGAAAAATAACTCGGTGATCCTCTGAACAATGCGGTTTGTTGCTAGAATAGCTCAACCACAAAAGGTCAGCTCTACAAGCACCCAAGGCATAATTTTTTAAGAATTCTTCCACCCTTACCAAATCTTGTCAATCTTCTGGGTATCTTGAGGTGCATTAGGTTCTTTATGGGGTGTCGAAGGAGCTTTATCCATGTGTCTTGTTGGTTGTCCAATTTCACCAGAGTAGTGAAATTGGATGAAAGTTGTCACATGCATCACATGTGTCGTATGGAATATAGGAGTTACATTCCACTTTTGAATTATAAATCCTTTCTTCCTTATGGAGGTATGATGATTCTAGGCATGGGAGTTACACAACACTCTCAATATGTACTTTCTCCTCTTTGATCTATGAGGATGAGTAGACCATTTTATTTTTGTATTCACAATTTCCTTGAGTCAAGATTTTATTTTTAATTACTTGGAGAAATTTCACGTTATCGTTCGAGTGCAACTTTGTTGATGTGCACTCCATTATGGAATATCTTTTTTCCCTCTTTCATGGTATCAAGGAATTATCTCAGTAATCATTGCGCTCGTATTACTTATTGATTACTCTCAATTTCATGTTTATTTCATCTCCTAGTGTAATATTTGATTCGTATTGGACTGCATTAAATATTTTATTATTTTTGGTTATTTTAGTGTTTGGAAAGTAATATGCTTAGTTTTCTCTATATTTCTATGTGTTTAGATCTCCAGGTTCAGTGTGAAAATTATGGATTTTATAGGTTAAGGTTTTTGTGGCGGGATCTTGTTTTCTAGGCTCAACTTGGCCTTCAACTAACCTTTGACCATAGAGTTTTCCCAACTCACCCCACCAATTTTCATTACCTTTTATAATTCCATTGTGCCCAAATCACCTTCTCTGTACCCTTTTTCACTTGTTGATCCTAAGTTTTACCTCTTCTACTTGCACCGAGCTCTCCAAACTCCTTTCTCTGCACATGGTTCTACTGACATGAACCCTATGTGGATTGCTTTCACTATGTTTTTGTTACCCTACACTGGTTTGAGGCCCTTTCCTTACTGTAGAGTTTTCCCAATATCATTGACCCTACACTTGTTTCCATATTGGCTCACCCGATCAAACTCTATATTGAGTCCCAACTCACTCTGCCTTGTTGATCAAACCCAGCTCCATGCACAACTTGAGCTTGCCACACCCTCTCACTAGCTTCTTAGGCATATTTTCTTTCTATTTTTTCCTAGTGCAACTCACCCATGGGAACCATAAAAAATCAATCCTAAACTCATCGATTTGTCTGGGACCTATCTTAGCACTATGTATCCTCTTTTCCTCAGCTCCATTTCCTATGGATCACAATTCAATTTGCATAAGATCCCTTCCTCATCTTCTGACTCACTACATCAAATCTTACCTTTACATTTGCTCAAAATTTTATCTCCAAGTTCTTCATTGAATCACTAATTTTACAGATTTAACTAATCTTGTTGAGCTATTTCCATCATGTTGAGTTACAAATGCTAGATCAGTTAGTCAAAACTTGATCCCAACACGGATATTTCTCAACATCAACTCACCCACCGATCAACCTAACTCACCAACCAGATCATCGAGTTAAAATGGCCCAAAGGAAATTTAATCCAAGGGTTAATTAAATTAAGAAGATTATGTTTTTTTGGGATTAAATAGGGTTATTGTGATTGTCTTGGACCATTTTTCAGGTCTTCCCAATGTACCCACGCTCTTGTTGTTGCTTGTGGGTTAGTAAGCGTGTCTTCCAAAAACTTGTGGAAATGGATCCAAATCACAACATGAGAAGTTTTTTCTCATACAGAACTCTCTCTTTCCCCTTATTACTTGTTTTACACCTTTTTCGTGCTTGTTATGGCTTCATATCATCGCACATAATTTAAAATTATTTCGGTCTCCACACTTGCATGGATTCATCCAATTGAAAGGTGAGTGGACAAATATTCCATGTCGCATGAAAAAATCATATTGTAATCAATGCAATAATTATAAAGTACTACAAATAGGGGTAAAAATATTATTTTTTGGTGTGTGCGTATTTCCTTTTTTTCTACATTTTGTATTTCTCTTTCTTCATGATGGATGTGAATGTTGCTTTTTTCACAACATTTAACTTTCATGAATAGAAATCCAAAATGATAATCAAACTAGGGGTAAATGGTTATACCACATCACTATGCAAGTGGAGAAAGAACCAATAGTCAAACCTCATAAATCTAAATGATTCAATCGATATGACGAAGCATTAGGTATCCTTTTTATGTCCATTTCTCTCGACCTTCTCTTTTAAATTGATTCTTTCGAAATACATGACAGATATTGGAAAAATATAGATGGTATGTTTGGAAAACAAGATGACATGAGAGATCATGAGTTAGAGAATGAACTCCTAAATATGACTCCTAGTAACTTTGATAACCTACACGGATTATTCTCTAAAATTTTCCACACAAGAATATTGTTGAAATAATGTGGAGTTTATGAGAAGGATTCCCAACTTATCTTATCCATTCTCTCTAATCTTGGCCCCAAATACTCTATCTTTGTCTCTACCCTTCACATGACAAAAGAAATCTTAGGGACTTCTTAGAAGATGCCCTCATTCGAAAAAATATTCATCCCCACTCATTCAAGAACAAGAAAAGGTGATTTAAATGGGAGCAATAAAGTCTAATTCACATGCCATAATAACATGTACTAGTAAAGGAAAGGAGAATAAACAAGAGAAGAAATAGAAGAAAAAGGACTAACCTAAGAAGGAAGCTAAGTCCACCCAATCCAAATCCAACACGAACACTTCTTCCTCTACTTATGAATCTAAAACAAATAAGGAGAAGTGAAAGTGTTCCTATTACAAGAAGTTGGGACATGAAGAACATTAATGCATGAGAAAAAAAATGGACCACCTAACTCATTTACCTGAGAAGCATAATATAGGCGTTCGTGAGTTTCTCAAGCACAATGCTATGAAACCTGAGTCTTCTAAGGAAAAGGAAGATAATTATGAGATAAAGAAAGGAAAATCCCTTGTAGAAATATTTTCTTGGTCATTGACATGGGTTATAGATTTAGGTTCCTCACACCACATGCATTCCTCATATGTTAGCTTTTTCAAAATTAAACTATGTGGTATGTCTCAAATCACTCTAGGTGATGACACATCTATGTCAATTGCTGGTAGTGGATCGATGGAAGTATATGGTTGAACCTTTAATAATGTTCTAAGTGTTCCTAATATCTCCACAAATCTACTATTAGTTTACCAAATCAACCTTATTATTCAAGTAATACGAGTGAAATTTAACTCTAACTCGGTGATCATTAGAGATATTCATAGTGAGACTATAGTGGCTAAAGGAAAGGTAGATCATCAGGTCCTGTTGTACACTTTTTCCCACTACATTTTTTACTCACAGAGATGAGGTTAGTAAGATATGAGATGAACGTTTTGTCCATTTAAACTATCGTTACCTTTAAAAATTGAGCCAACATTATATGGTCAATGGGTTACCTCAAGTTAATTTTTCAAAGGTTATTTGTGAGGGTTGTTCCATTGGGAAGTACCCTAAAGAGAAATTAGGAAAGGGAAAAACCTAGAGAACCTCTCATCCCTTAGATATTTTTCATAGTGACATTTCAAAACCCTTTCTGTATCCTTCGTTCACTAGGGCTCTCTACATAATTACCTTCATCGATGAATTTTAACGTTATACGTGGGTTTACGTTCTCAAATAGAAATAATAATTCTTTGATCAATTTTGAGTCTTCAAGGTTTTCATTGAGAAACAATCTGAAATGTCTATCAATTTTCTTAGAACTAATAATTGAGGCAAATATGTGAGCAATAGCTTCGATGGTTTTTACACTTCCAAAGGGATTTATTTACAGTGTACAGTTTTGTATAGACCTTTATAAAATAGAGTTATAGAAATAAATAATAGAACTCTTAAGGAGATGGCCACTTGTATGATTCATTCTAACTTCATTCTTGTGTAGTATTGGGATGAAGCCATGAAGTATGCTTGTTACATTCATAACTGAATTCCGCACAAAGAAGTATAAGTGATGAAACCCTTTAAGGATTTATATGGATAAAAACCTGATGTTGAACACTTTTGTGTCTTTGATTCAACTGTAATGGCTCATATATCCAAAAAGAAAAAAAGGCCTTGGAACCTCAATCCAAAAATTGTATCTTCATCAGGTATCCTGAAGGCATGAAGGGTTAGTGAATTTTGAACCCCACCACTCATCATATCTATATTGAGAGAAGCGTGAAATTCCAAGAGTTTTCTTCTACTTCCACTTCTCAACCCATTGAGGCCACTTTGCCCCTCTTTGAACACGATTCAGACTCTTCTGGTGATCTTGCCGAGCCTCTTACTCATGATCCTCCCTCTCCTCCCCTCTTTCTCCTCCCCTTCCTCCCACTCTAGAATTTACTGATTCTGATAGTATTATGCTCATATAGAAATTTTTCATTCTGAAACAAAGCTAACACCTAGTAGCTACTAAGTAATCAATAAAACCTACTATAGAACCATCAAGATAAGAGCTTATGACAAACAAATTCTTCAATGCATGAACAATCTCAAATCAAAATGCTAAGCTATTTATTACTCTCTAGATTTCTAATCTAAAAAATAAACCTATTTAAATCACTTTAGCAATCAAAAGAGAGTGATTTCCTCAAGGTTTTGAACATCGAATCTCACCAAAACATGGTTACAAGGCTATTTTTGGATCTGCTCATGCTCTTCAATTTGAGAGAATGGATACAAGATGGAGAAGCTAATTCATTTAATGGAGAATGGCTCAAGATCAAAATGCCTATAGTTTATCCTAGGGAAAATAAGGTGTAAGAAGAAAGGTAAGAGGGAGTGTTTATTATATAGCTTGCTTGAACTGGAAAGGCTAGAAAATTGATGAATATGGGATAAACCCAAAAGAGGAAATACAAAATCCATGTATGTTTAATAAAGTGTGTGCAATTTATGGGAGTTGAAAAGGGGTTTAATTAATCAAAGTTGATTAATTAATAGAAGGAGATATACTTATAGAAGCTTTAGAAGAAAGTGAGTATGATTCAAGATATTTTAAGAGAGGAAATGGTTCAGTAAATGAAAGTTTATTGATTTAGATTAGTGGTCATAATTAATTAAGAGTAATTAATTGACCTAGGTAGAAGTGGATGTTAATTAACGAAAGGTCATTAATCAGAATTCTAAGTGATAGGAGGTCTAATTAATTAGCGAAATGTAATTAATTAACAATGATAAAAGGATATTGGTGGTTAATTGATGAAGTTTCATCAATTTACGAGAAAGAGGATAGTTAGTGGAATTTAGGTATTAAAATTGGTTGACCAGATTCTAGGTGTCTACATTTTTCCCTCTTTGGGGTGGCGTAAGCGACACCACTTCAAAGATAGTAGATTAATATAGACAAGTGAATTTTGAAGAGATAGAAGAAAAATTAGTAGAGTGAAGGATTCCCCCTTGAGTTTCGATGGGGTGATGAAAGAGGTCGATCAACGATCGAAAAGATGAAGAGAACAGGCCAAAGCGGGGGTAAATCTCATTGCAATGAGAGACAGACGATGACATACTGAATATAGATATAGAGTAGAGATGTGGGCATCAATCCCCACATAATACCAGTACAAATTCTTTTGTTGAAAATTTTATGGGGGCATCATTGTGAATCACAAGATATGATTTTATTAACAAATCTGTAGAAATGATTTGTTGAAGGTGATCCCTATTGCCCCAAGTGAGTTGGAAGAATATTGTTGATAGAAGAGAATGATATGGGAGAAAAATGAAGATGAAGGGGATGGAAATATCATGCATTCAGTTGGTATAGAAACCACTTTATATCATCATATTACAAGTGATCTACGTCATCAGTCCTTATTAAAATATACGCATACAAAAAAAGTGTATCATGACATGAAAATCCAAAACATGAACATTTGTTCATTTCCAAAGAACTAACTCAATGTAATATGCAAAATACAATGCAATACAAGAAATTAAACAAGATAACCTAATAGGGAAATAAGTATAAACACACATACTCAAACAAACACCGTTTAAGACAATTACACAAATGTTTTCGTTATCAAGCTTTGATTCTGACCCATGTAAATTAGCGATAAGGGTTAAGAATGGCACCCCAAGTAAGGATAAATGAAAGGTGGATAAGTGAAGGATAAAAAATTCCAATGAAAAAGAAATAGTGCCCTAGGAAACTGCCCTAAGCAATGTGTTCGTGCAAGGGAAGAAAGAGATATCAAACAAACCAACGTTTTTTGATGGAGGGTAGATCCAAATGATCCACGAGTCGTGCAAAAGAACAAGTGAGATTCAAAGAAATATGTTTTGTAGGATGATTTTTTATGTTTGAATATAATGCATTTGACATAGATTTTAGCTGCATGCATGTCGTTTACCGATATTTGAAAAATTTAGATTTTTTATGATTTTCTGGATTTTTAAACGATTTTACCTTTTTTAAAGATTTTTTAATTGTTGCAAATTTTTAGGATTTAGGATTTTGTAGAAGAATTATGGTAGAGAGGATCAGCTAGAAACAAGAAATATGCCCAAGGGAGAAGAAAGAGGTGTCAGGTAGCAAAAAATTCCCCAATGTAGCAAAAATGTGGAAAAAAATGATTATTTAATAAAAATAATTACAACGTTGGGTGGTAGAAAGTAAAATAATCATGGTGATCACATCACCTCCCAGGACCATCTTGATGAGTGAAAATAACCATGGGGGGTCAAAATAGCTTATATATACCTATCCATGGGGTTTAAATAAACACAACTCATTATTTGGTACAAAACTCTACCAGTTTGAGTATTGATTTTTCCCTGATGTGCAGGAGAGATGGCTCAAGTTCATGTCCATACGAGACATGTAGACACCATTTGAGAGTACATGTGGGATCCTAGAAATGGACCCTAAGTATGTGACACAAAAACCTTGGATTTATAGCTCATTTATTACATTTATTAGGGGTTAGGAAATTATGTAGAAGCATATGCATGACCCTTGGGGAATGCATGCATTGTCAGGGGGGCACATGTGTGGATGGACCACACATGCACTGTGGGAACACATTTGCTAGGATAGGTTTTGACATGTGCATGGGTGTGCATGTACCAGATGGTGTGTATGTGCGAGGGTTAGTGATAGGTATGGACATGGGTGCACATGTGCCAAATGGGGCGTGTATGCGTTGTTAGGGGCACACATGCACCAGAAACGGTGCTCATATGCTGAAAAGACCTCATTAGTGCTTAATAGTAAGCACTTGAATGAGAAATTAGGTTTTTAGGGTACCTTGGAAGAAATTAGGAGAATGTTTAGAATAATGTAGGAGTGAAATAAAAGAAAATTAGATGACTTACTTAGAAGAAATGAAGTTAATGATTGTGTTTCTTTATATTGTAAGGTGACCTTCCTATTTTGGAGACACGTGAGTGACATGTGAGGTTGCAATCCTTCTAGGAGACATTCACTCGGCATGAGTAGATCTACCTAGAGATGACTTTAGACATACTTAGACTTTTTTATGTGGCACAAATGCCACATATTTCATTGGATCACATCCTGCTGAGAGCCTTGGCTAAGAGATGAAAAAATAAGAGTTAGTGCTTTCTCTTCATTACTGGAGAGATGGCCATTACATTATAGGATGTGTGGTGGATTCTCATAGTTCAGATCCAGGGCCGACTGATAGAGTACAATGGGGATGCTACCCATATTACACAGTGTCTTGTAGAAATGTTTGACCTCTGGGATATATGCCAGAAGGGTATGAAAGTGTGGTTACATAGGTGCTTTAGTAATCATTGTATATCTCATGTAGCCACATATTTAATGGATCTTATCTATGACATTCTTCTTCTTGATAAGATGGGTACCTTCTTTCCATTAGGCCTAATAGGAGTTATTTATGGATTGATCAACAGAGAGATATTGTTGGAGAAAGTGTTTATTAACTCACTTATATTGGGATCTGCATCTTATTACTTACCTCATTCAGAAGATCGTGGACTAACAACTCTTCTTTAGATATGGGTGTGGGACCATATTTCCATTGGTCACCCTGTAGGAGTTCTTAGAGTTTGGGGTCCATATGATCCTTTGATGATGGGATGGGTGTTGATTAGTGATGAAATTCATGGTCACATAGGTGATATAGATTTCTCACTACACATTTGATGAGTTGTAGTTATGCATGGTGACCTGACACCCTTATAGGGCCTATCAGTGGCATGAGGATGTTGCAAAGTTGAGTGTAGAAATAGTGGAGCATTTCTTGATCAGAAATCATGATTAAATTATAGAGTGGTATAA
Organism: Taxus chinensis; assembly: GCA_019776745.2. Lineage (NCBI taxonomy): Eukaryota > Viridiplantae > Streptophyta > Pinopsida > Cupressales > Taxaceae > Taxus > Taxus chinensis. The sequence continues at coordinate 386,220,373 of CM034151.1, forward strand.
GGTAGATCATGTATAATGATAGTTTGGATGAGTGCATGGTATCCCTGACAATGAGATGTGGTATGGTCTCCATTCTAGGAAGACATTTGACATTGGTTCCCTCATCAGACCAAAGTGAGCCAAAGATGGTTTTGAGCAGATGGTGCCCCAACCATTGGTACATTTATGACACATTGATGATCTAGGGGAGATCAGTATATCATGCATGGTATTTTTAGTGCTCCTAGGGATATTGACAATTGTACATGCCTCCATTGATGCAGGAGTTGCGATAGCTGTAGAGGGATTATAGGGTAGAGCTTCTAGAGTGAGTTCTTTGAAGTTAGTGTAGTGGATTTTCTAAAACAAGGGACATGGCCAGGGGGTATAGGGTCAAATTCCTTCACAATAGCAGATCCCAATTCAATAGGTTCCCATATATGTACACTTATAGAAGGTTGACCCACATGGCCCAATACATATGCAGATACCACATGTTTCTTTTTTGCCACCACACGTGGAGAGTCCACCATAAAATCTTCCTAAGGATGGGTAGGATGGAGGAGGTGGAGATAGAGGCGGAGATGTACGTGGAGTTGGAGGAGTTAGAGGTGGGGATGGAGAGGGGTGGGGGATACCACCACATATCCCTTAAGGTAGGGGATGGATAGATACCTACAGGTCACCCTAACCTCCTAGGAAGATTATTAATATTGGTGGGGCTTAATATGTTTTGCAGAAGGTGGCCACTAAATGAGATCAATTTTAGATTGAGAGAGATCAACTAGTAGTATAAAGGATACAATTAGTTATAGAGCAAACTCAAGCTCTCACAGATGTGGCAAGACTTACCAAAAATATTACTTCGCTTAGACAGGCTGCCATGACATCAAGTGTACATGATGTATTCATTGATTTAGCCACAACAAGTGGTGAGGCTGCTTATTATAGGACTCTATACCATTTAACCATCCCATAGGGACATAGGGCCATTCCATTCAGCCAGTTGTCTCTCAACTATTCCAGATCTAGATCACACAGGAAATCTCAATCAATGAGATCTATACAGGGTCCTGTACGTACCCAAAATTGGATGGTATTGTACCACCAGAACGATGTTACACATGCCCCAATGATGATACAGGTCACCTCACAAGGTGTTCAGGATCTATAGAAGCTCACGAAGTATATGTTAGCATCCCAAATGCTTTATCCAAGTTCCTTGTGATTCTCTTTATCCTCTGCTATTCTTTTCCTAGGCTTTTGGCCTTCAGTGATGAAAACACCGCCCTGCCAGGGTGGTGGTCCTGTAACCGCTGCCCTGCCAGGGTGGTGGTCCTATAACCACCACCCTGCTCAGGGCGGCGGTCCTTTACGCATTTTCCAGCACGTTCTTTTGATTGTGACTTGCGTAATTTTTCAACTTTCACCAGCTTTTCTCAACCACCTTAGCTTGTACTAATGTTTTATGTTCCCTAGAATAGCGTTTCTTCATTGTTCAATGGTAAAAGAGTTCTAATAGGAATTACCTTTGGGTGAATGTGAAATCTATAAATAGCCAGCTTGTTTTCAAGAAAATGGCCCCTCAACTTCTCCTTTCCATTGTTTAGTCTTTGAATTTCTTGCTTAGAACTCATTCTATTTTCATTTTTACATCCATGCTACTTTTTCCTTTGCTATTATAAGCCATTTGATCTTCTTGATCCAGTATTTTTCATTGCTATTCATACAAATTAGTTTAGAGTAGAGTAGAGTCATTTGTAGATTAAATCCATTAGAGTTGCAGGTTGTGTTCTTCACAGAAGGTAGATTCTAGAATCTCTCAGTACACTTGTGTTGTATTGCCACAATAAATCTCGCTAGGAATTGCTTACACCAAGCTCTGTTACTTGTGCTATCCCTCTCCTACTTGCATTATATTCAGTCTATATCCAAAGTTGCCATTATTCAAAACACCTTTTCTGTTGATGCTAGAATATACACGCTCTTCTGGATTCACGTGAACATGAAGGAATGAGGAGATCATTCTGAGGGGACAAAATCATACACCACTGGATTCGCCACTGTTTTGCAAATTCTAGGTTTTATCTGTCAAAGTTCTAGTTAAAACATATCAAATAGAGTAGTGAAATATTTCATTTCAGTTAAATTTTATTTTCAATATTACCGGGGATGCTGTGGGGATTGATAGTTTCTCAGAAACTATGATTCATTCCTCACTTCTGAGGTAGGATCAAGAATCTTTAAATTAAGTCAATCAGTTATCTAGTTATTTAGGATAAACTCACAACTGCACAGGAAAGTAGCTATAATGGGCTACCTCGCTTGTTTTAATTTTGCTATTAGGTTAGTTGTCATTTTCTGAATATATTAGATTAGTTGCTCTTTCAATTCTATTAAAAATTCTATCAAAAATACAAAAAATAGAGGAATATATATATGTTGTAGATATATATTGCATAATTAGTTTATTTAATTTTAGTTAGGTTTATATTGATCTTATATTACAATCATGGGACCTAGGGAGCCCAGAGAATATGTATTTGAGCCAATCGTGCCTCAACCAAATTTTGTTGTAGCATTAACTGACATAGACCAAAATCTCAGAATTCAGGTCTTTCGAACAACAATAGACCTACAAGAAATTAGCACACAGCTAAGAGGATTAAACATAGAAGACGACAAAGAACACACATTCTGGTCAAATCAGCCAAATTATAGACTTCCTTGATAGATATCCATATGATTGTAGAAGGACCTGAAAGAGAAAAAACATTCGGTTTTGATCCACTAGTCCCACAGCCAGACACAAGAGACCTCCTCATTGATATAGACACTAAATTATGTATCCAAGTTTCCAAAACACTTGTTAGGTACTCTGAGAAAATCGTGTAACTTCTAGTTCTAAACGTAGAGGCCGAAAATGCATACGATTACTTGATACTCAGAATCAAGGGTTGACTCTTTATATGACCGTAGGAGGCCCACAACAACCACGAACTTATGGTTGTGATCCATAGGCTCCACAACCCAATGGGCCTATAAATCAATCAGATATTGACACCAGCTTGTGAATGCTGGTGTTTAGGTCCTCTCCACTTCCACCAGACATTATCACACAAATATCATTATTAAACATAGTAGCTAATCAAGCTAAATATTTCTGGACTAGACTAGAGAATCATCCATAAAACACCAAAGAGCCACTACATGTTTAGCGATTCCATTTTCATGACCTTGTTGGGAGATATATACGAATCACCCATAGGTCATCTTCCACGTATCCCACAACCCATAGATTAGATCACGCTAGAGCTTGATATTTATTGGAGCCTTCAAGCAGCTATGCTCACTGAATGATCTATCACACCGGTTTAGGTTAGGAGGGCCTTCTTTTCCTTAGATTCGTAGATCCCATTATTGTGTGTTGAAGACATAATATTACCTAACTAGCTTATATACACCCCGTGTGTATTCCATCCCCACCGGCTATCTCGGCATGACCTCGAGAGGTCAGGTGCGAGGAAGAGTTACTTGTAGATTCCCATGCTCGCATGTCACTTTTCCATCTTACAAAATTGGTGAACCCAACATGAAATTCTTACCTTCTAGTTCAGAGTCTTATTTCTACTTATTCTTCCAATTAGTATACTTTTCATGTTTTCTACCTCATTAGCCTTCACATTAGCTTCACCGAAAAAATTAGTGAACCCGACGTGAATCAAACTAATATTCCTCTTTCTATTTTCTTTTCTTTCATCCACCTTCACTCTTTCCCATTATTCTACGGGTATTCATATACCTCCCAAATATATTGGGATACGATGCATATAGTAGACCCCTCCTAGGTCTTGAAGCATACTATGATCAACTAAATAGACAACCATCACCCTCGCTCTTAGCATGGGGTGAAAGCTATTCAACTAACTGATTTTCAACACAAACTCCACCTCAAAGGACTAGATAGAGTTCTTCTTTCCAAATAAAGGAGTTGGATCAGCTCACTCAAACGTAATAACCAGAGCCTTCAGGCTCAAACAATATGATGCTCACTGGAGAATTTGGTTCATCTCCTCAGGTGTTGCTTAGACCAAAAATTAATAGACAGTCAGATCCATATCTGTTTTTATATGATGAATACTTAGCACGTTATGCTAGGAGTGAACAACGCTCTCAAAATATATACCCGCCTATAGGAGGTTTGCAAACACAACTCGAGGTCTCATTCTAAGAAAACACCCCCATTCCTCCACCTATAGGAAGTGCCCTCGATGAAACTTGGCAGGGCACTGATCAATTCATAGTAGGGTACCATATGCTTATACAACCTCAAGATATACAACAACCACCACTAAGGCAAAATACCGTGTCTTCACCAAACAAGGTCATCTCAGCCTTAGTTGAGAAGGTTAGAGGGTTGGAAATTTCTCAAGAAAATCAAAATTCATAGTTCATGCAAGCAGGAACTTCCAATCCTCCACATCATCCCAGCCAAGTAGACCTCCTCACAGGAACAGGCACGTTGGGTATGCCCCATTAGTACTTACAACAAACGCTAACTAGAACCACGTTTTCTAACACCGCTCCAGTTGAGAATATAATACCTCCCGATTTAGTACAAAACAACCCATTCCTGAGAAATGCTCCTCCATACTTAAACATGTATTCCAAATCACCATAGGGAGATATGTTCTCTTCTCCCAGTATGTTTTCTCAAACACAGGGATTTCCTTATGCCCCTGTAAATATATATGCTACACCATATCAACAATCCATTCCACCTCCACCCCCTCAGCAAACACCATCAATGGTCAAAACCTATGTGATAGGGACTTATTCAGAATATTTGAAAGAAACTTTAGACTTCACTATACGAAGCATCATGCTTCCAACACCTCTCCTCGATCTACCCAAGTACAAAGGAGAGGGAGACCCGAATGCACATATTAAGGCCTATTCCACAGCCATTTGAGAATTGCTCCCTTGGGATGGAGTTTTAGTTAAAATATTCCCCAAAAATTTAGAGGGTATCACTCTCGATTGGTATTACAGAATACCTAAATCCTCAATACATTCATTTAAACAACTCGTTTCAGAGTTCATCAAGGCGTTCAACATGAACAAATTGTTGAGAACAAGAATCAGAGAATTCTTACATATCAAACAAGAACACAATGAATATGTTGCTCATTTCATCTAAAGATGGCGTACAGTCCTCTATTCTTTAGCAAGCACTCCAAACATGGATGAGATGGAACTATGTGATTTATTCCTTCATTCTCTTAGCAAAGAGATAAAGGAAGAAGTCCAAAAGTTCCCACTAAGAACTTATGATGAAGTTCTCGAGAGCGCTCTCCGAATAGATCAAGCTACAATAGATAGCAGTCGCAAGACATATGGAACAAATGGGAGTTTGATCACCCCCAACTAAAACACTACGACTTATCCTACTACCACAAATGCCAATCAAGGACCTAAAATCCTTAACAAAAACCACAGAGTGACAACAGATGGAGTGAATGACCAAACTAAAAAAGAAAATGTTGTAAATGTTCCACCACCAGTTAACAATCAACGAAACAACAATTTCACCCCAACAATCAACCCGGTGGATTTTAATCATCCCCAACAAAAACAAAAACAATGGAAGATCCAGACATAGGTTCCAAGTCAAAAATCAACTAGATATCAAAACCAAAACCAAAGGCGACAAACACAAAACTTTAATCCTAATAGTAAACAGTTTAATTAGAGTTTTGGACCACAACACGTGCCAAACCAACAACCTAGGAGTTATAATCCAAAATTTTATTGTGGTTTCCACAAAATTCGAGGCCATGACACCAGGACTTTCCGTGAGTACAATAAGTTGATGCAATGTTTTCCAGAAGAACAAAGACAACTCTTCATAGATATGTTCTTAACAGATTTTGTGACATCTATGCCAAATACTTTCACATGGGCAGTCTCCCCTCAAAACGCACCTCTTAAGATCTTCAATGATCCACTTCTAAATCACAATAAAAATAATAAGTTAAATCCAAATGGGACAAACAAAGGTGTAATGACAAGAAATAATGATCATGAAGCCTCAACTTCACTAAATCCACCTATCGCGCCGTAATTAGGAAATCAACCACGAACCAAGATAGTTAGTCTAGTGGAGTTAGATACTGAGATGTACATAGAAGCCATAACAAGAGCACGAGAATATTCTTCTCAACCAAATCCAATCTATCCACTAGAGCCAGATAACATTCAAAAAACGTTGGTAAAACCCATAGGTGCTTATGATTTAATTAATGACTTAACAAAGATCTTCTCTCACATCTCCTTTTTGGACTTATTGAAAAATTCTCCCGCCCATAGGGCTACTCTTTTAGAAGCACTAGGTCTAGGTCATTTAATTAACATCACTCCACCTCTTGAAACATAAGTAAACCATATAGAATTCGATATCCACCCTCCAAGGCAGCCAGATAGGGATACTGAGTTTATATTCAACATAAACAAAATGCCAACAGATGCTGAAATTGCATCTAGAGGCATTCCAGCCTTGCATTTACAGGTGTGGGTTTACAATAATTACGTTAAACATGCAATGGTTGACGATGGGGCAGTAGTTAACATTATCCCCTTCTCTTTTCTTCAAAATCTAGGATATGGAGAAACAAACTGTTCCACAGCAAGAAATATGCTAAGAGGTTACGACAGCCTTAAAGCTACTTCAATTGGGACTATAATACTACCAGTCACCTTAGGACCCACGACAATCCTCATTGAGTTTTATATCATAGATCGAGATACCAACTATAATATGATCCTCAATCGACCATGGATACATTGCATGAAAGCAATCCCTTCTACGTTACTCCAGGAAATAATATTCTTACACCTAGGAAAGATATTTGTAGAAAAAGGTGACCCAAAACCATTCGATATACACCTAGCAGACCTGAAGAAAAGACCTGGCATTCACTTTGAGTTTGAACTCCCAACAAACCAACTTAACAAACCAATTGACTCAAAACCGGAAGAAAAATTAATACCTATAACATAACTAAAAAATTACGAACCTAGTCAAGGGAATCCTAGCCCTCAAGGATGAAGCTAACATTGTAGAAACAATGTCATTAGGAACTACTACAAAAATTGTCGAATTAATGGAACAATATCTACCAATTTTCCTACCGTTTGATTCCACAGGTATGGGATGTACCCTAGGAGTTGCTTCTCTTCCAACAGAGTAACTTTGCATGGTAAAAGTAACCAAAATAGACATAAAGAATGTCCTAGCATCCATTTTGACTAGTAAATATTGGACTCTCCACTTCGATGGAGCTAGATGTCGCTATGGAGCTAGGGCGGGTGTGATCTTTACTTCTCCTGAGGGAAAGATCCTACCTTTTACTTTTAAATTAAACTTTGAATGTACAAACAACGACGTTGAGTGCGAAGCACTCCTCCTTGGCCTCATCATAGCTAAAAGGATCGATGTTAATTACATCAGAGTGTTAGGAGACTCACAATTAGTTACAAACCAAGTCTCTGAAGTATATGAAACTAGAGCTGAGCACTTACAGCTCTATAGAATAGCGGTATTAGATCTAAGTAAAGGGTTCGACTTCATATCCATTGAGCCAATCCCACGAGAACAAAACCTTCTCGTAGATTCAATAGAAACCCTAGCTTCACGTTTTACCCCAAGTAATGAGTTGGAAGATACAAGTTTTAAGGTATCACTTCGTACTGAACCATTGGTTAAGAAAATGTCAACAAACCCTCTTCTAACACATATAGCTGAGAATGAATTTTCTATCTTACATCATGTTAACAGTGATAAAGTCACTCTCGAATATCTAAATGCCTATGCGGAGCTACACCTTGCTCACCCTATAGTTGATCTTTCCCTAATACCACACTCCTCTTCCTACTTTGGAAACCCCATGGTAGAGTCTCCTCTATAGAAGGATCTTGATATCTACGAGATAGAAAATGGAGAAAGTTTAGAACTACCTCCAACCCCACTTGAATTTGAAGAAGGTGATGCTTCTTTGATAGAAGGTAACACTTCTTTGATAGAAGAAACCACTGACATAAACATTGGAACAGAGGAAGAACCAATAATTTTGAAGTTTGGATCCTCGCTAACTCCGGAAGAAATAGAAATACACACCCAAATCCTCAAAAAGCATTAAAAGGATTTTGCATTTAATTATAAAGAAATGACGGGTATCGTACCAAAAGTTATGGTACATAATCTTGTCACTAAACTAGATGCGAAGCCAATAAAACAGAAGTTAAGACCAATGAAGCCAAAAGTGGCTCTCATGGTAAAAGAGGAAGTAGTAAAACTTCTCCAAGTAGGATTCGTTAAGCTCGTTGAATATTCACAATGGGTGTATAATATCATTCACGTCCTTAAAAATAATGGGAAGATATGCATTTGTATAGACTTTTAGGATATTAACAAAGCTTGTCCCAGTCGGGGCAAACAGTGATACGAGTATGGTTCCATTTTTGCTTACGTTATCTTGTGCTACCTTCAATGGTTTCTATGGATGTGGGAGGGGGTTTTTCATCTTGTGGTGAAAGGCCTTTGTGTCTTGCGTTTTTATCACCTATAGGAGGAATCGGTGCGGGGCAAGCAAAGGAGTAGCGCGCTTCTATGTTAGTTTTAGCATCCTGTTTGACTGTGTCTCGCCACCTTTATCGATGGATTGAACTACTCACCTAATGGATTGGGTTCCAGGGTATAATCAGATTAAAATATCTAAACAAGATCAAGCCAAAACCACATTATAACGCCCTGGGGAACTTATTGTATGTATGTCATGCATTTTGGTCTTAAGAACACCGGCGCTAGTATGAACGGGAAATGACCTTATCTATCAGGATTTGATCCATAAAAATGTGGAATAGATCAAGATGTGGATGACTTATGGCCAAGCCAGGAAAGGTATGAGCATCCATGGAAGTGCTCGTATCACCTCTACGATAATTGAGTTGGTGTCACTTTCAACCCAGATAAGGCGTGTTTGTTACAAAAGAGGTAACTTCAGGATACATTATCCTCACGAGGATTTTATGTTGATTCGCCAAAATACGAGGTCTTAAAAATGATCACTTCGGCCAAGTCTAGATTAGGTATTCTGGGGAAACTCGGTTGCAATCCGAAGGTTCACCCAAATTAAGCTTTTTCATTCATCAATCAATAGACTACTCAAGAAAGATTATAGTTATGATTGGATGAAATTTGCAACGAGGCCTTTGAAGAAGTTAAAGCACTTCTTGTGTGCTGTCACCCCCTGCTAATGCTCCCAAGCCAGACCGCCCTTGAGCCTATACTCACGAGGCCAATAATATATCGGGGCCTACTTTTGCTCAAGAAGACGACGATAAAGAAAGAAATGCGTGGATCTATTCATTATCTGCACGTTGGCTTGCATTAATGAACACAGATACACACAGGTAAGAGAGAGAATGTATGCATACTTGTTGTAACAAAAACATTGAGACAGTACCTGTTAAACTAGGGATGGAAACGAGGCTCAGGTTAAAGACATACATTTAGAAACTTTCTCACAAAGGATCTTTAATCTAAAAGGATAGCCGTCTAATAACCCTAATGGGATAATTTGAGTTGTTTATCATGTCATAAACCAAAAATCATAAGGGGAAAATCATACGATGGGTTATGCTATACAACCACTAGATGGAGGCAAGCTGGTAGATCTAGACTTTATGATGATGTGTCATATACTTTGTCAAAACAGAGACCCCCCCTTTCTACCATGCCTGGCTTATGTACCATCAAGTTTATCATGGACCATAAATACCTAGAAAGTGCCACGTCAAACAAAGAAGGTGGGTGTGCAATTATATACGCTAACTATGTTGTTTTAGACCAATTTTTATCGTAGAGCCTCGGACAACATGATTCTAAGAGGCGTCGCCGAGAAGAATCCAAGAAGGATCTTCCATGAATCCTCCCACTTCAGTGGTCAAGCAACTGCTGCAAAATACATCGGATGGGCTATTTTTGGCCACTCAAACCTGTGCAGTGGGAATTTGTTACGTAAGTGCACAAAAATGTCAAAGACTCTCCGAGATTCAATGCTAGCACAATCCGTGGCAACTGAATAGCGACCTGTGGCCCTTCACTTGGGGTCAGACTTACATCGGGGAAATTCATCCTCATCCAACCGATGGCCATAATTCTAAATCACATCCATTAGAATATTTACCAAATGGGTGGAGGTCCAGTGCCTCTCACACTGTACTAGTTTTCGTGATCGCCACATTATTTTAACAATTATTGTAGGGATTGGGTCCCACAAGTCATTATCTTAGATAATGGCATGGCCTTTAAGAATGATGAGGTTGGAGTATTGTAGCAGTTAAAACAATATCCGACCCCCTTCTTACTACCCTCAAGCCATGGGCCTTGGCTGAGTGAACAACCAAAACGTTTGAAAGATTCTCCTCAAAATAGTCAGGACCCCACTGGGATTGGCATGTAACATATATTCTGGCCTTTTGGCCCACAAACCCCTCCAATAAAAACACCAACAGGAGCAACTCCTTCTCGATTTGGTATTCGAAGAAGCAGAAGCAATTTTCCCACTTGAGGTTGAATACCCAGTCTCGCATTCTCATTACAAGGGATCCTGATGAAGAAGCTTATTATGGCGGCGTGCCCTCTCAACTGAAAGCCTTGATGAACAGGCCCAGTTAAATGTTGAACACTGACACAGAGCCAATGTTGACTTGATGGTGCCGTCATACATCAAAAAACGAGTTCTAGGAGTGAAAATAATATGAAGGAGATCTAGTCTAGCATAGACAGCCCAGATCGATCAGAAAATGGTGAAGAAGAAAACGGTCGGCCCAAATGGTTGGGACATAACGAGTCGTGAAGGACTACAGAAACAATGTGTATTTCTTGTGCCACTAGAAGGTGAGGGAATCAGTTGAACACTATCAACTTCTTTACCTTAAGTCAGTTTACGCAAAAAAAAAAAAAAAACCCCCCCAAAAAAGGTCAAATTCATTGCTAATACAGTATAGCTACTACAGCATTAGTCTTTAGTTGACATTCATTGTCCACTTCACAAAAATGGTAGTTAAGAGCGTTCTCTTAAAAAATGTAAAAGATTATGCAGATATTGGCAAAAATATTAATCACATCCTCAGACATACAACATTTCAAATTCTCATCAATTTAACTAGACAAACCTTGATGAAACCATACCAAGGACTGATAACTTGGTTTTCTCTTTCTTTCTACTAGGTAAAATTTTTCCTTGCATGTCCCGATTCTACGAAATTCTTGGGTACACTATCCCTTTAAAATCTCTTAGGCATGAAAGATGTACAAGTTCTAGATTAGAAATGTCAAAATCCAAATGAAATCCATAGCCCCCAAGAAACAAAATAGTTATATTTTACCACACTTGTTTGCCCCATCACCTTGGTGATAAGCCCACATCTCTACAAGTGATTGTGAGAGGTTGGGAAGGAAATAAGTGCCCTTAATCTCATATATCTTGCCTTTGGTGACAAACCATGTTTCATAATCGTAGGTGGAGGAGGGTGTGGGGTGGGCAAAGTACACACAAACTAAAAAATCTTGGTATGCTAAAAAAACACAAGTAAAATGAGTAGGAGAAAGAAATATCCAAAATCCAAATTCCCAGAGACAAATCCTAAACCGGATTTGTCAAAACAGAGTGCAATTTAGATCTAAGTCTAGATAATGAAAGATAAGAGAACTTCTAAATTTGGTAGTTCGTCTGAGTAGGGTAGGTTGTGTAGGTCCAAATTTGGTTCGTGTTCTTGGGTTTTTCTGCTATCTAATCATTACCTTCAATCAATTTAAATAACTTTGTCGGACCTTTCTAATTTTTGGTGTGAGCCCTAGCCGTTTCTAGTTGCGTGGATTTGGAAGGGGCAGGCAAGTTCTTCTCTTATCACTATGCTTATCACATTTGGCCAATATCAGAAGGGGAATTACAAATGTGCCCAAAGACGTTAAAAACGTTCAGTACGTTACCATCATGTTTAGTATCATCTCAGATAAATTACAAAAAATGTAGAGTAAAACTTTCTTACTTATCTTTGTTGCCATTGCATTACCTTAGCCCCTGAAACAAAAAAAGCAAATATTATAAAATATATGAAAAAACACATTTAGGAAATGCGTCACAAAGTTCAAGAACCAAGAGTCTAGATCCAAATATATATATATAATTATATACCACAAAAATTAGCGTTCATATACATGCCATAATGAACGAGGCATGGTCAAAACCACTAAATGAGCCCAGAAAAGTACAAAAATACTTGCTATTAAACAAATCCTAACAAAGTTCATACAAAAAGAGCCACGTGGCCTCGCAAATCCTCTATGGGGTCATTAGAAGGAATTATTAAAATCATGTCGAGGACTCTCAGTACACCGGTTGCTTTGAGAGCACTGAGGGCCTGCGATCTGAACAGTAGTTATGGCTCACTATGAGAGTGGCTCCTCCTCACAAGCGATCTGCGACCCTATAAATGGGCTACCTTAGATGGAAGGGGAAGTCACCATCTGGGCCACTGCCAGAGGGGAAAAAAATCAGGTGTCCACCAGATGTTGAAGGCTCCCTGCATGTGCGATAAATAGGCAATGCGTCTATCATGGGGAGCCATTAGGCGAAGGTTACAGTCAGGACATACTAAGGCGAAACAAATTTCGTCATAATCAGCAGTCTCTGCAAACAAAGGAGAAAGAAAATAACTTAGCAAACACTTAAAAATGTGAAACCAAGATGGAACAAAAGAGAGGGTCGCATAAGGCAATTCTAGAAAAATAAACATCAAAAGAAGAGTGAAAATCACTCGGATTTCCGGGCTACAAGAAGGATCTCTGGATCCACGCTTACCCCGCGCATGCACGATGCATATGGAGTCCCCCGTCGAGCTCGGTGCTGGACATAACTGAACAGATCGTGCAAATGATATATGTGTCGTCACTCTGGTCCTAGAAGAATAGTAACTCTCTGAGATCGAGTCGCCTGCTTCTACATGACTTGGGAGAATACTCTCCTCCTCGCCTGGATGATCTGCTTGAAGGGCCAGGACACAAATGACAGGATCGCTAATCTCTTCAGCCCAAACGACTACAGAATGGATCTCTCTGTCCGGGTATCTTCACTTCTCGCATTTCCCCTAGTGAGACATACGGCTCAGAGCGTGGGTAGAAGATGGTGTCTAGTATTAATGGTCAATCGACACTTGACTAGTGGTATAGGTACTAGCTAGACAATACAAAGTAAGATGCTGAGAGAACCGCAATTCTCTCTCGAGCCACGTACCACCTCCTGGCTACAAATGGGAGGCCAGGGAGTAACAAAAAATCAACCCCAGCTTCTAGGATCTCCTAGAATCATGAAATTAATCTACACACTGGGCACCACTGGGGAAACACATGTCATATAAGCAAGCCAAAATAAGGAGGACTTAATCAAAGGGTCTTGTTGTGTTCTCTTCTTCCCATCCTATTCATAAGTGCCCTATAGTAGAGCAGGAAATCAAAGTAAAGGTACCTCGCATATACCCGCCATAGCCTGATTAAGGTGGGGCCTCCAATCCTTAGTAGTTAGGGAAAAGTAACTTGTTGTGGGGTTCTCTAGCACATCATCTCTATCCATAGAGCTAGACTCACGGCCCCAAGACCCTCACCTCAACCTCTCCCAATAAGGATAATGCACTCTAAACCCAGATCACCCTAAGGCCAGATGGCTCAGCAACTTCCCTGTAAAAAAAAACACCTGTTAAAAGTACGGATAGGTGGTCCCCAGAGTATACGGCTCTAGATAAAATCCGACCATTTCCTGAATTGTGTGATGATGGGGGGCCAAGCAGTAGTAGGAAAAGTATCCCTCCCCTGTCCCGATCAATCTCAAAGCTAAGGATGCCCATAAGGGCTGTTGCAGGATCCCAAGGATGGGAAAGCCAAGGAATAGACCAAAACCTTATCCTATTCAAACTAAGCAGAGACAACTACGTTCTCCCTATGGTGGGCCCTGTGAGTCACCTAAGTATGGATACTATGTATCAAATGAGAACATCTCCTCCATAATCGGCGACTCCCGGAAATACGTAGACATCCTCTAGGGTGATAGGTCCACTCACCCCTAACACCTGGGAAATCCGGAAGGTGTTATACTCTGCAGGTTCCCGTAACAAACTAAGTCATTAGTATTGTGAATGGAAGGACTTGCACGGTGAGGGACCATGAATCATCAATATATATGCCTCTGGAGAGATTCTGTCGCTGAGGGAGTGCCATCTAAAACACTACTGAAAGCCATTCACACTCCTCTATTGGCTCCATCTAATGTAATCCTTCCTCAATCTTACAAAACACCCAAAAAACACGTTAAAAAGAAGCAGCTTCGCGTCACGAATGAATAAAAACAAATCATTAAATGCAAGTAGGAATACGAAGTACTGCAAAGAAAAACTCCAAAATTAGTGTTGTTTAACACTTGTATTAGAGGACCGTGCTGCGCAGGGTGGTGGTTATAGGACCCTTCAGACAGTTGTCTCTCAACCACTTCCAGATCCAGATCAAACAGGGAAGGAAATCCAATCAACAGATCTATACAAGGTCTGTACATACCAAAATCGTAGGGTATTGTACACACCATAATGACATTAAACATGCCTAATGATGACGCAGGTCACCTTTAATGTGTTCTGGATCCAGAGTAGCGCACAAAGTATTTATGTTAGGATCCAAAGATTTATCCAAGTTCTTTGTGTTTCTCTTTATCCTTTATTGTTCTTTTCCTAGGAGGTTGCATTCAGTGAGAACCGACAACATGCTCAAGGCGGTGGTCCTTCCACGCATTTTCCTCACGTTCTTCTGATCATGAATTGATAATTTTTGAACTTTCACCATCTTCTCAACCCACCTTTCTTGATTAAGTTTTTTTGTATGGTTGTGTTGTTGTGGGTGTGCGTCTTGTTTTTGAGTTTTTGTAGATGTTTGGGTTTTGTTTTTTTTTTTTTTGGTGGTTTGTTTGCTTTTTACCCTTTTTCGTTTTTCTTTTTTTGTATGATTTTCGTTTTTAATTTGTTTTTTTTTTTTTTTTTTTATTTTTATGTTGCTTTTCTTACATAGAATAGTGTTCCGTCATGGTTTAATGGTAAAATAGATCTAATAGGGAATTACCCTTGGGTGAATGTGAAATCTATAAATAGCTAGCTTGTTTCAAGAAAATGGCCACCAAATCTCATTCCAGTGTTAGTCTTTGAATTTTCTCAGTAGAAACTCATTTATTTTATTTTGCATCCATGCGGTTTTCCTTTACTATTAGAAGCCATTCGATCTTCTGCTCCAATCCGTTCATGTTGTTCATACAAATTAGTTTAGAGCAGAAGTAGTGTCATTGTCGATTACTGCCTTCGACTTGCAGGTTGTGTCTTCCAGCAGATCGATTCTCGAATCTCTCGGCACCACTTGTGTTGAATCATGCGAATTGAAATCATACTAGGAGATCTGCGATACACCAAGCATCATGTCCTAGCGCTAGCCCTCTCCGTATCGCATTTCTATTGGTCTATATCCAGTTGTGCATGGTTCAAAACACGCTTTCTATTGAGTGTTAGCATATACTGCTCTTCTGGATATGCTGAAACCAGAAGGAACGAGGGAGGGATGATAAGTTTGGAGGGGACAATCATACACCAATGGAGTCCCGTTGGTTATGCAAATTCTAGGTGTTGTCGTTCAAAGTTCTAGTTAAAACATATCAACTAGAGTATGTGGAAGATATTTCATTTCAGTAAATTATATTTTGATTTCGGGGACGCTGGAATGTGGGAGATTGATAGTGTCTCAGACACAATGAAGATTCATTCCTCACTTCTGAGGTCGGATCAGAGAATCTTTCAATTAAGATAGTTGGCTATCCTAGTTATTTAGGATAAACTCACAACTGACAGGCACGTAGCTACATCAGGCTACCTGCTTGTTTTACATTTTGCTATTCGGTTAGTTATCTTTTAGAATCTATTGATTCGTTGTCTTCAATTCTATTACAAATTCTAGCAAATACAAAAAATAGAGGATAGATGTATTATCTATGTTGTAGATATGATGAACGCATAATGTAGTTTATTTAGTTTCAAGTTAGGTTTATTATTGATGTTGTAGAAAATCACGGGACACATAGGCGCGGGGAGCACCAGGGAAGGACCAGGGAATATACCATTTTTGATGCCAAATACTTATGTCTCCAGCGGCATGTGGCAAGCCAATGTCATTTGTGTAAACAAGTAAAATTGACATAGACCGACAAAATCTCCAATTCAGTCTTCAACACACACGTAGAATAGCTACAGGAAATCAACAGCACAGCTAGAGGAGTTAATGATGTTAGAAGATGAAAAAGGCACACAATTAACTGCACGTCAATCAAACCAAAATTAAAGGATGCATACTTGATAGATGTCATATGAAGGTATAAAGGAAGGACTAAAAGAGGAGAGAGGGCATTCAGTTTGCTGAAGGTCACTAGTCACACAGCGGTAGGATAGAATGTAGACCTCTCATGATATAGACACTAAATACAGTGAATTCCAAGTTTCTAGAACAACTGTTAGGTATCTGAGAAAATAATGCAACTTTTAGTTCTAACATAAAGGCTGAAAAGGCATACGATTACTTGAACTCAAAAATCAGGGTTGATCTAATTATGACCATAGGAGGTCCACCAACAACCATGACACTTTATGGTTTTTTTTGATCATAGTCCCACAAACCATGGACTACAAATCAATCAGATATTGGACATCCATCTTGTGAACCACTGGTGGTTAGTCAGCTCTCCCAGCTCCACTGACCTTATCACCAGTACAACATCATTATTTAAAACCATACCAGCTAAACAAAGCAAAGATGCTGGACTAGATCACTAAAATCATCCATGAAAACACAAAGATCCACTGCCTGTTTAGCCATTCCTTTTCATGACTTGTCGGGAGATATATATGAAGCAACCTAGGTCATCTCCACGTATCCCACCCACCCCACGAATTAGATCACGACAGGCTCGATATTGATTGCGCTTCAAGCAGTAACTCTCAAATGATCATCACGCGGCTTCGGTAACGACGGGCATCTTGCACTTTAGATTCATCAGATCCCATTATTACGGTGTTGAAACAACTCCTTAATTAGTTAAACTGCACCTCGTGTGTTATTCCATCCCCACGGTTTGTTCGGCCTGACCCTGGGGAGATGGTCAAGGTGCAAAGAGAAGGTTACTTGTAGCTTCCCATGATGTCATGTCACTTTTCCAGTGTACAGGTCCCCCCTCATAAATAGGTAAAACGAGGTACGTCCGGGCGTAGGTGAGCTCCAGGGCGCCTTGATTATTGGATATGTGTTTACAGCTGATGCTTTTTTCTGTAGCCTTATGCCGGCACATTTTGAGAGACGAGTTTGTTTATGTCTGTTTTGGTTAGCCTCGATATGAAGGCCCATTTTGCTCCATGCCCTGAGGCATCCTTTGTAACAATGATGATTTTTTAACCAGGACCCTTCTATCTGGACCTTGCTCCTTTCCCCCTCTTTCCCGGTATCTGATGATGGAATGTATTGCTGGTGATTGTATTACATGGTTTGTAGTTATGACGATCTATTAAGATGATATAAAATTGTTGTGTTATGACGATAATTCGACTGTCCCACATTTTCAATTTTATCTTGGTTGGGGGGGAGACACCGCACGTGGTCCCTATTGGCCTCACTGATGATATGGTCGGATGTAGTCGCTTCGTACATGCGCGGGTGTTTATTTCATGATGCTGTTGTATCTAGTGCTCTTGCTGTTCTCTCTTCTGTCTGTGCTGCTATCGATGTCGTTCTGGTCAAAAGAGACAAAAGGGGAGTTAGTACCCTACACCCGCGCCCCGAATAAGTTCACTACTTACAAATTTCTTAACACGACACAACTATGTACAATGATATAACAGACTGCAAAACGAAAACACACGCCTATAGAAAACAAGAAGGATGAATCTAATCTAAGACAGACAATATCAATATCACAAGGCTGTACGCGGGGGGGGGGGGGGGGGGGGGGGGGGCCCACAACTACACAAAATGTAAGGAACGTAAGAAGACATCTCTACCAAATGTCAACGACCCGGCGCGCCACACAACCCATTAACATACGTGTAAAAGTACATGTTTTGTCAGCTCCTTTTGGATCGTGCCGCCTTTGCTCTTTGTGCTTTGGCGTTTAAGTGCCCCCATCTTATCGCCGGTGCTGAATCTGGTGAGTATTTTCTCCGAGAGTGGTTTTCTAATTTGGGGGGGATTATTCACCCTATCGAGGCTTTTGCTGAGTTCGTTGCGTCTACCATTTCGTATATAGCAACCTGCTCTATGCGAGTGTCTCCCAGGTTTTTTACCGCGTGTGGGTCGGCACTTGGAAACTATCACTGTGTTGACACGTGATGGAGACCGGGCTCTACATCCAGTTGATGTAGCTCCCCCGTGTAGCCCGCTTAGCATCTACCGTGTTGTGAGGCCGCACATACGTTGATCTATAGTGCGAAGGTGAAGCTGTGAGATAGACCCCCCCACCATTATATGGGAACGTAACAAAGGCAATCTGTTATAGTTATAAGAGGAGGATAGATGGATCAAAGGCTCGAAATGACAGCCTCAAAAGGAATCTACAAAGTAGGTATAAAAAACTCCTCTAGACAAAGCAAATGTTCCCTTGTATTGTGAGATGTTTAGAACAAAAAAC
This sequence comes from Taxus chinensis, assembly GCA_019776745.2. NCBI lineage: Eukaryota > Viridiplantae > Streptophyta > Pinopsida > Cupressales > Taxaceae > Taxus > Taxus chinensis. The sequence goes on from CM034151.1 coordinate 386,239,167, forward strand.
AATCCTCCCAAGTGTTGGAACTAGATTTTACCAAGGGGTCTATCCAAAGTGCCACAATTGTGGGTTTTACATGGATGACCATTTCTCTTACCTTTTCTTGAATTTTGGTAGGAATCATAGATTAGCGTAGTCATATATAAACGGATGGGCAATTTGTATGCTTTGAACCCATTATTTTTCCACTAAACATAACGGTCCAACCCAATTAGGTTCCAAGAAATTCCTTCTTTTCTATTTTCTTTAACAGTGTTGAACTGTTTCCTTGAACACCAAATCACCTACCTAAATATTGATGAGGATGATCCATTTTTGTAGCTCTTAGGACACTCGACTCCAATAAAAATTCAAGGTGATTGAGCTGTGTGGGAGGGCTCTTTCTCTAGCAACCAATTTTTTCCAATATAGCCACACGGGGTAGTCTTCATCTTTATTAGATAGTCTCTACGATATTTCTTAAGGAGGGGGAAGCTAATTTCCAAGGGGATGATGTAATCAGTTCCAAAAACTAGGGAATAGGGTTCAGTTCACACTTAGGAGTGTGAATGGAAATTCATACTATTCCTAGAGGGTGGAATGGGATTTTATCGGACAAATTCCAATTAGGAGTTAGTATACTCACCAATTTTCAATGCTTGAACAAGTGTTTTGTTAAAGGACTCTTCTTAATCCAGTTACCTTGAGGGTAAAAGGACATAGACCAATTAAGCGTATTTGAAAGCTGTTGGCATTTAGGATTTCCATAGTAATTTTTTTGAAAGCTTTCCCTGGCAGCCAATAAATGGCCATATGGGATGCCATTACAACAGATGCGATGATTATGATGAGTTTTGAATATGAGCACTGTAACATATGGGAGAGGAAAAATTCCCACCCATTTGGTGAATTATTGTGGAGTTATGATATGGGTTGGCCGTCATCAGGAGGTAGGGGTGAGATTCCAATGAGATCAAGTACCCACTTAGAGCATGACCACCAGGGGTGTTGTAGTAATATGTGGAAAGGATGTGATGGTGCATGAAAAGTTCTCGTACTTCTAGCACAATCACACCTCTGGAAATACTAGAAAAAAATACGTCCTATGTAGGCCAATAGTTCATTCTCCATAATTTATTTGCTAAGACCATATAATTGGTGGGGGCTCCACAACTTCCTTCATTATTCTTTTGCATGCTAAGGCGTGACTCAGATAATCTAGACAATTCCTCTACTCTCCCGCCCACAACCTGATTAGAGGGTATGACGGATGACAATGGAACCAGTGATCTTCAACCGCACTTTCCCCCGAGGTCGTGTTGGAGACGTAGAGTTTTGAATGTGTGTGGCTACCATCGACGGCTCCACTCCCTACGCTTTGTTGTTGTGATTCTCCTGGTCCGAGCAGTTGGAAAAGGGGGAGATTTCAGCCGGCTCTGGATATGGGTAGCATTCACTTCCCTCTGGTTTTCTCACGACTTGGATTACGTGTTGCCCTAGTTGGCGCTCCATGTCCCCTGCATGCCCTTACCCACTCTCTGTTCTGCTTCACAAAGGGAACTATCTAACACTCACAAAAACTGAACTATTATCACTCCCAACAACCCCATTGGCTCTATTCTACATGAGTTAACCTATTCTACACTCACACCTACCACAAGCGAGCTCCTCAGGTGTTCTTCCCTGGCACATGGCGTGCCACTCCCCTACCTTCCCACACATAAATTTCCCACATGATCTCTGCTATGTAGCCACCTCCACGCTCTTCTCTCCTTCCGCTCCCCCAGGCTCGGCAGACGGGGATCCCTCACAGGGGTCCTCTGCCCGCTTCCCCCCCCTCTCGCCTCATCCTGCTTGCCCCCACCTGCCCTGGCACACAAAGGTATGTATACTCTATCTGCTGCGCCTCTATGCGGCATTTTTTCTTTGATTGATTTTAACAATGAGAAAATTGTAATGATGAAGGACATAAACAACCAAATCCAACCTAGGAATTACAGAAAAGAGGTAAATACCCCAATGTGTGTAATTTGTACCCTCAATTTGTCCTTTCTTTCTCGAGTGTTTATAGAGTCCACGGATTGGGAAATGCAATAAAAACAGCACAGAGGTGGCACTGAAGCAATCGCATGTTGATGGCAATCAGATGCAATAGGAGAAGGAGAGAACACAAGATAGAGCTTGGGCCGTAATTCCTAGCCAGATCGTAGCAGCATACAATACCAAGGTACAGGTACACAAAATCCAGGACTTTTGCTGAATGCAAGCATGGATATAGGGAAGGAGTCTAGGAGGTTCTCATGCAAAAGAAAAGAAGAAGTAGTGGCACCTAATGTACATATTATTAAAATAGAGGGCAAGTAGAACCCAAGCCACAAACAAAAAAGCTATTTTCAGCCAATCAACGAACAGATGCATGCAAATGGAACTTAAGGTGAATATCAAAGTTGAAACCACATCGAAAGAATATGGAAAAAAGTGGGTAGTAGGATAGATGCACCTACGTTAGGGTGGCAGTTCAGGACCTATTCCAGCAGTGCGGCATTTACGAATGCCAGTGGGAGGGCGGCCATCTGACATGAAGGCCAAAATAAACACACAAAGAAAACGGGGCAGATGGAAAAATGCATGGAAAAGTTAATAAGGTTACTCTAGGTAAGAATATCTACTGCGAATGGATTTGATAGCTCGAACCTTCTTGAAAGGATTTGGAATATCATTGGGGGGACTATGTAATCATTTCCTACCATGTAGAACGCTGCACAAATTTTGCGAGTGCGGACATATTACCCCTTGAGACGTTGTCTTAGCCATGAAAAGGCAAACAAAAGTGGAGTCGGTATGGGGCGCCTAACAGGGAGTTAGAAGCTCTATCTAACATGTCAAGGTTTGTCGAAACGTCACCGTCTAAGCTCTCGCTTCCTGTCAAGAAGAAAGAGAATCAAGTACCGATAGATAAAAACTATTTGGAAAATCAAACTAGACCCCCAATGACAAGAGGACTTACCATATGCGTGGGCGATTGTAGAACTATATCTGACACCAATGCTCCAGATCTGTTAAAAACAACCCTTCAAACGAGTTTAAAATAATATAATAATATATATATATACGGAAGAAAACATTTGTAAAATTATTGTGCATTGTTGATTTGGTGAAAGTGGAGTCTGGACATATGTGATCATTTTTCTTGACAAAACAGAAACAACCACACAAAACCATTGCCACGATAGAGATTTTAACTTGCCTCACGAGTTAGGAACATCAACTTGGCCCGTGATTCCATAGCGTTAGATATTTAACAAACCTCTTCTAACCACATATAGTGAGAAGGATTTTTATCTTACATCATGTTAACAGTGATAAAGTCCCTCTAGAATATCTAAATGCCTATGCGGACCTACACCTGTCACCCTATAGTTGATATTTCCCTATACCACACTCCTCTTCCTACTTTGGAAACCCCATGGTAGAGTATCCCTATAGAAGGATCTTGATATCTACGAGATAGAAAAGGGGAGAACGTTTCGAACTACCTCAACCCCACTTGAATTTGAAGAAGGTGATGCTCTTTGATAGAAGGTAACACTTCTTTGATAGAAGAAACACTGACATAAACATTGAACAGGAGGAAGAACCAATAATTTGAAGTTTGGATCCTCGCTAACTCCGGAGAGAAATAGATACACACCCAAATCCTAAAAAAGCATTAAAGGATTTTGCATTTAATTATAAAGAAATGACGTGGATCGTACCAAAAGTTATGGTACATAATTGTCACTAAACTAGATGCGAAGCCAATAAAACAGAAGTAAGACCAAATGAAGCAAAAGGGGCTCTCATGGTAAAAAGAGGAAGTAGTAAAATTCTCAAGTAGGATTCGTTAAGCTCGTTGAATATTCCAATGGGGTAGAATATCATTCACGTCCTTAAAAATTAATGGGAAGATAGCATTGTTATGACTTTTAGGATATTAACAAAGCTGGTCCCAAGGATGATTTCCCATTACCATCCATTGACATTATCATTGATGCCAATAGATGGATTTGAAATATTCCCTCATGGATGGGGTCTCAGGGTATAATCAGATTAAAATATCTAAACAAGATCAAGCCAAAACCACATTTAGAACCCCTGGGGAACTTATTGTTATGTTGTCATGCCATTTGGTCTAAGGAACACGCGATAAGTATTAAACTTTTACCCTTGCTATCCCCCCTTCGCCTTACCTATTCGATCCCAATACCCCCCCAACTCGTCACACACTCACCCCCCCTCAGATATTCCCTGACGCAGTAGCCAAAACTTTTTTATTTTAGGAAATGACTTATATATTCCAGATCTTAAGGCCAGAAAATTGTGGAATCAGATGTGGATGACTTATGGCAGGCCAGGAAATGTATGATCATCCGGAAGTGCTTCGTATATCTATCACGACTAATTGAGTATGGTGTACTTTAACCCAGATAAGTTGCGTGTTTGTATAACAAGAGGTAAACGGTAGGATACATTATATCCTCACGAGGATTTATGTTGATCCGGCCAAAATACGAGTTGTTCTACAAATGATCCCACCTTCGGACAAGTCAGAATAGTCATTTCTTGGGAACTCGGTGCAATCGAAGGGTCACTCCCAAATTTAAGCTTTTTCATTCATCCAATCAATAGCTACTCAAGAAAAAAAAAGATTATAGTATTGATTGGACTGAAATTTGCAACGAGCCTTTGAAAGAAGTTAAGCAATTCTTGTTGTCAACACCAATGTAATGCCTCCCAAGCCAGACAGCCCTTTGATCCTATACTCAACGAGCCAATCATATCTCGCTTGGGCCTACATTTGGCTCAAGAAGACGACGATAAACGGAATGCGTGAATCTATTCATTATCTGAAGTGCTTATATGAAACATGATACCACACAGGTAGAGAGAGAATGGATTGCCATAATTTTTGTAACAAACATTTGAGACATACATGTTAAACTAGGAAAAAGAGGCTCATTGTAAAGACATACCATTACGAACAAATTTTTCACACAAAGGATCTTTATCAAAAAGGCTATGCTGTCATAACCCCTAATGGGATAATTTGAGTTAACATTCATAAACCAAAACAATTAAAGGAAAAATCATTACAGATGGTAGCTAACCAATCTTTTTTACATAGATGGAGGCAAGCTTGCGTAGATCTTAGACTTCTTGATGAATGTGTATACTTTGTCAAACCAGACCCCCCATTTCTACATGTCCTTGGTATATTGTACCATCAATTTTATCATGGACCATAATACTAGGAAAAGTGCCACGTCACAACAAGAAGGTGGTGCACATTATTACGTGGCAAATATGTTGTTTTGACCAATTTCTCTAGCGTAGAGCTTCGACACACATGATTAAGAGGAGTCGACGTAGAAAGAATCCAAGAGGATTTCATGGAATCCCACTCAGTGGTCAAGCCACGCTTGCAAAATACAGCGGATGGGCTTATTTTGGCCCCACTCTCAACATGATGCAGTGGAATTTGTATTTTTTTATGTTTTAAGTGCCAAAAAGTCAAGAATTCTCTCACAGAGATTTCACATGCTAGCATCTTGCCCAATAATAGCGACCCTGTGCCCTTTCCACTTGGGGCTAGATGAATAGGGAACTCTCTCCCTCATCAAACGCAGGGCCATCATTATAATCACATCCATAGGAATACTTTACAAAATGGGTGGCAGGCCATGCCTCCACCCTGTACTAGGTTTGGTGATCGCAAAATTTCATTTTGAACCAAATTTTTGTAGGTATGGTGTCCCCACAATTCTATCTTAGAATAATGGCATGTCCTTAAGAATGATGAGGTTTGATGAGTTAGGTAGCAAGTTCAAGATAAATCATCAGAAAACTCTCTTTACTACCCTAAGGCCAATGGGCAGGATGAAGTGACAACAAAACGTTGAAAGCTATTCTCTCAAAAAGTAAGGAAAACAATGAGAGTGGCATTTAAAAATTAGCATAGATGGCAGTTTGGGCCCACCAAACCTCAATAAAAACACCAACAGGAGCAACTCCTTTCTCGCTGGTATTCGAAGAAGAAGCAATTTTCCCACTTGAGGTTGAAATACCCAGTCTCCGCATCTCATTACAAGGGATCCTGGATGAAGAAGCTTATAGGGAGGCGTGCCTCTCTCAACTTGAAAGCCTTGATGAGGCCAGGTTAAATGTTGAACAATGACACAGAGCCTATGTTGACTAGATGTGCAGTTATAACAAAAAGTCGATTGAGTTAAATATATGAAGGAGATCTATTCCTAAGAAATAGAAAGCCAGATCGATAAGAAAAATGGTAAGGAAAGAAAATTCGGCCCAAATGGTTGGGACCATACCGAGTCGTGAAGGACTACAGAAACAATGTGTATCTCTTGTGCACACTAGAAGGTGAGGAATTCAGTGAAACTATCAATTCCTTTCACCTTAAGCAGTTTTACGCATAAAATGTCAAATTCATTGCTAATACATTATAGCTACCTACATTGCATTAGTCTTTTAGTTGCTTCATTCTGTCCACTTCACAAAAATGGTAGTTCAAGAGCTTTCTCTTAAAAAACTGTTACAAATTTATGAAGATATTGGCAAAAATATTCATATCACATCCCTTCAGACATCATCAAACATTTTCAAATCTTCTCATCAATTTCAATAGACAAACATTGATGAAACCATACCAAGGCCTGCATACTTGGCTTTTCTCTTTCTTTCTACTAGGTAAATTTTTCCTTGCCTATGGTCTATTCTAGAAAATTCTTGGTGTCACATCTATCCCTCTTAAAATCTCTTAGGAATGAAAAGATGTACCAAAGTTATAGATTAGAAATGTCAAAATCAAATGAAATCAAAAGCACCAAGCAAACAAAATATTATATTTTACACACTTCTTTGCCCCATCAACCTTCGGTGATAAGCCCACATCTCTTACCAGTGATGTGAGGTTGGGAAAGGAAATAAGTGCCCTTACTCTCCTATATCTTGCCTTTGGTGACAAACCCATGTTTCTTACTAGTAGTGTGAGGCAGGGTGTGGGGGGTCCAGTCACACAAACTAAAAAATCTTGGTATGCTAAAAAACACAAGTCAAAATATGTTAGGAGAAAGAAAATATCCAAACATCCAAATTCCAAAGAGATCAAATCCTCAAAACCAGATTTTGTCAAACAGGTTGCCATTTATGAATCTAAGTCTAGATAAATTGAAAAGTAAGAGAACTTCTAAATCTTGGTAGTAGTTCTGAGTAGGGTAGGTGTGTAGGTCCAAATTTGGTTCTTGTTCTTGGTTTTTCTGTCTCTCATCATTCCATTCAATCAAATTCACATAACTTGTGACCTTCCTAATTCTTGGTGTTGAGCCCTCGCGTCTTACTAGTTGCGTGGATTTGGGAATGGGGCAAGTTCATCTCTTTATCACTATGCATTCATCACATTTTTCCAATATAAGAAGGAATTACAAATGTTGCCCAAAGAGTTAAAAAGTTCAGTACTACCATATGTTAGTATCATCTCATATTAACATTACAAAAAACATATAGAGTAAAACATTCTATTTACTATCATTTGTTGTCCATTGCATACATTCTAGAAACATGAAAAACAAATATTATAAAAATATATGAAAACACATTTAGAAAATGAGTCACAAAGTTCAAGATACCAAGAGTCTAGATCCAAATATATATATATATATATATATACAAATTAGGTTTCATATACAATGCCATCATGCACTAGGCATGGTCAAAACACTCAATGAGCCCAGAAAGTACAAAAATACTTGTATAAACAACCTAACAAAGTTCACTACAAAAAGAGCCAAGTGGCCTCTCAATCCCTATGGGATCCCTTAGAAGGAATAAAATCATGTCGAGGACTCCAGCTACACCGGTGCTTTGAGTGCACTGAGGGCCTGCGATCCTGAACAGTAGCTATGGCCTCACTATGAGAGTGGCTCCTCCTCATCAAGCGCTCTGCAGACCTATACCTGGCTACCTTAGCATGGAGGGAAGTCACCATCTTGGCCACATGCCAGATGGGGGAAAAAAATCAGTATGCCTACCAGCTGTTGAAGGCTCCCCTGCATCCGTGGATAACTCGGCATGAGTCTTATCCATGGGGAGCATTAGGGTATCAGTACATACTAGGCGAATCAAATCTCGTCATTCATCAGCAGTCTCTGCAAACAAAGGAGAAAATAAATTAGCAAACAATTAAAATGTGAAACCAAGGATGAACAAAAAGAGAGGTAGCAATTAAGGCAATTCTAGCTAAAATAAACATCAAAAGAAGAGTGAAAACTCACTCGGATCTCCGGGCCTCCAAGAAGGATCTCTGGGATCCACGCTTACCACGAATGCCACCGCTGATTGGTGTCCCCCTCCTACGTCTGGGACAAAATGACATCTTGCCATGAACTCATCCTCTCCACCTAGGTCCTGAGAAAGTAACTCCTCTGAGACTAGAGTCACCCTCTCCATGCTCTACTCTACCCTCTCAGCCTATAGGATCTCTTGAGTGTCATGCCACTCAGGATCGCTATCCTCTTCCCCAACCGACTCGCTGATCTCTATGTCCTGGGTCTCTTCCTCCATCTCTCCCCCTGTGAACTCCTCAGACTTGGAGTCTATATCAATGGGGTCATCACTGCTATGGGTAGGACTAGCAGAAAACCAAAGTAAAGATGCCTGAGGAGCACCGAATCTCTCTCGAGCACGTACCACCCTCCTGGCTACAATAGGGATGCCAGGAGTAACAAAAATCCAACCCCAGCCTCTAGGACCTCTCCTAGCATCCTGAACTAATCTAAACACTGGCACCACTGGGGGAAACATGTCAATATAAGCAAGGCAAAACTACTGAGGCACTCTATCAAAGGGGTGTGTCTCTTCCTTCCCCATCCTATCCATAAGCTGCCCTATAGTAGAGCAGGAAATCAAAGTAAAGGTATCCTCGCACTATAACCCCGCCATAGCCTGATAAGGTGTGGCCTCCATATCCTTAGTAGTTAGGGAAGTAACTTGTTGGTGGGGTTCTCTAAGCACCATCATCTCTATCCATCTAGCTACCCTCACGGCCCCAAGATCCTCCACCTCTACACCTCTCCCATAAGGGATAATGCACTCATAAACCCAGCTCATAACTAAGGCCAGATGGCTCAGCAACTGTCCCTGTAAACAAACCACCCTGTACAAGTTATGATAGGTGGTCCCAAGTATATCGGCTCCCTAGGCATAAATCCGACCATGTTCCTTAATCTGTGTGATGATGGGGGCCCAGCAGTAGAGAAAAGTATCCCCTCCCTTGTCCCCGATCAATCTCAAAGCAAGGATGCCCATAATGGCTTGACGGATCAAAGGGATGGGCAAGCCAAGAATAGAACAAACCTTCATCCCCTTATTCAAACTAGTAGAGACAACTACGTCTCCCATATAGGTGGCCCACTGAGTCACCTAAGCTATGGATACTATTGTATCAAATGAAAATCTCCTCCCAATAATCGGGACTCCCGAAATACGGTAGACATCCTCTAGGGTGATAGTCCACTCACCCCTAACACCTGGAAATCGGAAGGTGTTCTAATCTGCATCCCAGTAACAAAATAAGTCACATAGTATGTGACTGGAAGGTGCAACGTGAGGGACCCATGAAATCCTCAATATATATGCCCTCTGGAGAGTATCTTGCTCAGCCTGAGAGAGTGCATCTAACACTACTGAAAGCCATTCACACTCCCTCTCTTGGCTCCATCTAATGTACTCTTCCTTCTTCTACAAAACACCCAAAAACACGTAAAAAGAAGCAAGTTCGTGTCAAGATTGCATAAAAAAAAATCATTAAAGCAAGTAGGAATACTAGTAATGCAAAAGAAAACTCAAAATAGTGTTGTTCTAACACTTTGTAGAGGACCGCTGCCTTGAGCAGGGTGGTGGTTATAGGACCATTCAGCCAGTTGTCTCTCAACCATTCCAGATCCAGATCAAACAGGAAATCTCAATCAACGAGATCTATACAAGGTCCTGTACATACCCAAAATTGTAGGGTATTGTACCACCATAATGACATTACACATGCCCTAATGATGATGCAGGTCACCTCTTAATGTGTTCAGGATCCAGAGAAGCTCACAAAGTATATGTTAGCATCCCAAATGATTTATCCAAGTTCTTTGTGCTTCTCTTTATCCTTTATTGTTCTTTTCCTAGGATTTTGGCCTTCAGTGAAGAAACCGCCACCCTGCTCAAGGCGGTGGTCCTTCACGCATTTTCCATCACGTTCTTTTGATCATGAATTGCATAATTTTTGAACTTTCACCATCTTTTCTCAACCACCTTATCTTGTATTAATGTTTTATGTTCCCTAGAATAGTGTTCCTTCATTGTTTAATGGTAAAATAGATCTAATAGGAATTACCCTTGGGTGAATGTGAAATCTATAAATAGCTAGCTTGTTTTCAAGAAAATGGCCACTCAACTTCTCATTTCCATTGTTTAGTCTTTGAATTTCTTCATTAGAACTCATTTTATTTTCATTTTTGCATCCATGCTAGTTTTTCCTTTACTATTAGAAGCCATTCGATCTTCTTGCTCCAATCTTGTTCATTGTTGTTCATACAAATTAGTTTAGAGCAGAGTAGTGTCATTTGTAGATTAAATCCATTAGACTTGCAGGTTGTGTTCTTCACAGAAGATAGATTCTAGAATCTCTCGGTACAATTGTGTTGTATTCCTGCAATAAATCCTACTAGGAATTGCATACACCAAGCTCTGTTACTTGCGCTATCCCTCTCCTACTCGCATTATATTCGGTCTATATCCAAAGTTGTCATTGTTCAAAACACCTTTTCTATTGATGTTAGCATATACATGCTCTTCTGGATTCATGTGAACATGAAGGAACGAGGAGATAATTTTGAGGGGACAAAATCATACACCACTGGATTCACCGTTGTTATGCAAATTCTAGGTTTTGTCTGTCAAAGTTCTAGTTAAAACATATCAAATAGAGTAGTGAAATATTTCATTTCAGTTAAATTTTATTTTTGATATTTCCGGGGACGCTGTGGGGATTGATAGTTTCTCAGAAACTATGATTCATTCCTCACTTCTGAGGTAGGATCGAGAATCTTTCAATTAAGTTAGTTGGCTATCTAGTTATTTAGGATAAACTCACAACTGCACAGGCAAGTAGCTACATCAGGCTACCTTGCTTGTTTTAATTTTGCTATTATGTTAGTTATCATTTTATGAATATATTAGATTAGTTGCTCTTTCAATTCTATTAAAAATTCTATCAAAAATACAAAAAATAGAGGAATATATATATATATATGTTGTAGATATATCTTGCATAATTAGTTTATTTCGTTTCAGTTAGGTTTATATTGATCTTGTATGAAAATCACGGGACCTAGGGAGCCCAGGGAATACATTTTTGAGCCAATCGTGCCTCAACCAAATCTTGTTGTAACATTAACTGACATAGACCAAAATCTCAGAATTCAGGTCTTTCAAACAACAGTAGACCTACAAGAAATCAACACACAGCTAGGAGGATTAAACATAGAAGATGAAAAAGCACACACATTCTGGTCAAATCAACCAAATTATAGACTGCCTTGATAGATGTCCATATGACTATAGAAGGACCTAAAAGAGAGAAAACATTCAGTTGTGATCCACTAGTCCCACAGCTAGATGCAGGAGACCTCCTCATTGATATAGACACTAAATTACGTATCCAAGTTTCTAGAACACCTGTTAGGTACTCTGAGAAAATCATGCAACTTCTAGTTCTAAACATAAAGGCTGAAAAGGCATACGATTACTTGATACTCAAAATCAGGGGTTGACTCTTCATATGACCATAGGAGGTCCACAACAACCATGAACTTATGGTTTTGATCCATATGTCCCACAAACCAATGGGACTACAAATCAATCAGATATTGACACCATCTTGTGAACACTGGTGTTTAGGTCCTCTCCACTTCCACTAGACATTATCACACAACTATCATTATTAAACATACCAGCTAAACAAGCTAAAGATTTCTGGACTAGATCATAAAATCATCCATAAAACACAAAAGATCCACTACATGTTTAGCCATTCCATTTTCATGACCTTGTCGGGAGATATATATGAAGCACCCATAGGTCATCTTCCACGTATCCCACAACCCATAGATTAGATCACGACAGAGCTCGATATTGATTGGAGCCTTCAAGTAGCTATACTCTCCAAATGATCTATCACATCGGTTTAGGTTACGAGGGCCTTCTTTGCCTTAGATTCACAGATCCCATTATTACGTGTTGAAGACATAAGATTACCTAATTAGCTTATCTGCACCTCGTGTGTATTCCATCCCCACCGGTTGTCTCGGCATGACCTCGGGAGGTCAAGTGCAAGGAAGAGTTACTTGTAGATTCCCATGATTTCATGTCACTTTTCCATTGTACAGGTCCCTCACTACAATAGGTAAACGAGGTAGTCCAGGGGTAGGTGAGATCCAGGGATGACTTGATTATTGAATATGTGTTTACAGATGATGTATTTTTTATGTACGCCTTTATATGAAGGCACATTTTTGAGATGATGTTTATGTATTGTTTTTGGTTATGCCTCGATATGAAGGCCTATTTTTGATCCATGCCCATGACGGCATACTTTGTAACTGATGATTTTTTACAGAGACACATTATATATGGACATTGATATTTTAACATATTTACATGTATATGATGATGGAATTTATGATGTATGATTGTATCACATGTTTTTTAGTTATGAGATAATATAAGATGATATAAAATTGTTGTTATGAGATAATTATGACTGTCCACATTTTTAATTTTAATATTGGTCTGGGGGGGACAAGACGTGGTCCCTATTGCCTCATTGATGATATGGTAGGATGCTAGTAGCTTAGTATACATGATGGGTGTTTATTTTCATGATGATGTATCTTAGTTGATATTGATGTTATATATTATGTATGTGATGATATAGATGATTATGTGATAAAAAATGTACAAGTAACAAACAAGCACAAGTAAAAGTTAACAAATCTACCAAATTTATACACAACACAACTATGTACAAATATAAACAGGAATGCAAAAACACACTGAATATAGAAAACAAGAATGAATCTAATCTAAGAAAGAAAATATCAATATCAAAAGTATGTTAAGAAACACAATATACAAAATGTACAGGAAAGTAAGAAAATCTATACAAAAATGTACAAAGAAACAAGCAAAGCAAGAACCAAACAAACATACAAGTAAGTAAAACACTACTATGTTTTTGTAAGATAATTTTTGGTGTGATTTATTTTGTTTTTGGGAGTTTTTGGGAACAATATTATATTGTTTTTGTATTTTCTACGAGATGGTTTTCTAATTTTGGGGGATTATTAAATCATATTTCAATGTTTTTGTGATTTTATAACATTTTTGAATGTTTTTGTGATTTTCTAATAGTTTTTCAAAGTTTGCACAAAAAAATAGGGAAACATGGATGCCCCAAGTGTTAGATCAGAATATACAAGGGTAGATGACATGTGTTATGTGAAAGAAGGTGAAGATGTGAAGATACCCCCAACATTATATGGGAATGTAAAAAGGCAATCTGTTCATAGATTTATAAGAGGAGGATTAGCTGGATCAAGGCTTCGAAATGACAGCCTCAAAAGGAATCTCAAATGTAGGTAAAAAACTAGCTCTAGACAAAGAAAATGTACCCCTTGTATGTGAGATGTTTATGAACAAAAAATCCTCCCAAAGTGTTGGAAACTAGATTTTACCAAGGGGTCTATCCAAAGTGCCACAATTGTGTGGTTTTCACACTTGGATGACCTATTTTCTCTTTACTTTTTCTTGAATTTTTTGTATGTAATTCATAGATTCGCGTAGCTCATATCTATTAGGATGGGAAATTTTGTATGCTTCTGACCCATATTTTTCCACTATCACATAAGGTCCCAACCAATTAGGTTCCAAAATTCCCTTCTTTTCTATTTCTTTCACAGTGTTGAACTGTTTTCCTTTAACACCAAATCACCTACCTAAAATTGATGAGGTATGATCCATTTTTTGTAGCTCTAGGACACTCGATTCCAATAAAATTTCAAGTGATTGAGTGTGTGGAGGTCTCTTTCATCTAGCAACTCAATTTTTTCCAATATAGCCACACGGTAGTCTTCATCTTTATCTAGATAGTCTCTAAGATATTTTCTTAGAGAGGGAAGCTCAATTTCCAAGGGGATGATGGAATCAGTTCCAAAAACTAGGGAATAGGGTGTCACACTTGTAGGAGTGTGAATGAAATTCCTATATTCCTAGAGGGTGGAATGGATCTACAAATTCCAATTATGATTAGTATTACTCACCATATTTTCCATGATTTGAACAAGTGTTTTGTTAAATGCCTCTTCTTATCCATTACCTTGAGGGTAAAAGGACATAGACCACTTTAAGCGTATTTGAAAGCGTTGGCATTAGGATTTCATAGTATTTTTTGAAAGACTTTCCATTGTCAGCAATAATGGCAGATGGGATGCCATTACAACAGATGAGATGATTCATGATGAGTTTTGAAATCTGAGCACTTTTAACATATGTGAGAGGAAAAAATTCCACCCATTTGGTGAATTATTCTGTGGTAGTTATGATATGGGTATGGCCGTCTAAGGAGGTAGGGGTGAGATTCCATATGAGATCAAGTACCCACTTAGAGAATGACCATGGTGTAGTAATCTGTTGCAAAGGATGTGATGGTGCATGAATAAGGTTCTCGTACTTCTAGCACAATGCACACTTCTGGAAATACTAGAAAAAATAAGTTTCCATGGTAGGCCAATAGTATCCTATTCTCAATAATTTATTTGCTAAGACCATACCATTGGTGGGGGCTCCACAAACTCCTTCATTTACTTCTTTGAATGCTAAGACTGACTCTGATACATCTAGAAAATGTAATATATTCCCATTACAGCCAAAATGATAGAGGGTATTGTACGGATGAAAATGAACACGTGATCTTCAACCGCACTTTACCCCTCGAGGTCGTGTTGGAGAAGTAGATTTTTGAATGTGTGTGGCTAACTATAGAAGGATCAATAACTAAGATTTGGTAGTGTGATCTCCTGGTAGCTGAGTTGGAAAAGGGGAGATTTAGAGGCTATGAATGGGTAGCATAAATTCCCTATGGTTTTCTAAATGAATTGGATCTAAGTGTTGACCTAGTTTGAAGAGTCCATGTAAACTGAATGAAATTAACAATCTATGCTACTGCTAAAAGGGAACTAATCTAAACAAATCACAAAACTGAAATATTACAATCACAAACAACAATTTGCTTCTATTCTAAATGATTAAAATATTTCTACACTAAAACTAAACAAGCGAGATAACTCAGTGTGGTTATTCACCTGTGCTAAATGTATTGAAACTAAACTAACTTAAAAAAATAAATTTTCCAAATGATCTATGATATGTAGACAACCTCCTACAGATATTATCTCCTTCAGATCCACAAGGATAGGAAGAAGGGGATCCATCACCAGGGGTTACTATGAAAGATTCAAACCCTCTTAGAAATTAACTAATTGCTTGCAAATGAAAATAAATTTATTTATAATCTATTTGATATGATGTAACAATGATAAATTGTAATGATGAAGGAAATCAAACAACCAATCCAACCTAGAATTCACAGAACAGAGGTAAATACAAATGTGTAGTAATTTGTCCCCTCAATTTGTCCTTTCTTTCTCCGAGTGTTCATATGAGTCCAAGGGATTGGGAATGCAATAAAAACAGCAAGAGGATGGCACTTGAGCAATCGCATGTTGATGGCAATCATGATGCAATGTAGGTAGAAGAGAGATAACACAAAAGATTAGAGCTTGGCTACGTAATTCCTAGCCAGATCGTAGCAGCAATACAATACAAGGTACACAAAATTCTCAGGACTTTTGCTTGAATACAAGCATGGAATATATGGGAATGGAGGCTAGGAGGTTACTTCATGCAAAAGAAAAGAAGAAGTAGTTCCAACTAATTAAATATTATTTAAAATAGAAGGAGCAAGTAGAACCAAGCAAAAAAAGCTATTTTTAGCCAATTCAACTCACAGATGCATGCAAAATGGAAACTTAAGTGAATTATCACATGTTTGAAACACACATGAAGAATATGGAAAAAGTGGGTAGGATAGATGCCCTACGTAGGGTGGCAGTTTCAGGACCATTTCCCAGGCAGTGCGGCTATTTACGAACTGCCGCCCAGGTAGGGCGGCAATCCTGACACTGAAGGCCAAAATAAACACAAAAAGAAACGGGGAGATGGAAAAATGCATGGAAAAGTTAAGTAAGGTTATCTAGGCTAAGAATATATACTGCGAATGGATTTTTATAGCTCGAACACCTTCTTGAAAGGATTTTGAATCATCATTGGGGACTTTTGTAATCATTTTCCTAACAATGTAGAACGTGCAATTTTGGGTGCGTACATATTACCCCCTTGAAGAAGTGTCTTAGCCATGAAAAGGCATAAAATGTGGAGTCCGAGTATGGTGCTCCTAAAATGGGGAGTTAGAAGCTATACCTAACATGTTCATGTGTCGAAACGTCACCGTCTAAGCTCTCGCTTCCTGTAAGAAGAAAAAGAGAATCAAGTACAGATAGATAAACTATTTGGAAAATTAACACTAGACCAAAATGACAAGAGGACTTACCATCTGCGTGGGGATGTAGAAATATATCTGCACCAATGCTCCAGCTCTGTAAACACATACATTCAAAACGAGTTTAAAATAATATATATATATATATATATATATCGAAAGAAAATCATTTTTAAAATTTATTTGTGCATTGTTGATTTGGTGAAATTGGAGCTCTGGACATATGTTGATCATTTTTGACACAGATACAACCACAAAAACCATTGCAAGATAGAGATCATGCCTCCACGAGTAGGAAATCAACTGGTGCATTCCCAGGTTAGTTATTTCCTCTTTTGTCTTTTTGTACCCTAGATGTTAAAATGTTGAAATGTTCACCTAGGGGGGGAAATTTTCAAATTTTATTGTCTCAAATGAGTCCTTAGGGGGGTGCCCATAGGGAATTGTTTTATTTTGCTAGAAATGGTCACTTTTCTTATTTTCAGGCATTTTTGGGGTTAAGGGTGCATTTTGAGAAATCAGGTCAGGACTTCTGCCCAAGATAGGGCAGTGGTCATGGAACCACCACCCTACTAAGGTGGTGGTCTTGGAACCATCACCCTGCACTAGGTGGTGGTTCTGAGCAGAATGTCTAAAATGCACCTTACCTTGATTTTTTTTCATTTTTAATGTTTTTCTATGTTTTTGATAATTTATCATGTGGTGTACATTACTAACTTGATTTTTTTAATGTTTTGGTGAATGCATAAGAAGGTGGAATACATATGTTGGAGCAGAGAGAGAGAGAGTGTGATTAGCTCCCTGGGATTCTAGATCAGTTAACCTAGGCTAAGACGGATCTTCTATGGCGAGCGGGCATCTAGTGGATAGCACGGGTGCTCCATGTGACTTAATCTCTTACTGGGATGCAAACCGAAACACCTTTTGGTTTTTGAGCATTAGGGGTGAGTGGAATATCACTCTGGAGGATGTATACTACATCCTTGGACTCCTGGTACTTGGTAGGAGGTTGACATTGGAGATAGTGAGGTTTAGGGCTGTGATGATGTAGTGGGCCACATACATGGAAGATGTCATTGTCTCATTTGGATCGAAGAAGGGAATGAAGGTTTGGTCCATTGCTCCTACTCCCATTCCTATCCTTTGGAGAGCCATCATGGGTATCTTTTCTTCGAGACTAGTCAGGGACAAGGGAGGAGATATACTTTTATACTATTGGGCCACCATCATTGCGTAGATTGAGGTTCATGGCCATAAGTATGCTTGGGGAGCAGATATTATGGGGACTACATACCATGATCTATACAGAGTTGTTATATTTTAGGGAAATTATTTAAGCCACCCTAATCTAGTTACGAGTTGGGTCTATGAGCTTTTCATCCCCTATGGTAGGGGGTACTAGTATCGAATCCAGAGGCTATCCAGGAAACTAGATGGATAGGCATGTCAGTTCTCCAGAAACCTCATCAGTGAGTGGCATCCTTGACTACATCAGACATGACTACCACAACCTACTAGGACATAACAAGGGTATGAGGTGAGGAGGCTACAACGATGGTAGCTTTCTCTTCCACAAGCTAGTTAGTTGATAGCTAGGAGATTAGGGATTCACCCATTTGACCAGGTACCTTAGCAGTTAGGTCTTCCATACCCTGTCATGCTTCCTCTAGTGGATCCTGTTTATAGGACTATTTGGAAGACACGAATGGGTCCTAGAGGGGATAGTGGTTGGATAGTTGTTACTCCTGGTGTGCCTATTGTAGTTAGGCATGTAGTCTAGGCTTGGTAGGAAGTTGGTGCCCCTCGAGCACCCTTACTTTAGATTGGGGTGGCTCCTACTCATAGTGGGGAGGAGGATGAGCTGATCGATTTGGACTCTGACTCTAAGGAGGATGCGGGTGATGATACAGAGGGGGAGTCATTTGGAGAAGAGGATGAGGGGTCAGGACCTTCAGATGGAGCGGAGAGAGACCCTGAGTGGCATGATACTTAGGAGATCCTCAAAGCAGTGCATGAGGAGGCGAGCGTAGAGAGAGAGACACTGGTCTCAAAGGAGACACTAGGAGGGGATAATGAGTCTATGATCAGACAACGTCATGCCTCTAGATTTTATGAGGCTCCAAAGCCACCACCAGCACCTGTAGTAGAAGCCACTGATCCATCATGGATGCCTGGGGACCCGAGTATGTTTAATATTCCTTTCTCAATTCTATCTATTGATTTTCATATGTTTATCTTAGCATTCTCCTTTTGATTTAAGTTATGTGATTTTCTAGCTCACTATCTCTCTCTTTTTTTGTTCTTTTCTGGAGCATCTACACATGAGTGGTGAGAACTCATTCGTCAGGTATGTGTGGACACCCTGCTAATCCCCTCGAGGAAGACCTAGACTGAGTTGACTATTGATTCAGGATAGCCTTTAGCCACTATCTGATATACCGATATCTTTTCTCCTGTCTAGAAGGTGGCAGAGATAGTGACTTCCCTTTGTACCTAGGTAGCTAGATACAAGACTGCTGAGTGCTTGATGTGGTAGAGTCATTCTCATAGTGAGGCTATGGGTAGTGGGAAGCACCATAATAACTGACACCATTCAGTCCATTCTCAGTGCCATCACATCCATAGCATGAGCCCTATATGTGGTCACACACCATCTGAGGGATCCCACAAGGATTGATAGGTTGTTAAGTCTTTATTACTTTGATACTATTTTTGATGATTTTTTTTGTATATTTTGGGCTCATTGCGAGCATTTTGACCATGCCTAGTGCATGATAACATTGTATACAAAATTGATCTACTACGATATATATATATATATATAATCTATTTTTGGTTTGGCATTCCATTGTATCCGATTTGAATCTCTTTTGGCTTATCTCTCATGTGTACTCTAGATGTTTAGAACTTCCACTTTTCAATGCCTTTCATAATGTATACAATGGATGTGAATGATAAACAAAATGATTTCTTTTTACATTTTATGTTGTTGATATATGACGATGCAAACACACAATGTGATCTTAAAATTAGTTTCTTTTGCAATCTTCGGTACTTCATATTGTCTTGATAAAATGTGATGATACAATGATATAATAAATAGATGTACTTGCCCCACTCCTAACCACAAAAAACTAGTAATATGTGAGGGCTCAACACCAAGAGTTAGAAAGGGCACACGTTAAGAAATTTGTTGAATGAAAGTGATGAGAGAAAGACAGAGGTTTGACAAAACCAAATTGGGACACTACAACCTTACTCTACTCATGCTACTTCATAGTTTAGAATGTGAATTTCTTTATAGTTTATCTATAATTGGATCCGTAGATGGCCACTTGGTTGAAAAAATTTGGTTTTGGGGTTTTAAACTCTTCTTGGATTTTTTAGACATCTAACTCACTTTGTTTTTTATTTATGATTTCATAATGTTTGACTAATTTGTAACTTTCAAGTTTATCAAAGAGACCCCCTATGCCTTGCCCCATGCTACCAGTAGGAAGTGTGGGCTGATTACCATGGACAATGCATAGATGAGTAAGGGAATTTCCCTCCTTTCCCAACCCTACATCACTAGTAAGAGACAGAGGCTAAACACCAAAGGTTGGTAGGGCAGAGAAATGTGTAAAAATAAAATTTTCTGTGGATTTTCATTTGACTTACTTATTTTAGAAAAAATGTTTAGAATGCTCTTATTTCCAAGGAGATGTATATGGGATAGATGCGACACCATGAAGCTTCCAGAACAAACCATGAACAAAAGATGCCTAACCTAAGAAGAGACCAAAAGTAGAACCAAGTATGCAGGCCTTGGTATGGTTACCATCAAAACTTTGTCTTATCTTATTTGGATTAATAAATGATTCAGAAATAGTTGATGATATTGTGAAGGTTTGAAGAGACATGATTTGAATGTTTTTCCAATATTTTTAGAAGTTTTTAGAAATTACTACAAGAATAAGTTCCTTGATCACACTTTTTACAAAATGAATAGAACAGATGAAAAATGCAATGCAGATGCAATAATGTACATATGAAAATGGTGATGGGTCATGTGTAGTATCTCTTTAGATGAAGAGAGTTTACGGATTTGCTAAAATCCTCACCTTCTAGTGTACACAGGATAAATGTGCCATTTTTATAGTCTTCCACTACTCGATATGGACCTAACCACCTAGGTCTAAAATTTCTTCCCTTGTCAGTCTTCTTGTCTATTCAACTATCAAGTCTTAATGCCAAATCTCCTTCGTAGATCTCACATTCGTACACCCTTCTTATTGTATTTATGAGCCATACGGTCAACATAAACGTTGTGTCATTGTTCAAAATTTAGTCTATCCTTGTTGAGACTTTCTAACTGGGAGAGTCATGCTTCTCGATAACCCTCCTCTCCCAAGATCCCATGTAGTGAAATGTAAAGACTAGGTATTTCGACTTCAAGTGGCAGAACTACCTCAACACCAAATACTAAGGAAAAGGGAGTTGCCCCAATTGGTGTTCTAATCGAAGTTTGGTAGGCCCATAAGGCCGAAAAAATCTTTATGTGCTAATCTCGTTTATTCTCCTTAACAGTCTTTAGGAGAATGGACTTTAAAGTCTTATTGGTAGCCTCAGCTTATCCATTAGCCTGAGGGTAGTAAAGAGAAGCCGTGTGATTAATTATTTTAAACTTTGTACACAACTAATGCACCTCTTCATTTTTGAAAGATGTGCCATTATCATAAATAATGACCTACGACACCTCGTACCTACAAATGATCTGGTTCAGGATGAACTTAGCAATTATAGACCCATGTACAGTGGTAAGGGGCATGGCCTCCACCCACTTGGTAAAGTATTATGTGGCCGTGATTATGAAATTATGGCCATCTATTGATGAGGGAGAGAACTTCCCTATCAAATCCAGGCCCCATATGGAGAAGGGTTATGGGGTTGCAATTGGTTGCAAAGCTTGTGCTGGTATATGAATCTCGTGGGATAGCTCTTGACATTTGTGACATCGAAGCACAAAATCTATTGCATCATGTTCTAGGGTGGGCTAGAAATAGCCCACCGATGTATCTTTCAGGTAGTAGTGTGGCCGCCGAAGTGACCTCCACATACCCCGCTATGTGACTCATAAAGAATCTTTTCAGATTCTTCGGTGTAAACACACCTTAACAACATTCCATCAAAGGCTCTACTAGAGGACTTGTTCCAAAATAACATACTTAGCAGCAATGACACATAACTGCCTTCTTTGTTGTGATTTTTCCCCTTCTGGGTATGTGTGGTCCATGATGAAGTTGATAATGTCAGTTTACCAAGGGCACACAGAGATAGGGGGCATGATTTTAACAAAATACCCACATTCATCACGAAAGTCTAGATCTACCAAATCACCCCCATCTAATGGTTTCTTAGCCAACCAATCTACAATAATTTGACCCTTAATGGATTTTTTGATTTACAAACATTAACTTGAACTCACCCATTAATGTTATGAAACGCCCATCCTTTTTAGACAAGGATCTTTGCATGAGGAATGTTCGTAAGTGGTTTGTCTTGATAATGACCCTTGTTTACTGATTAAGCATACAATGCCTTAAGAATTTTTTTTCAAAAACTATGGTGAGGCATTCCTTTTCTTCCTGTGTGTAGCACATCTCATAATCAAGCAGCATCCGACTAATGAAGTAAATTGCTCATTCCCGTTTATCGTCATCCTCTTGAGCCAACATGTAGGATAGAAAAACATCCATATCCCATGGATATAATATCAAAGGGCAATCTGATCTAGGTGCATTAGCATGGGATGGGACACCAAGAATCATTTAAATTCCTTAAAGGCCTCATTGCATTCCTCCGTCCAATCAATGCTATAATCCTTTTTCAACAAATTGTTGATTAGATGAATGGTGAAGGTCAAGTCAAGGACAAACCTTTACATTACATTAAGTTTCCCAAGAAAAGATATAATACCAAACTCATCAGATGGCGGAACCATTTCTAAGACAGCCCATATTTTGGCTGGGTCAACATCAATCCCTCGTGAAGATATAATGTAACCCAGAAGCTTACCTCTTGTTACACCAAATACACATTTCTCTAGATTCTACGTGACACTGTATTCAATCAAGCACAAAAGGATGGTGTGAAGCACCTCTAGGTGATCACATCACTTTCTGGCCTTGGCTAGTAGGTCATCTATGTAGGATTTAAAAATCTTATGAATAAGATCATGGAATATGTAGGTCATTACTCGTTGATACGTAGTGCCAGTGTTCTTAAGACCAAATGGCATGACGGCATAACAATAAGTTCCCCAAGGAGTTATGAATGTAGTTTTAGCTTGATCTTCCATGGATATTTTGATTTAATTATATCCTAAAAACCCATTCATAATACATAACAACTCAAATCCATTTGTTGCATCAACAATAACATAAATGGATGGTAGTGGGAAATCATCCTTGGGACAAGCCTTGTTAATGTCCCAGAAGTCTATGCAAATATGCATCTTTCCATTCTTTTTGAGAACGGGGAAAATGTTAGCTACCCATTGTGAATAATCGACTGGCTTGATAAATCCCACCTGAAGAAGCTTCATTACTTCTTCTTTTACCATAAGGGCCACCTTTGGCTTCATAGGTCTTGACTTCTAATTAATTAGCTTGGCATTCGGCTTGGTGACGAGATTGTGAACTACAATGTGTGGCGCAATTCCTGTAATTTCCTTGTAACTAAATGCAAAGGATTTTTGAATATCCTTGAGGATTTGGGTATGAATTTATACTTCCTTAGGAGTTAAAGAGGACCCTAGTTTTAAGATTTTTGGCTCTTCCTCCGTTTTGATGTTTATATCAATCGTTCCCTGAATTAAGGAGGCGTTTCCCTCCTCAAACTCAAGAGAGGCTAGAGGTAACTCCAAGTCCCCTTCGTCTTCTACTTTGTAAATCTCAATATATTTCCCCAGAGAGGAATCAATCATGGGATTTGCAAAATAAGAAGAGGAACGTGGAATTAGGGAAAGGTCTACCTTGTGACAGGTAAGATGCATTTCCACCAAAGCATTTAAATAACTTAAAGTTGACTCAACCCCATCAATAGGGTCTGAAGAGTCAAGTTGATCCTCAGCTTCCACGTATGTCAACATTGACACTATTGGCACTTTGTGAATCAAGGATTCAATGTGGATTGAAACCGTGAAGCTGGTGTCCTCTAAGTCACTACTTGCAGTGAAGCATGAGGTGGATGTTGCTATAGATTCTGCCAGAAGGTTTTGTTCATGTGGGACAACATTGATTAATATAATGTCAAACCCATTTGTTACGTCCAACACGACTATTTTGTAGAGTTACAGGTGTTCAGCCCTAGTCTTGTATACCTCAGATATCTGATTTGTGACTAGTTGTGAGTCACCCAACACCCTAATATTGAGTATTCCCATTCTCTTAGCTATAATGAGACCTAATAGGAGATCCTCATACTCAGCCCCATTGTTTGTGCATTTGAAATTAAATTTGAAAGAAAAAGGTAAAATCCTTTCTTCGAGTGAAGTAAGGATCTTATTTGCCCCAGTGCCGAAGTGAAACTTGGATCCAACAAAATGGAGAGTCTAGAAACTACTCAGAAAGATGGATATTGAGTCATCTTTTGTAAGTTATCCTTGTACCTCGGTTACCTCCACCATGCAAACCTCATCTGATGGAAGGGAACCAAGTCCCATGGCATGTCCCATACCCATGGAATCAAAGGGGAGAAGCATAGGAAAATCCTTTTCTAATAGCTCGACAATATTTTATGTAGTTCCTAACGATACTGTCTCTACAACAATGTTTTCATCTTTGATCACCGAAATACCCTCGATCAAACCCATAACTTCTAACTCCATTGTGGGAACCATATTTTCTTCTGGTACCACACTTGTCAGTTTGTTTAATTGGTTCATAGCAAGTTTGAATTTGAAATGGATCATTGAAGATTCCCAATGGTTTGTTCTACGGAGACACGGGTCCCATATAGGCATTTTGATTGGGTGCAGTTGGGTTTTCTAAAAACATGTAAACAAATAACTATCTTTTTTCTTCTGGAAAACACTGCAAAAACTTATTACAATCGCAACAAGTTCTTATGTCATGCCCACGAACCCTATGGAAACCGCAATATAAGTCAGGATTGTAATCTTGAGGCCTTTGGTTTGTTCCTTGTTGTGGTCTAAAACTATGGTTATTCTTTGGTTGTTGATTGTTATAATTAACACCTTGGAATCCTTGCCCCTAATTTTGGAATTAGTTGGGGTATTGACTAGGTCTTGGGGTCAGCATTTTCCTTTGTTGCTGCTGTTGGGGACAATTAAAATCCATAGTGTTTACCAAAGGTGAGAAATTGTTATTTCTCTGATTTTTTCCATTATTGTTGTTATTTATAGCAACTGTATCGGGTAGGATTAACAACATTAGGCTTATCTATGCTTTTTGGGCTGGTCAGTCACACCATCGGTCGTGACTCCACAATTCTTATTAAGGATCTTTTGTCCTTGATTGTTATATGTGTTGTTGGAGTAACTGAGAGTGATTTGAGTAGGAGTGACTAACTTCTCATTTGTCCATAGGTCTTACGACCATGTCAATTGTCGCTTGGTCAACAAAACGGAAGAGAACCCTCTAGCAGCTCTTCATAGCTACTTAGCGAGAATTTTTGAACCTCTTCCTTCGTCTCTCTATTGAGAGAGTGAAGGAACAATCATAGAGTTATATTTGATCTATGTTTGGAGCACCTGCGGAAGAGTAGTGAACATGTCACCACCTTTGGATGAAGTGGGTTGTAGATTTGTTATGTTCTTGTTTGATATGAAGGAATTCCTTGATTCCTATCTGCAAAAGCTTGTTCATATCAAAAGCTTTGATAAACTCTGATACAAGTTGTTTGAATGAGTGTATTGAAGCCTCTGATATCCTATAATACCAATCAAGAGTAATACCTTCTAGTTTGATAGGGAAAATCTTTACAACAACTGCATCCCATGTGAGCAACTCTTGAATGGATGATGCATAAGCCTTGATGTGGGCATTAGGATCACCCTCCTATTTGAACTTTGGGAGATCAAGAAAGGGTCTTAGGAGCATGACTACCTGAATGGAGAAATCTAGGGGTTCTTTGAGATATTCAGAATAAGTCTCCATTGCATATGTTTCCACCATTAAAGACCCTTGTTGGGGAGGTGGAGGTTGCATTAGTTACTAAAACGACATGGCGTAGGCATTTGTTAGGGTATATGGCATCTCCTGTGGATAACCATAAGGACCCAGATAGGTGTATGCATATCCTTGTGGTGTTTTAGAGTATGTGTGCATATAGGGGGGGTTGTCCAATTTGATACAGAGCTGAAGGTGTGAAGCCAAGGAACGTCACATTTCCAGCTGGTATAGCATTTGAGAATGCACTTCCGGATGGTACCTATTGTAGATATCCATATGTGGCTTTACGAGGCATACCCAAGGTACCCATCCTAGTTAACAAATCCCCATGGTTCAGAGTATTCATGTAGACTGGAGGATTATGCGCAGTCAGTATTTGCCCATAGTTCTGTGGGTAGGAAGGAGTCTATGCTTTCCCTGCATATGAATTCTATGTATTTTGGGCAAGCTCTAACTCCTTGAATTTATCAACCAAAGCTGAAATGACATCACTCATTGATGGGGTAGTACCTTGCTTAGGTAGCTTTGGTTTAACCCTTAGAGGTTGTTGAGGAGTATGGTATCCTGCTATGAACTGTTCACGATGTTGCCAACCCTCATTGGTTGTATTGTCGATTTGATGGGTGGGGTAGCGTTATTTTTTTAAATCAGGACGTCATCTTGTCCTTACAACCTATCAAAATATTGGTTCATTTGTTGGAATTTTTGTTCACATCCTAGTGTACTGTGCTAAATACTCCTCATCGAGATAAGGGAGTTGATCAGATTGCACGGTAATGGGCTGTCAAAACAATACTCGAGGAGATGAACTCGCTTCACTAGATAATTTTTTGTTATTTGAACTTGATTGTTAAAGGGAATAAGTCTGAGTGACTTGATCTAGTTCTTCAATGTGTATAGAAGAACCAACATTGGTTTCCTGAAGTAGAGGGTTTTGAGTGGATGAGTGGTTGTCTGCCCATGTTGAAATTGAAGGTGACTGTTGTGGTACACTTGATTGGTAATGGTACATGTAAAACCTGAGATGGGCTGACCGTAATTTTCATATCCCGACATATTCGGAGAGGCATAAGAATACCTACAGAATAAAAGGCTGAACGAAGAAAGTGGAAAAATTCATTTAGAGACTAGCTCTTCACATTGGGTTCACCAATTTATACGATAGAAAATCAATACGTGACCTTCTTTGCACCTGACCTCCCGAGGTCATGCCAAGACAGCCGATGTGGAATTGAAATGGAAGTGAAAGTGATGGTGGTGATCAAGCTAATTAGGCAACCTTATATCTTTGACACGTAATATTAGAATTTGTAAATATAAGGCAAAGAATGCTCTCCTACCCCTCTGAAGGGGTGTGATGGTACGATCCGATATGATAGCTACTCGAAGACTCCAATTGATGTCTAGTTCTGCCGAGATTCTATTGATCGGTTGTGGAATACATGGAAAGTAACCTATAGGTTCCTCGTATGGATTTCCAGATAAGGTCATGGAAATTGAGACAAAAGGTGTAGTTGAGCTGCAAGAACTAAGGGTGATTTTCTTGTTTGTCTAGAAAGTCTTAGCCCTGATCGGCTGATATATTCAACAACAAAAGCTATGTAATAATATCAAGTGGAAGCGGTGAAGATATGAATACCAATGTGCATAAACTAGTGTCAATATCTATTTGACTGGTAGGCCCATTGGGTTGTGGGACCTATGGATCACAACCAAATACTCTTGGGGGTTATGGCCCTTGTATAGTCATGCATGTAATTAAACCCTATTTCCATGAGAAGTCCAAAAGTCATAAGCTTGATTAGCAGATATATTCAATGTATCTAACTGTCTTATTTTCTTAGTGTATGTTGTAGGTGTGCGTAATATTGTTAAACACAAGCTTGTGTCGATGTCAGTTACTAGCTCTGGCCTGCTGAGTTGTGAAACCAAGGGATCGCAATTGTAAGTCTTTTCTTGTTGTGGACCGTTGATGGTCATGCAAGATAAATTGATTTAAGTTTTTGGTAAATAAACTATCTATTAAAGGAAATCTAACCTATATTTTTGGTATTTTCTCAATATATTAGAACAAAGCAGTAAAACAAGCTAATCTATGGAAAATAAATGTTTTTTATTCTTTTCTATTTTTTCAGACAATGCATTTAATCTAATGAACAAATTAAATACAAACAGTTAGCTAGATGTAGCTAACTATTTGTGCAGATGTGTGAATATAAATCTAAAATCTATTCTAATTGAATCAAAGTCCTTCTAACCCTACCTCAGAAGTGAAGAACAAATCATAACCCTAACAGAGTGATTGTTCCCCATAGCTTCCCTGGTAATTTTGAAGAGACAACTTCTAATTGATTCGATCTACTTGAAATTATCTAGCTAATTGAAATGAATTTTTTCTCTACTCTATTTGACATGCAATTGAAATTAAAAATTATTAATTGACAATTTGATAAACAAAGAAAACAAATACATAACTCCAACTTGGAAGAGCAAGAACCTTGGCAAATCCAGTAGTATCATTATTTGTCCCCTTAGTTCTTTCCTTTCTTTCTCTGAGTGTTCATGTGATTCCAAGGAATTGGGAATGCAAAGAACAACAACAAGAGGATGGTGCTTGAGCAGTGGTGGCTTGGAAGCAATCTGGATGCAATGTAAATAGAAGAGAGATAACACAAGAGATTTGAGCTTGGTTATGCAATTCCTGGCAAGATTATGGCAGCAAAACAATACAAGATACACAAAATTCTTAGGCCCTTTTTCTTGAATACAAGCATGGAATATATAGGAATGGATGCTAGGAGGTTACTTCATGCACAAGGTAAGAAGAAGCAGTTCCAACTAATTAAATCTTACTTAAAATAGAAGGAGCAAGGAGAACCAAACAAACAAAGCTATTTTTAGCCAATTCGGATCACGAATGCATGCAAAAGGCAAACTTAAGTGAACCATCACATGTGTAGGACAAGCGTGAAGAATATGGAAAAGGTGGGTAGGACCGCCACCCCGCCTAGGTGGCGGTTTGAGAACCGCTGCCCAGGCAGGGGTGGCGGTCTTGGCACTGATGGCCAAAACAAGCCACATGAAGAGATGAGGAGATTGAAAAAATGCATTGAAAAGTTACGTAAGGCTATCTAGGCTACAAATATTCACTGTGAATGGGTTTTTGGATCTCGAACACCTTCTTGAAAGGATTTTGAATTATCATTGAGGAATTTTGTAACCATTTTCCTGATAATGTAGCATGTGCAATTTTGGGTGCGTACATGTGCCTTTGAGGAGGGTGTAATGGGCTATCATTTGGATAAGGTTACTCTTTTCAAAGTGGGTTATATTAGGGGTAAAGGTACCATTTTTTAGGTATTGAAAGATAGGATCATACCAAGAGGATATAGGACCAACAAATTCATAGGCCAGGCATGATTTTGGCATGTCATATTCATGTTGTTACAAGTTTTCAACAAATAATGGAATGCCAATTTTTCTAGTGGAATCTATTGCATGGAACCTAGTGTTTCCATAGAATTTTTAGACCAACTTTTTACTCTTGGGATCTGTTCAAAATTAATACGAACAAAATTATCTTTGAGAGTCTCCACTAACTTCTTATATGGGATTAAATTCTCATCCTTAACCTTATATTCATCATTGACCTACACTTAATGATCAACTGCGAGTCTCCAATGACCTTAAGTTGGTGGATGCTCCATTTTATAGCTAGCTTTATCCCAATAATGAGCGCTTCATATTCTGCTATGTTGTTTGTACATGGAAATCCAAGGTGGAAAGCTTGAGGTATAAATTCCCCAGAAGGAGTGACTAACACTACCCCTGCTGCTGAACCGTCGAAAGTGAATGATCCATCAAAGCGTACTTGCCACACGACATATTATTTGATATATATTAATGATGCATCTGGAAGTTCCAAACGCACTAACTATGTTCTAGGTAAAGGTGCCTTCTCTAATTAGTCTGTAAGCACTTTCCCCTTAACTAACTTTTGATACACATATTCAATATCAAACTCACCAAGTAGGATGATCCAACTAGCCATCCTACCATTAAGTGTTAACTTTGAAAACAGGTATTTCAGAGGGTCAACTTTAGATATAAGATTGTTTTTATTTTTTAATAGGCAATGGATAATATTTTGAAAGGTAAATACAACATATAAGAAATATTTTTTAATTTGAGGGTAGTTTATCTCATAAGCAATCAAAGTACAGCTGAGATAGTATAAAAATTTCTCTTTCTGACTAAGATCATACTGAGTGAGTAGAGTGCTAATAGAAAATTGGGTTACATATATGTATAAAAATAGTGGTTTTCCTATGGTTGTTGATATGAGGAATGGAGGATTAGCCAAATAATATTTTAGCTAGGAAAAGGCTTGCTGCTGTTTAGGTCCCCAAAAGAAGTCAAAATCCTTTTTAAATAGATGAGTAAAAGGATGAAATTTTTCAGTGAGATGTGATATAAAGTGACAAATGGATTGGATTTTTCAAGCTACATAACTGCTTGAGGTTTTTGGGAGGAGGAATTTTAGTAATAGTAGTTAGCTTAGCAAGATCAACCTTAATCCCTCTTCTGGATACAATGAAACCTAATAATTTACCTGATAATACCCCAAGTAAACATTTATTTGGATTCAACATGACTTTACACTCTATGAGACGTTCAAAAATGCATCTTAAGACATTAGGGTGATATTATCTCATCCTTGATTTACCTAGTTTATCATCAACATAATCCTCCATGATGTCATTAAGCATGTTGTGGAATATCACCGTCATTGCTCATTGATATGTTGCACCAGAAATATTAAGGCTGAAGGACATCACCTGATACCAGAATGTCCCTAAAGGAGTTTTGAAGGTAGTATTATGTTTTTCCTCCTCTATGATATTAATATGATTATACCCATAAAATCCATCCATGCTAGATATCATTTCATATCCAGTGGTTGAATTGAAAATCATGTCAAAGTTGGGAAGAGGGAAGTCATATTTTGGACATGCCATGTGATGTATGTGAAGTCGGTACATATTCTAATTCCTATGGGATTTTTCTATATTGGTACAATATTGGATATCCATTCTGAATAATTGATTAGTCTGATAAATTAGCTGCCAAGAGTTTCTCAAGCTTCTCCTTGACTATAAGGGCCACCCGCTGAATTTTTCTGAGCTTTTGTTTGATGGGCTTTGAGTTTGTGTGAAAAATAATGTTATACAATACCAAAGATGGATCAAGGCCCAAAATATCTACATATGACCAAGAAAATATGTCTAAAAATTCCCTAAGAAACATTATAAAATTCTTTTGTTCTTGTGTTGAAAGAAAAGCTCCCAACTTAACTATTTTAGGTTGTTCTTTTGTGCCAATGGTGACATCAATGGTTTCTTCTACTAACATCTTGGATGTATCCTCCATACGCATAGGATCAGGAGGGAGGTTGAGATATTTTTCCAAGGTAATTTCAATGATATTTTCACCCTTGGCATGGTCACTTTTTATGTCTTTAGATTTTTTGATTTTTTTGTCATCCAACACTTCAAAAAGGTTTTCACTGTGTGAGTTGGACTTTTATTTTTTCTGAGGATTTTTGGAGGAACTTTTTCCCTCACTTTTTCTTAATTTTTTTTGACCACATAACTCAGCCTCCTCCCCAAAGTACGCATAGGTTTCAAGGCCAATGTAGAAGATTTTTATGGTCCATGGTAGGAATGTTGTCATGAATACCCATGAATTATGCAATTGCCTCGTCATTTTCAAAGATGTACATAGGCGTGTGAATTTTTTGTTCCTAATCAGCGAGGGTAGGATAGACAAGTTAAGCTTAGGGTTTAGTGGGGGTTTTGGTAAAGATAGCAGTGTCTAGGAATAGCTTTGTAGAGGAAAAGTCATCATATTGGCTATGATAGGAACATGTGTCACTATCTAAATAAGAAGATCCATCCTCATGCTTAAAGGAGGTAGCTTCTTGCTCTGGGGGGTGAGATCCATAAGGTATAATGTTGACACCATATCTTTCATTTTTAAAGTTTGAGAGTGGAACATGCTCTCTTATTCCTTGTTCATTTTTACCACACCCATGTCCTTTATAGCCCATGGAATACATCATTTTTCTATATTTTGTGTACTCTGGAGTTTTGTAGCAGGAATGCATAGTTTCTTTGGGGACCTAGATTGTGGGAGGATCCAAAAAAAATTCTTCTACTAATAGGCCACTAGGTTGGAATTTATCGATGGTTTCCTCATCTCTAGGTCATTTTTATATGAAATTGGGCTTTCCTCTTGTCTTTGGTGATAAGGATGTATCAAATACCAAGAGTGCATGTTCGATATCATACACTTCATAACATTATTCAAGAATATTCATATCCCATGAA
Organism: Taxus chinensis; assembly: GCA_019776745.2. Taxonomy (NCBI): domain Eukaryota; kingdom Viridiplantae; phylum Streptophyta; class Pinopsida; order Cupressales; family Taxaceae; genus Taxus; species Taxus chinensis. Next base: position 386,271,422 of record CM034151.1, read on the forward strand.
CTAAAGGGGGAAAATGACATAGAAGAACCATGGTAACAAGCACTTAGTGTGTTTGAATTCACATGTGAGGTGAGAGACTCAGATTGAAGATGTATAAGAATGTTGGCAGATGGAAATTTATAAGCACCATTTTGTGTAAAGCTATTCAAAGCTCTGCAATGAGAAAATGGTTTTGGATATCCTTGAATGGTGATGGTGTGCCCCTCATGATTCAATTTAATGCATTGAAGGAAGGTTGATGGTATGGACTATATGACATGAATCCATGGGTGGCCAAGAAGCATGTTATACATAAGATCTAAGTCCAGGATATGGAACTTGGTGTTATGATGTCCAAGTGCATCTTACTTCCATCAGAAATGTTATGGTACCAACCTATTCATGCTCCACATTGTCGTATGCTATGATTGTGACTATTTGAGATTCTAGATCTACTTTTGTTCATCCCAACTATTTGATTATCTTCAATGTACATATGTTCAACCTAGACTTGATATCCATAAGAACCCTCTTTATCTTTATATGAGTAACAAATACTTCAATGTAAAGAGGTAAGTTATGTGTGTGATATTTTTTTGAGATCTCATTATGGATAAAGGTGATGTGTTAACCTGGTGTACTATTTTCCACCATAGTTTGAAGGTGGGAAGGATATATATCCATTGAAACTCCTGACCCCTAAAGTTTTTTGTAAAGGATGTTTTTAATGCATATTTGATATCTTGAGGAGATATAAGATAGAAATCTTAGCAGAGGTCTTCTCAAGTTGTTCTAAGAGGTTGTACTAACTATCTTGAGGGGTAGACAAAGGAGGTTCTGGAATCATGAGGTGAGTGTAACGTATTATCATAGCACAATCCCTACTCTTGATTCTAATAGTATTCACATGCTTATTAGATGAATGAACACAACCAATAAGTGAATCATATTGATTATTGTTGGCTTGGGTGTAAACATAATTACCAGCTTTATAGCTCTTGGAAGACTCCCCCTGATCCATATTTTTCTCCACTTATTTACCATTCTTAGTGAAATTTTCCTTGAATATTACCATTTTATTTTTAGGTGTTTTATGGGGCTCAGGTGAATCAACCTCAATTTCTCCACTATCAATGAGGTCTTGGAAAAAGTGCCTCAGTTTGAGACACTTATCTATTTATTGCCCTTTGGCATGATGAAACTCACAATATTCATGTTCTTTGTACCATGAATGTTTAGGTGCGTCATCATAAAATGGTATTGTTATGGGATATTGAACCATGTTCATTACGTCTAGCTATTTCAAAATCATGGACAAGGATTCCGTGAGAGGAGTGAACACTCGACGTTTGACTGGGGGTTTTATAGGCCCTTTGGTAAGTTTAAAAGGAGGACCTATTTGAACTACCTATATATGCTTAGAGTATGTGATACCGTATCCTACGAAATTTTTGTTTTTGTTAAATAAATTTGGTTTTTCTATAGGTTTGGATGCTTGTTGGTATTTTGAAAAGGGTTTTAGTGTTCCCTTTTCTATCAAATCCTTTTCGATTTGGCTATCCTTCTTTATGACTTCTTCAAAGTTACTGACACAATGCATTTGTAGATAAAAATAAAATTTTGAATTTAGGTTGGGCACAAAAATGCTAACCAATTTCTTTTCAAGTATTAAATAAGGGAAACGGCTAGCTAACCCTTGCCATCATTGTAAGAAACTAGAAAAAGTATCATTTGGTCTTTATTTTACACTATATAAGTCTAACATGGTGACGTCATTTTCTAAATTGAATGATAAATGACACATAAATATTTAGCTAATTCTGACCATGTGAAGATAGACCCCTTTAGTATATGAAGAAATCACTCTAAGGCTTATCCCACTAGACTCCATGGGAATAATTGTATAAGGTAATTGTTGCTATAAGCCACATCCTTGTATGCCATGTAAAAGTATTTAATGTGATTGTCTGGATCACTTTTCCCTTTGTACTTGTCAAATTTTGGACAATCTAAATTCTTAGGGAACGATGTACGTAGCATAGATTTTTCAAAGGGGTAAGGACATATTTCTTCATATTGGTACTTTTTTACTATATCCAAAATTATTTTATTGAAGGGTCGTGAGTGTAATTTTCATAGACTGCAACTCTTTTTTGAGAATTTGATCTTTGGTAGGGGAAGCTAGCATGTATACCCTACTATATTTTGATATTTTATCCCCTTAATTTTCTATGTGCAGTTCAATATTCTTGGCCTTAGGTTTATCTTGATGTGCATTTTTATTTGTTTCATTTTACATATGGGAAGCTAAAATAGATAATTGTCTTCTAAGGTTTTGTATTTGTTGTTTCATAGTTACTTCATAATGTGGAGTTCCATCTTGGTTTTTGTATGGAGGAGGTTGTTATGTGTGCCTGTGCTCCACTCTATCTTTGTGGGGTATTTTGATAAGTGGAAATTTATAACCACATGTGTTGTCATTTTGGGGATTTGAAGTGGAATTTTTTCCCTACCCTAAAATGTCATCCATGTTAATAAGGGGATGTTGTGCCTATTCTTCCTCATTAGAATTGTTGGTAGGTGGAATTAATTCATGTTCATTTGGCACTATAGCACGTAATTCTACAACTGGTGTAAGTAATCTATCTTTGTTGAGAAAGAGGAATTAATCCAATTGATTAGGGTCAAACTCAAACTCTTCCCTTGGTGATTCTACTTCATCACCACTATGATCAATCATGTCCTCCATTTTCTTTTCCATGGAGAAGAGGGGCCCTAAATCATGACCAATGAAAGGATTTGAAATTTTTTTTGTTAGATATTTCCCACGTTATATTTTTAGATGCCATCCTTGTTAAAGGATACATAGAAAGGGGTGTTTCACAAAGGTGTTTGATAAATGTGGTCAAGGGTATAGAAAACCTAAGTAAAATCTTAGAACGTGATGATTGTGAGGGTCACAAAAGAGTGTCAAATATGGTTAAAGAATAACGAATGATAAAGAATCAAGGAATAAAATATGATCATCCTAAAAATATAATTCAATATGAAGAACAATCACAAGGAAAAATCACGTAAGTTTGATATACCAATCAATCAACAAGGAACTAATCCCTATGTGATTTTTTTTCAAAGGTAATTCAACGTAAGATGATCAACACAATGTCAACACTTAAGTCAAGTTTAATATAAACAAGGTGTAAGTATTAACAAGGGGTTGATGTGACTCCCAATTAAAGTATATTATAACTCATTTAGAAGAAAACAAGGCCTACATCCCAAAAAGTGGAAGTTACAAGTGAGAGAAATGCAATAATACCACTTGGATACGTTAACCAATATTTTCAAAAAAGTAAGATATTAGTATCAAAATAGTATTGATATGATTCTAACAAAGAAACAACAACACATTTCAAGTAATTCAAGGAAAGACAATGTTACTAAGCAAGAGATGGATAATCTTCTCCACATAATGTAAATATTAGAAAATGAGGTGGAAAGTATCAAAAAATATTTGCATTAGTTAAATAAACAAAAGGGGAAAAGCAATATGAATGACGATGTTGGTATTGGGACAGATCAGAAAGATGAAATATACAAGAAGTTTAATTCCCTAGATAACAGACTTGGGAAATCTAAGGATAGAAATGATCACAGTATGGCCATATTCAAAGCTATATGTGATTTTCTTGATCAACAGGTCAGAAGCATTACTATGCTGAGTGGAGTTCCTGAGGACATTTAGGGTATAGAAAAGAAATGAAACTAGGTCATCTCATAATTGAATGTAAATGACCCCACGTATGCTACCACTCTAGCACTATTTACCTCTCTGTAGAAAATCAAATCAAGAATAGATAGGGCTTCGAAGAAATAACATCTTCTGGGAAGGATGGATGTGATAAAGTTGTTGTTTTATTGTTGATAATATGTCATTTTCATGCCGTTTAGTTACAATTCTATATTTGTCTTGATTTTTCTTAGTAGTTTCTCTTTTTACTACTATATGGCTTATTGTAATTTCTGGATTCAGATCCTTTTTTCTACTTTATCATATTTATCTGGCTATTGAGCCTCTTTTGTAACAAGTTATCGTCCCTTCAAAACTATTTTCCATTAATAAAAAACACATTTCAAGGTTTTAGGTAATGTTTGAAAAGAAACAAGGCCAAAGTATACCAAGGAATTGTTAAGATCTGAGAAGTGTAATGATATAATATAAACATTTAGATCAATTTTACGAGAAACAAGATGTAATTATTTAAATTGTATCAAGGTGATGCTAACAATGTAAAAATTCAAATAAAATTCAATGGTGAATCAAGCCTAGCTATGATGAAGATATTGACATGGGTATCAAGACGAGAAGACATACCAACACAATTTTAATGTTTACCATCCAATCTCAAGAAAGGATGAATGTAAATGGGTTTCAAAGTGGTGGACACAATCAATCAATAGCACACGTATAATGCCCAATTTTGATCCAAAATATCAACAAGAGAGAAATAGAGTAGATCAAGTGGGGTTGAAAAATACTTGGATTCACTTTAGAAAAGTTTCATCTCATCTTATGGTGAGTGAAAAACTAAGACAAAGTAATGCTTCAAAAATTTCATGATGAATGACGCTTGGATCAAACTTTAATGGACTCTTCCCTTGTTTGACTAATAAGGTTTTGACCCTAAACAAGTTAGTTCTTCATGAAAGCTCTTTGAAACATGATTGGATTTGAGTTGGTCAAGTTGGCTCCAAGATGAAATGTCTTCCTAATTGTTTCTCTCAACTAGTTGTCACAAATTACCTCTACAAGCACGGTTTTCCAACGAATTCATATTGAATAAACCTTGGAGTATCCTGAATTTACTTTACCCCCTTCAATATAATGAGCAATAAATACGTTTAGTTGTATTTTGACTAGGGTCGTGTAGTGCCCACACTTTAACACACACAATTACAACAGTAAAATACCAGGATAATTTTATTTTTTTTACTCACATTGGTCATTACAAAATGCCACAAGCACTCCCAGTCAAGAAAACTTGACAACGTATACGACACTTACAAAAGTCATCAAATCACATAGACACATGATAACACCATATACATGCTGTCACTACACTTTTCCCGACTGAAGGTTGCTAGTAGAGACCCAACCACAAGAACTTGATTTCAAGGATGACGAACCCACAACACATCATTACTTTAAATGTATTTTAGTTACGATTAGCATCCCAAGAACATGGTTATGTAAGCATAATTTTCTCTCTTTTTCCATCTACCAAATCTTTAGTTTATTCCTTGATTTTAATTTACAGTTCATCCAATTTAGGTTGGCTTCCTTTATGCATCATAGAAATTTCCATTACTTACTGACTTATTTGGCACAATTCAAATCACATATACAGTACTTAATTATCTTGTTCTTATGTTAAGAATGTGCTTCTCAAATGTTTATTTAAAGTTTAGAATTTAACCTTGCTACACAAGTGAACCTAACGTGATGTCAAGATGAAATCTTGGGATCAAGGAAGACAAAGATTTGAAATAGCTTTTTCCCCAAGAACATCCATCGATCACGGAATAGGTATTTCGCTACTATTATTTTTATAGTTCAATAGCTTGTTAAATTCCAAATTTGATTTTTATATGTATATCTTTTGCTTTCTTGACGTTTGGTCACACCAAGGTAATCTATATTCTTTGCAACGCATGAAAAATTTTAATTAAGTTATAAGGACTCCAAGATTGACCTCAATCCTAATCTCCAATCTCGTGTGCAACATTATATGATATGCTCTTACATTGCAATAAGGTCTCGTTCTTAGCATTTTTTTGTAATCAGGAGTTACAGAAGTATTTGACTAACATCTTGAAGGGGTACGTGATCGGAAGAATTGTAACTATACATGAACCACAAGTGACACCTACTAATCAGCTAAGGTTTGGTTTCTCCCAATATGCACTTAATGATCCACGCCTCAACTATATAAGAGTTTAAGGCAGGTGGACATATTTATACTAAACCACCTTCAAGAAGATACCAAGATTTTATTTGGATAGAAACCAAGGTAACACCATTTAGTTGTTCCTTCGAACAAGGACTCATAAGGTGACTTCCAAAGCAGTCTTCGCCACTCAACCTGGTGTCGGGCTTGAAGAGAGGGCATTCTTCTCGCGATTACCAAAACTAGAAGGAAACCACATACTCTGGATAAAGTTGGACCATGTCATTCCTAAAATATGGGTTCATGACAATGTCACTAGACATAATGACTATGACGGTAAACTCCAACTAGGGGTTTTATTTACCTAACCTAGAGTTTTCCATCGAGTGCAAAGCTTAAGTTCGTTCTACGGTCTTAAATTTCTTATATGGTAAAAAGGATCACACATGTAGGCAAGTTATGCACGAATATTTTATTAAGGTTGAGTGTTCCCATTAAAACTCTTTATTATGTTTGCAAGGTAAGAAGATAACCCAGTAATTAATTTAATCGTTTAATGAATACTGAGAAAGTACTACAAGATATTAACTTCAATTTCAATTTACTATGTATAAATCAAACCCTTTTTGCCATACACAACTAAGAATCAAACTGAACCAGTGATTAGATGCACATTTCCTAAGTTATCCCTAAAACTAGCATCTCATGCATATTAACAAATTTCAATTATAACTTTTCTGTAACAAGAGACTACATTAGACATTTATTCATTTTACAATGACCTATAAAAATTACAATAATAATAATTAAATTACACATCACCTTTTTTTCGTCATCATTCTTCCATCCTGTAAAACCCACGTGAGCAAGATATCAGTGATAAATCGCTAGCATGGCATCCACCCTAATCAATCATAATTATCATTTTTCAGTTTCCCATTTACATAAGATAAAAATTACAATTTTCAATCGAAATGAAAAGGTCTAGAAACATGTATTCATTGCATTTTCTTTTTTCTTCATTTTGTAACCCAGGAGAGAGAAAGAGAAGGGAAGAGAGAGAAAACACCATTTTGTCAAAAGTTCTATTTCACACAACATATACACAAAAGGGTTTTAAATAGTTATTTGCATGTGTTAAAAGTTTCCAGGGTGGTTTGGCAACCCTACGAGGGTCCGCAGCTTTCTATTTTTATATTTTCTTACTAACTACAAAAATGTACAAAACGTGCTCGGAGGCTAAGAAACCACTTCCAAAAGTTATCTTCTGATGAGAACACCCTCCATGATAAAATTTCTATGTGTCCCCAGATAGACCAAGAGTTCATAGCAACTGACGGATTTGAAAAAGGGCGAACGGTTTGTGTTTGGCGGCTAGTTCTCCGAGGCCACTGGTCGTAGTTCACCCAGTTGTAAAATGACAAAAGTTAGCTCGAGGGCCCAGAAAACTGCATCCATAACTGACAATTCGATGGAGAAGCATGCAACGAGACATCTCCTACTAGTTCCCCTATATAAGGAGAATTCATCAGAGTTGACGGGACTGAGAACTAGTAAACTATTTTCAAATGGCGACAAGTTTTCTGGAGCGACAAGAAGAAATTGGTCCAGTTTGACCTCATCAAACTGCAACAGGAGGCCTACAAAATGGCTTCGCCAAACTATCCCGAAAATGTTCTCTTTCCTATACTGAATGTTCCATGCATTTGTATAGTATAAACGCTAGAGGTTTGCGAAGACGGGATGTAATTTCTCCATTCAGGTTTCAAATGGCGGTTCAAAATGAAAGCCAACTTTCTAGATTTAACAGTTTTCTACTGTTGTAAACCAGTGTAACAGGGCTCCTATAAGAGCATTAAAAGGATGTCATATGTTTGTTTCGGGTCAAACCAAAGGTCAAGATAACTCCTAGTATACCAAGGTACACGAGTGAAACTTCACATCTCATTTCCAGAGATACGAAGGGTACTTAGTGAGTCTCCAAAAAATGCAAAATTTAACTATTTAAAACAAGGACGAGGCCAACTTTATCAATAGGGAGTCAAATTCGTCTGGTTGATAAAACAATATTGGAGCGATCAAGATGGGTAAGAGTTTTCTAAATCATCTTGAAGTGAGGGTAATAGTTCATGGTTTAAAGTAGATGAGTTATAATGACATCGTGAGTTACGACAACGACAATTTATTGTTTTGCAACAAGTTGAAGGGACATTTAACTGTATTAAAAATCCTAATAATTTAAAATTCTATTTAGTTGCAAAAGAGAACTAAAACATGAGAATTATGAGAGGTAAGGGAAGAAGAACCATACTTGGAAAGTGAAGTCAGTCGAAACTGTGGGATTTGGTTCAGTAACTTGCTTGGGCACATTGTCAACCAGATCACGAGCATCCACAGCTCCACCATTTAACATACACGTCTATCAATAAAATCTGTAACTACATATTTGAAAACCATTCCGCTACTCTGGATCACATTTCTCCTACCTTCTGGATTCGACCCACCACTTGTTGAGCATGATCAAATGGTTTCTTATTGTTGTTGTTCGGATAGAATGAGATCTTCCTCCTTTTGCGCACAACTTCAAATCTTGCAACCATTAGACCATGATTTTTGAAGGCATTTAGTCAAACACTTCACATGCCTTAAGCATGCCTCCACATTTTGCACATTCTCATGTGCTCATCAAAAACCAGCAAACATAATGATTAATTCTAGGCATGATTCTACAAGAGGCACTCATGCCATCGAAGTATTTACAACCCTCATGCACTGAACCTGCATGGCTGAAAGCTAATTAAACAAAAATGAAGTTTACATGGTCAGGGTATGTTCCATAAGACCACATCTCTTTGAGGCATTCTGATAACCAGTCCAACGCCTTTTAACAGACCCATTTTTTTTGCATATCCTGCTATCATTGTAGTCCAGGAGGCCACATATCTTTCAGGTATTTTGTCAAACAGTTTGCATGCATTGTGTATGCCTTCACATTTTGCATACATGCCGATCTGGGCACCTGACAAGACATTTAAAGATATCATCTTCCCATGATGCTTTGATGGATGTCCATGCACTGTTCTAAAGCTCCCATCTTGGCACAGGCTAGGAAGATATCAGCAAAGGTTGTGGGGTGTGGCTTCAAACCTGCCAACCATATTTTGCTTGGAAAAGTTCCAATGCAGTTTCAACAAAACCATTTTGTGCATATCCCGAAATCATTGCAGTCCATGGAACCACATTTCTTCCATGCATTTAGTCGAATAGGTCGCATGCTTCCACATTTTACATATGCATCTGCCAAGGTGTTTGCAACTTCAACATATGACAAAATTTTTCTATCTTTTATGCACTGCAAGGGGTCGCACAGGTCAGACACGTTTCTTTTTGACACAGGCTAAGGATTTGTTGAAAAATGTCAACTGATCAGGTTGGAGACCTATTTATTGCATGGTGAAATAACACGATTTCCCTAAGGAGGAAAACCCACATCTTCTATACACTGCAAAAGAAAAAATACCCTTCCAAAGAGCTATTGTCTCGTTCTTTTTATTTTTGGACAACTAGAAACTGCGCCCCCCTAAAATTGTGACTGCAATAACTAACAAAAATTCCTGTCTCTTATGCATTGAAACAAAAAAAAGGCCCATGCTTGGCAGTCTGGCCCGGCTGGGAGGATGCTAAACCAAGTTATGGAGTCTGCCATGCCACCGCCCTCCCCAAATTCACCCCTTCCAAGAGCGAAAAGGATAAAACCCTAACGCCACACTTGAGTTTTCTCGCCCTTCTACCACTTTCCCTAATCCGCCCCCACAGTCACAGGAATTTTGATTTTATTATTATTATTTTAATTCCTTTTATTTTTTATTTTTTTTGTTTGTTTTAATCTAAAAATGTCATAAAACCCTAAAATGAAGTAGACAAATAAATAAAATATAACTTAAAGTCAATCCATTACACAGCCATAAAATTTTGACACAAAAGTGACTGATCGAATTTGGCGATGAGTTATAATAATATTATAAACATTATTTTAACCGATTTTATGGCTTAATAATGATAACAATTATTAATCCTATTAATGTCGACGACCTAACAAATGAAGAGTCGAGAACTCAAATTTTCCTTGAACAGGATAGTCATCCATTCCGCTACAGGTCCACAGTTGGGGTGTCAACAAAGACACCGAAAAAAAAAAGAGAGGGAAGGTGTAAAACCTTCACTTCGACCTGGACATGGTCAACAATGGTCAATGAAAGCCCATGCACACAAGTCTCCCAGGCTTAGTAACAGGGTCGGCAGGTCAAGGACTGGGGAACATCGAATGGGGCATTACATTCTCCTCCCCTTAAGAAAGCATCATCCTCGATGTGACATGCAATGAAGAAAAAGAAATGGTACGCAACAAGGAACAAGTAATATGGTGAAGGCACGCTCTAAGGTTAAGATTTAAAGCTACAAAAGCATGGTCACGGGGTGGCCCTAGGAATAATTTGGTAGAAATTTTAACTTTCAAGGTTCTGTGAAGATTGACAGTTCTCTCTTATTCGTTATTTCATTAATCTCTTTCCATTAACATTATTCTTAATTCAAGTCCTTTAAATTTTCATTTTTATCAAATTTTAGTTTATTCATTCTGGTGGGTTCCCATCATGAACTACAGTCACGACACCCTACCAGGGTCATACACAACACTAAAATTTCACAAGCATACTTTTACATACTTTCACGACCGTATCACATCACGAGGGTTTCACCAAATCATGGAATGACAACAAGTAGACCACATAGCAAATAATTTCCAACAATTACATCCTAGACATAGATCTAGTACACACATATGACTAACAAACCAGGTCAACACGCTGATACATATACAACGGGTATCACATGGCCCAAAACAATCCATGACTATAACAACATAGTTCTAATCCAATATCCAAAAGTCCATACCAACCAAGGGGAGAGTCAAGCCTCAAACATAACAAGGTGTCAAAAAGACTCATACAGGTACACATAACTCACTATACCAATCTCCACACATCACAAGGCATCACGAAACAACTCCAGATATCTCCAAAAGCAACAGAATACAACTCCATATACCTCCCCAAAGCATCACCAGATAAACTCCATATACCTCCCAAGAGGAAGAAACATAGTGCCAAAACCAAGTCAGGTCACTCAACCATAGAGCCCCATCAAGAATATCAGGACACTCAACCATAGAGTTACCATAAAGAATAACAGGTCACTCAACCATAGAGGCATGTCTCCTTTCTCCTTTTAAATGAGGTCGGGTCACCCTATGGCCCTAGGCACATAGAGCCCCGTCACCCCCAAACCCAAGTGACATAATAACTCGTGGTTCAACAACCCGCTAGTTATCTGTAACTCCTTGGGGCGTACCCCCATACAATGAAGTGGGTCCATAGGTTCAACCACTCCATGGTTAATCCCATGACCCTAAGCCAACACATTACGACATTAGAACCAGCATAACAATCCAATCAAATGCCAAGTGGCAAAATCAAAAGCCTTGGGCTTGGCTACAAAACTTTTAAATATGAAAAGAAAGTTTTAAAACCAAGAAAAAAAAATGTCTAATTAGCCTAGGTTAGTGTAAAATCCAAATGTTAATGCAACAATCAAATAAATGCCCAAAATATAAGAACATGTCAATCAAGAAAATGGTTGGTTCTAGTGAAAAGAGAAAAATTAATTTACGAATAAAATACGTAATGAGAAAATAGCACATTACAATCACTATGTGGCCTCATACCACCACCAAAGGGGTACTCATCGAGTTGCTGGCACTCGGACATCGAGCCTCAGGTCGTGAAAATATACATGTAACTAGAAATGAGTATATCAAATAATGTAACTGTCATCATCTCTGCCTGAATCATAACTCCAAACTCCCACAAGGATCAACATAGTCAAAATCACATAGGATTATTCAATGAACAATCCAATAGGAAAGAGCAGGGAACTCTAGTTGCATAAGTTGAGCCTAAGGTGGTGCGCACCCACAATATATTGAGCAAGCTCGAAGTATACTAAACAAATAGAATTGGATTTTCAGTCTATATAAGACTCCACTTCCTCACTCGTACTCAGCTCAAGATTATGAAAACTTGTTCCACGCCTCCTCTCTCCACACATACACTCTTGAAATTTTATCCCCTTAGGGTTGTCTAGTGTAGGGTCCATGACATACACATAACTACATCACTAACACAATGGTAATTCACACACAACGACCATAACATATTACACATGGTTTATATATATAGGGTATAACACAATCACTACTTTCAAGGTTTATGATACATCACATTATCACATCCTGCACCCAAAGTGCAATCGCTATACACTAGGGATCATACTCCCATATACCCATAAATCATGACATGAACCATCACATATAACATGAATTATACATATGAGGAACACAATGTCTAACATTACGACATATAATCCCTTTGCGATACAACACAGTGATACACATGACTCATACAACATGGTGACGACATCACACTATGATTCAATTCACTCTACACCAATTTTTCATGCAATACATCTTCACATCACATAAGGTCGAAATGCTTCAACACTCTGCAATTCACAATATCATTCCTTCCACACAAAACAAGGTGGTACATCACACACGGATTCCTCATTGAATCCACAAAAACGAGAGTCGATACTCTCATCACAAGCACATCAAGATGACAACAAATACACACTAAGTGACATGCACAACATGTGCTTCCATAAGGTCACAATCACGACATAGTTCACATAACAACATATATCACATTACTCTTCCATTATCCACCACCATCATGTAGAATCATCACAACTCCAATCCATCCCAGAGGTTCAAGAGCATGAACCTCGCTCTGATACCATATGTAGTGCCCACACTTTAACACAGAAAATTACAACAGTAAAATACCAGGATCAATTTTTTTTTTTACTTACATTGGTCATTACAAAATGCCACAAGAACTCCCAGTCAGGAAAAATCAACAACGTATACGACACTTACAAAAGTCATCAAATCACATAGACACATGATAACACCATATACATGCTGACGCTACACTTTTCCCAACGGAAGGTTGCTAGTAGAGACCCAACCACAAGAACCTAACTTAAAGGATGGCGAACCCACAACACATCATTACTTTAAATTTATTTTAGTTACGATTAAAATCCCAAGAACATGGTTACGTAAGCATAATTTTCTCTCTTTTTCCATCTACAAAATCTTAAGTTCATTCCTTCTTTTTTTTTTAATTTACAGTTCGACCAATTTAGGTTGGCTTCCTTTATGCATCATAGAAATTTCTGTAACTTACTGGCTTATTTGGCACAATTCAAATCACATATACAGTACTTAATTATCATGTTATTATGTTAAGAATGTGCTTCTCAAGCGTTTATTTAAAGATTAGAATTTAACCTTGCTACACAAGTGAACCTAACATGATGTCAAGATGAAATCTTGGGATCAAGGAAGACATATATTTGAAATAGATTTTTCCCCAAGAAAATTCATCAATCACGGAATAGTTATTTCACTACCATTATTATTATAGTTCAATAGCTTGTTAAATTCCAAATTTGATTTTTATATGTATATCTTTTATTTTCTCAATGTTAGGTCACACCAAGGTAATTTATATTCTTTGCAACGCATGAAAAAGTTTAATTAAGTTATAAGGACTCCAAGATTGACCTCAATCCTAATCTCTAATCTCATGTGCAGCATTATGTGATATGCTCTTACATTGCACTAAGGTCTCGTTCTTAGCACTGTTTTGTAATCAGGAGTTACAAAAGTATTTGACTAACATCTTGAAGGGGGTACATGATCAGAAGAATTGTAACTATACCTAAACCAAAAGTGACACCTACTAATCAGCTGAGGTTTGGTTTCTCCCAATATGCACTTAATGATCCATGCCTCAACTATATAAGAGTTTAAGGCAGGCGGACATATTTATACTAAACCACCTTCAAGAAGATACCAAGATGTTATTTGGATAGAAACCAAGGTAACACCGTTTAGTCGATCCTTCGAACAAGGACTCCTAAGGTGACTTCTAAGGTGGTCTTCAACACTCAACTTGGTGTCAAACCTGAAGAGAGGGCATTCTTCTTGTGATTACCAAAACTAGAAGGAAACCGCATACTCTGGGTAAATTTGGACCATGTCATTCCTAAAATATGGGTTCACGACAATGTCGCGAAACATAATGACTATGATGGTAAATTCCAACTAGGGGTTTTATTTACCTAACCTAGGAGGAATCATCGAGTGTAAAGCTTAAGTTTGTTCTACGGTCTTAAATATCTTATATGGTAAAAAGGATCACACATGCAGGAAAGTTTTGCATGAATATTTTATTAAGGTTGAGTGTTCCCATTAAAACTCTTTATTATGTTTGCAAGGTAAGAAGATAACCCAGTAATTAATTTAATCATTTATTGAATACTGAGAAAGTATTCCAATATACTAACTTCAATTTCAATTTACTATGTATAAATCAAACCCTTTTTTTCCATACACAACTAAGAAACAAATTGAACCGGTGATTAGATGCACATTTCCTAAGTATCCCTAAAACTAGCATATCATGCATATTAACAAATTTCAATTATAAATTTTTGGAAACAAGAGACTACATTAGAAAGTTATTCATTTTACAATGACCTATAAAAATTACAATAATAATAATTAAATTACACATCGCCTTTTTTGTCGTCATTCTTCCATCCTGCAAAACCCACATGAGCATGATATCAATGATAAATCACTAGCATGGCATCCATCCTAATCAATCATAAGTATCATTTTTTAGTTTCCCATTTACATCTGACAATAATTACAATTTGCAATCGAAATAAAAAGGTCTCGAAACATGTATTCATTGCATTTCATTTTTCTTCATTTTGTAACCCAGGAGAGAGAAAGAGAAGGGAAGAGAAACAAAACACCATTTTTTCAAAAAAAAAAAAATCACACAACAAATACATGAAAGGGTTTTAAACAATTATTTGCATGTCTTAAAATTTTCCAGGGTGGTTTGGCAACCCTAAGAGGGTCTGCAATTTTCTATTTTTATATTTTCTTACTAACTATAAAAACGTACAAAACGTGCTTGAAGGCTAAGAAACCACTTCCAAAAGTTATCTTCCAATGAGAACGCACTCCATGATCAAATTTATATGTGACCCTAGATATACCAAGAGTTCATAGCAACTGAAGGAATTGAAAAAGAGAGAACAATTTGTGTTTGGCGGCTAGTTCTCCGAGGCCACTGGTCGAAGTTCACCCAGTTATAAAATGACAAAAGTTAGCTCGAGGGCCCATAAAACCGCATCCATAACTGACATTTGATGGAAAAGCATGCAATGAGACATCTCCTACTAGTTCCCCTATATAAGGAGAATTCATCAGAGTCGACGGGACTGAGAACTAGTAAACTATTTTCAAATGGCGACAAGTTTTCTGGAGTGACAAGAAGAAATTGGTCCAGTTTGACCTCGTCAAACTGTGACTGGAGGCCTAAAAAATGGCTTCACTAAACTATCCTGAAAAGTGATCTTTTCTATACTAAATTTTCCATGCATTTGTCTAGTATAAATTCTAGAGGTTTGCGAAGACAGGACGTAATTTCTCCATTCAGATTTCAAATGGCTGTTCAAAACGAAAGCAAACTTTCTAGATTTAACAGCTTTCTACTACTATAAACCAGTGTAACAGGGCTCTTATAAGAGTGTCAAAAGGATGTCATATGTTCGTTTCGGGTCAAACCAAAGGTCAAGATAACTCCTAGTATACCAAAGTACACGAGTGAAACTTCACATCCCGTTTCCAAAGATACGAAGGGTACTTAGTGAGTCTCCGAAAAAAGAAAAATTTAACTATTTTAAAGAGGAAGAAGGTCAACTTTATCAATGGGGAGTCAAATTCGTCTGGTTGATAAAAAAAATATTGGAGCAATCAAGATGGTTAAGAATTTTCTAAATCATCTCGAAGTGAGGGTAATAGTTCATGGTTTAAAGTAGACGAGTTATAATGACATCATGAGTTACGACAACGACAATTTATTGTTTTACAACGAGTTGAAGGGACATTTAACTATATTAAAAATCCTAATAATTTAAAATTCTATTTAGTTGCAAAAGAGAACTAAAAAACAAGAATTATGAGAGGTAAGGGAAGAACAACCATGCATGGAGAGTGAAGTCGGTATAAACTACGGGATTTGGTTCAATAACTTGCTTGGGCACATTTTCAACCAGATCATGAGCATCCACAGCTCCACCATTTAACATACACGTATATCAATAAAATATGTAACTACATATTTGAAAACCATTCCACTACTCGGATCACATTTCTCCTACCTTCTGGATTCGACCCACCACTTGTTGAGCATGATCAAATGGTTTCTTATTATTGTTGTTCAGATAGAAAGAGATCTTCCTCCTTTTTGCACAACTTCAAATCTTGCAACCATTAGACCATGATTTTTGAAGGCATTTATTTAAACACTTCACATGCCTCCACATTTTGCACATTCTCATGTGCTCATCAAAAACCAGAAAACATAATGATTAATTCTAGGCATGATTCTACAAGAGGCACTCATGCCATCGAAGTATTTACAACCCTCATGCATTGAACCTGCATGGATGAAAGCTAATTAAACAAAAATGAAGCTTACATGGTCAGGGTATGTTCCATAAGACCACATCTCTTTGAGGCATTCTGAAAACCAGTCCAATGCCTTTTAACAGACCCATTTTTTTACGTATCCTGCTATCATTGCAGTCCAGGAGGCCACATATCTTTAAGGTATTTTGTCAAACAGTTCGCATGCGTTGTGTATGCCTTCACATTTTGCATACATGCCCATCTAGGAACCTAACAAGACATTTAAAGATATCATCTTCCCATGATGCTTTGATGGATGTCCATGCATTGTTCTAAAGCTCCCATATTGGCATAGGCTAGGAAGATATCATCAAAGGTTGTGGGGTGTGGCTTCAAACCTGCCAACCGTATTTTGCTTGGAAAAGTTCCAATGCAGTTTCAACAAAACCATTTTGTGCATATCTCAAAATCATTACAGTCCATGGAACCACATTTCTTCCATGCATTTAGTGGAATAATTTGCATGTTTCCATGTTTTACATATGCATCTGCCAAGGCGTTTACAACTTCAACATCTGACAAAACTTTTCTATCTTTTATGCGCTGCAAGGGGTCGCACAGGTCTGGCACGTTTCTTTTTTACACAGGCTGAGGATTTGTTGGCAAATGTAAACTGATCAGGTTGGATACTTATTTATTGCATGGTGAAATAACACGACTACCCTAAGGAGGAAAACCTGCATCTTCTATACGCTGCAAACAAAAAAATTCCCTTCCAAAGAGCTGTTATCTCGTTCTTTTTTTTTTGGACAACCAAAAACTGCACCCCCCTAAAATTGTGACTCCAACAACTGACAAAAATTCTTGTCTCTTATGCATTGAAACAAAAAAAATGCCCATGCTTGGCAGTCTGGTGTAGCTGGGAGGATGCTGAACCAGGTTGTGGAGTCTGCCATGCCGCCGCCCTCCCCAAATTCACCCCTTCTAAGAGCCAAAAGGATAAAACCCTAACGCGACACTTGATTTTTCTCACCCTTCTACCACTTGCCCTAATCCGCCCCCACAATCACAGGAATTTTGATTTTATTATTATTATTTTAATTCCTTTTAAATTTATTTATCTATTTTTTTTTTAATCTAAAAACATCATAAAACCCTAAAACGAAGTAGACAAATAAATAAAATATAACTTAAAGTCAATCCATTACTAGAGATAAAATTTTGACACAAAAGTGACTGATCGAAGTCGGCGATATGAGTTATAATAGTATTATAAACATTATTTTAATGATTTTACAGCTTAATAATGATAATAATTACTAATCCTATTAATGTTGACGACCCGACAAACTCGAAGAGCCGAGAACCAAATTTTCCTTGAACTAGATAGTCATCCATGACGCTACGAGGTCCACAGTTGGGGTGTCGACAACGACTTGAAAGGAAAGAAAGAGAGGGAAGGTGAAAAACGTTCACTGCGACCTGGACACAGTCAACAACGGTCAATGAAAGCCCACGCACACAAGTCTCCCAGGCTTAGCAATAGGGTTGGCAGGTCAGGGACTGGGGAACATCGAACGGGGCATTACAGGTCGTGTGAAGATAATTTTGACTCTAAATCTCACAAGTGTATACTAGACAAGTAGGTAAGAGGAGCACTTCCTGTTTCATCCACAAGGTTCCCTCTTGTGTGGACTACTCTGGGGTTCTTGGGATCATCGTTCTTGTTATCTTAAGGCTTATTCCAAAGGGCACTTCTCCCAGCTCAAAGCATCTGAGCCATAGCTCTTAACCGAAACGTACATATAAAGTGTTTTGAATGTGGTGTTTTTTCTTATCTTTTAGCTTAGTGTGGTTTTGATGTACATTGTTTGGAAACCTCCATCAAACTGTATTAGTATGGGTTTAGATCCTGATTCTTTGAAAATAAATTTAAGTCCTACGTGTGAAATATTAGTAGTTCTCCATAAGATCATAATATCATGAAAGAGAATTTAAGAGTTGTTTTTTATTCCCAAGATCACCTAAAAGGTACAAGGGAAGAGCATACACAAAAAAACCCAACTATAACAAAAAATAAAAATACTTGCAAAATCAAATTGCAATGCCATTCATTTTAACAATTTTTTTGTTCATTCCCTTAACCAAGAAATTTGATGAAGTTTTTTAAAAGCATGAAAAAGGCCTAGAGTTGTTTTTGATTCCCAAGATCACCTAGAAGGTGCGAGGGAAGAGCATACACAACTCTATCCTAGAAAATGAAAACTACACATTCATTAAACTAAATTAAACAAGTTAGCACAAAACATGATCCAATATATATCCTATAATCAATTGTTAGCTTCAATAAACCTGTAAGATGTTAGCCAAAAAAAGGAATCAAAATTATGTAAACTATGAAAAATAGTACCCCAAACTTCAAACCATCACACCTACACGGACCTTAGAGAACCTACACAGAATTTATGACACATGCGCAACCCTAACAACATACACATGGAATGTATGACACCTGTGTGCCCCTAACAACATACACGTGAAATTTACAACACAGACTTGGTTATGAGAAAAATACATAGACAACAATGCATAGATACGGCCAGATAGATGGAAATGTGGATCTAACAGTGTATGTGCGGATTTGTCAAGAAAATAGGACATAGGGACATAAAATGACGCATGTGTGGCCAGAGAAGGACCTACACGGATCTATAAGTGTATGCATGGACTATGACAAAGCAACACAGAGGGTAAAATAGACATGCAACATATGCATGGAAAGAGAAGCACCTATGTGGAACATAAGACAAAAACATGAGCCTACACATATATGAACACCTTATTCAGCATACACGTAGACCTAATGATGCATGCGGGGCCCAACCTAACACTTGCGCATGTACCTGGAATGATGTCAAAAACATGAAATACTGACGCAAGAAACCTCAAAAAGGTCAAATTTTTCCTAATTTAGATCAAAATTAATGACAAACCATCACAATTAAACTAGTAAAAGAGACTCAACACATGTAAAGTTTGAAAAATACCTTTAGGAATTCAAACTATTCCACCCATGTATAATAAGGGCAAGTAAAAACTTGAGATAAACTAATAAAACTTGACATTTAATGCCACAGGACTATGGATGCGTCCCATCGGGCATGCCAAATGTGCTCATATAGAAATTTTCCATACTAAAACAAAGCTAACACCTAGTAGCTTCTAAGAAATCAATAAAACCTACTATAGAACCATCAAGATAAGAGATTATGAGAAACAACTTCTTCAATGCATGAACAATATCAAAACAAAATGCTAAGCTATTTCTTACTCTCTAGATTGATAATATAACAAATGAACCTATTTATATCACTTTATCAATCAAAAGGGAGTGATTTCCTCAAGGTTTTGAAGATGGGATCTCACCAAACCATGACTACAAGGCCATTTTTGGATCTTCCCATGCTCTTCAATTTGAGAGAATGGATGCAATATGGAGAATCTATTTCCTTCAATGGAGAATGGATCAAGATAAAAATTCCTATAGTTTAAACTAGGGCAAATAAGGTCTAAGAATAAAGGTAAGGGGGAGAGTTTATTATATAGCTTTCCTTAACTGGCAAGACTAGTAAATTGATGAATTTGGGATAAACCCCAAAGAGGAAATATAAAGGCCATGTATGTTTAATAAAGTGTGTGCACTTTATGGGAGTTGCAAGGGGGTTTAATTAATCAAAGGTGATTAATTAATAGAAGGGGGTATGCTTATATAAGATTTAAAATAAAGTTAGTATGATTCAGGAGATTTTAAGAGAGGAAATGGTTTAATAAATGACAATTTATTGATTTATATTAGTAGTCGTAATTAATTAAGAATAATTAATTGACTTAGGTAGAAATGGAAGTTAATTAATGAAAGGTTGTTAATCGGAATCTTGAGTGATATGAGGGCTATTTAATTAGTGAAATGTAATTAATTAACAATGATAGAAGGATAGTGGTGGTTAATTGACGAAGTGTCGCCAATTTACAGGAAAGAGGGTAGTTAGTGTAATTTAGGTATTAAAATTACTTGACCAAATTCTAGGTGTTTACAAGTAGTGATGATAAGGACTATCTCCCCTTTCACTCGAGTGATGATTTGAAATATTATGAGCCAAAATATCCTCATGATCCTCACTTGGATAGGCATACCTTGCATAGTTCTTGAGATTGGATAGGGGATCCTTCAGATGAGATACAAACTCATTCATAGTTCATTAAGCCCCATGACTTCTTCACCTTTTCTTCTAACCCTTAGTATTTTTGGGAGGCTAATGTGATTCCTAAGTGGGATTCTTATATGGAAGAGGAATATTCCTCTCTTATGAAGAATCACAATTGGGATCTCACCCCTCTTCATAAGGGAAGAAAAATGGTTCGGTGTAGGTGGATATTGCAAACCAAGTATGGTGCCAATTGTTGGAACATAATGATTAAGTGGTCTAGCCAAACCTTAATTAATATGGGTCCATCACTATTATATAGGTTAAATATTTAATAATAAGAAATAACTTTATATTATTAAATATTCATACCTAGGTAATATACATTAAGTATTTAATAATGTGAATAATTTATGTTTCTATTTATTAAATAGACTCACCTAGGTATATGTGTCAACTATTTTAGGTTGAAAAGGTGGGTTAGAGACATACCCAATCACCTTATATAAAAAGGAATTTAGTTCCTCATTTGATATATTCAGGAAATATATCAAAGGTGCGTAAATCAAGTGATATATTTTTACCCTTGGTAAATAGGGTTTCAAAGGAGGAGGAAATCTTATTGGATGTAAAATAAGTTATCTGAAGTAAAAGGTTATTTTCAAAGTGGTTTTTACCCTATTAGGGTTTTCCACTATAAATATTGTGTCCCCTGTGTTATTTATTTTCTATAAGCATTTATTTATTTATGTTATGATGTAATGTTTATTTAAATATTTATTGTACCATTATATAATATGTAAGTTGATTAAATCCGTATTTATTAGAATCCTCAAATTCTAACATGGTAACTAAGCGAGGTAAATTAAATAAATTAAGATTAAATATTTTTTATTTTATTTATTTAATTTGTATGGGTTTTTTCAATCAACCCAGAAGGGTATTTACAATAATCAGCCCTTTCTTTCCATTGTGTAACCTAAAAGTTTTGCTTTGTGAAGAATCAAGGTGAATTCACAGGTGGAAAATTTGGAAATTTCTTACCTTCTGTGAAAACTTGTGTATAGGTAAGGGTAAAATATTTGAAATATTTTTTTCTATAGTTTTAATATGTCCAAGTTGAATTTTTTCAATGGTAAATGAAGGAGGAGACAAAGCTCCATCAAAATATGATTTGAATTTTTTGCATTGGAAGCATGAAAAATGTTGTCTCCTCTATAACTTCTAGGTTTATGTAGAATTTAAAATTACATGGCATGGTAAATGTTTTAATTAATTTTTTCATGAGGGGCCCCGTGATAAGGGTTATATGTGTTTTCTTTTAAATTATATATACTATAGTTTATAATTTTTTATACACTATATGTTGTTTTTTATTTATATTATATAAACTATATACCTCTTTTTTAAAAGTGAATTTTATAAAACCTTGATGGGCTCGTCAAAGAAGAATGGATCAAACCCTAAACTCCAACACAATGCAAAGGTGAATGGCGGTGGTGTGGAAGTGGTTTCCCCTATTTCGTATGATATGGCGCCACTCAGATCTGGTCAACCTAGTTGTGGTAGGGGTCGGGGCATTAGGCCTCATGGAGGCTATCTAAATGACCGCAATGGTAGTCTTTTAGGTGCCTCCCTTGATGGCTTTGGGCTGAATGGATCTATTATCCCGAGTGATGGCCGATCCTCTAGTTCGGGAAAGGGGGGACTTCGATAAAGATGTCCCTATTTTAACCCAAAGCGAAGAGAATTGGGAGAATTTTTTCTGAAAGTGAGCACCCCTGTACGCGTTTCAAGTGCTCATGTTGGTGGATGTATAACAATTTATGAGGTGATATATGTAGGTGGATCTGAGCCTATGCAGTTCCAAAGCTAGCCAAGTTAGAAGCTTAATAAATCCCCTGCTCATAATTTCATGGATGTGCTGAAGGGAGTTAGTTATAGGAACAAGGGTTTGTTAGAAGCTAAGCATAATAAGCCTATGACTTATGCTAAATCTACTCCAACTATGTGTTTTGGGGAAGAGATGATTTAATCCGAAGCTGCTTTCGAGAAGAATGGTTTGATTTGTAGATTTAACAATTTTTGTTCGGGTCTGTTAGTGCTTCATGCTTGGATTTTGTGCCATTGGGGACCTTTTTTGGTAGGTAGGTTGGATATCTTTCCTAGTGCTCGTGGTTTCTTTGTTATTGCATTTGCTAGTGTTTTTGATATGGATCTAATTTTTCAGAAAGTTTGGGAATTTGACTCCCACATACTCTTGATGAAACCATGGTTTCCTCTTTTTAACCCAGTTTCTAATACGTTCCAATTTAAACTAGTATGGATACATCTTCCTTATTTACCCCTCCAATTTTGGTTGGAGAATTGTCTTATTTCCATTCATGAAACACATTAGGGAATGTTTAGCTATTGATCCTAGAATCGAGGATTATGAGCACACAACCTATGCTAGAATATTGGTTGACATGGATACCTCTGTGGACTTCCCTTCCACTATTGAACTTAAATTTTAAGATAGAACTTGGATTCAAAACCTGGACTATGAAGGGTTTCCCTTTAGATGTAGAACTTGCTTTTCTCTAGGCCATTTAGCAGTTGATTTCCACTTGGTCCGAAAACATGATAAAGGCAGAGGATCTTGGTGGAAGAACTCAAATTATAATCACCTAGTTGTGAATGATCCTTTGAAGTCTGATTCTGAGCCGAGTGAGGTCTCAGTTGATCTAGAAGATATGGAAGTGCAACATGTATGTAAGAATGTTTTGGGTCACTTACCTTGTTCCCCTGGATCTTCAGAACACTTTGAAGTTTTTGATTCCAATCCATAATATTGAAAATGTAAATCCAAACTTGAATGAGGGTTGGAAAGTTGTCAATTGGAAAAATAAAGGTACAATCTCTCCCCTTAAAATATAGCTAAGGTAAAAAGGGAAGGGGCTTCATCATTGAGATTGTTAGATTTGTTGTTGATTGTATGATGTTGTTGTTTTTTATCTTTCGCGCCACTAGTGGAGGCTGGTTTATTTTGTTCCTCATTGTCTTATCTTTTTCTCCTCCTTTTGTACAGGGTAGAGTCCCCTTAACCCTTTTTCACAATTAATAAAATAAAAAGTGAATATATTTTTTACATTATAAATTATAATAGGTTAATATAATGTATTAAAATATAACCTCCCTAATATTATACAGAAGAAGAAAGTCTGGAATTTCACATTCTGGAAATACACAACAATTTTTGACTCCATTAAATTTGACAGTCAAATGACTGTTATGACAAACCAAATATAAGGCAATATGACCATCATTTAGATGTAAAATTTAAGCTCATAGGTTCCAAGAAACTTTCATTTTGTTAAAATTAATAGTCAAATGACCATCACGATAGACCAAAAATAAGTCATAATGATGGTAATTTAGACGTCAAATTTAAGCTATCCAAATCTTTTTCTACATTATTTTTTTCCAAAAATTTGAAGTTGTTTTGCATTCTTAGGGGTTTCTTCTTCACTTCTATATGGTCAGAAATTTTTTTAGATAAAGTCTGGGGTATAATGCAAAGCCCTTTATATTGTGGGTTATTATTTTGATCATGGGAGGTTAATTAATATGCATTGTAATGAAAAAATTAGTTATGATTAAATAGTTTATGTAGATCTATAAATATTAGATTTGATTCTATGAAAAGTGTTAATTTTTTTTATAAATATGTATCTAACTCTGTGGTACATTGTATATTATAATGGGCTGTGTTTTACAGGTTCAAGTAAACAATGACGTGTATCTATTTCTGTCTTGACAAAACCTAGATCCTAAATGGAACCAACTACAACATTTGGAAGATCAGGTTCAAATAAGAACTTATGGTGAGGAAACTCTAGAAAATTGTTTCTGAATCTGAGGTATGGATGAAACTAGAATCCATACATGAAGGTACTCATTTATTTAAAATTATTAAATTAGTTTTAGAATTACTTACAACTCCTATAAAAGGAGATGAAAAAGTAGTTAATTTATCAGCCAAAATTAAAAATATTAAAGCACAATTAGATGGATGCAATTGTGATTTAATTGGTGAACAATTAATCTACTTTATTTTTTAGTTAAATATACATGAAAGATTTAGGAATTTTATTTCTATCTTGAACTCTAAATATCATAATGAAAATGATCTACCTGATTTAAATACCCTAATTTCACTTCTGATATAGGAAGATCAAGTGATGATGAACTTTGACTCTAATGAGAATACCTCTCTGGCACTTCTTTCTTAGAATTCAAAGTTCAAACCTCGCAAGCCCTCTCAGATCAAAAATTTAGATCTAAATCTTCTTTTGTTGATATGAAAAGTTTTTCTTTCTGATCAATTGCATGTTATCTTTAGTGGTAAATGTCACAAATGTGGTAAATTTGGACATAAAAAGGAATATTTCAAAACTAAAAAACCTATCCATAAAAATAAAAAATAAACTATTTCTTCTAAATACAATTTAAGGAAAAAGGATAGCTCTAATGATATTCCTAAAACTGTTACATTATATGCTACATTGTATTCTACCTCTAATTTTGAATGGATTCTAGATTCAGGTGTGTCAAATCATATGATTCGTGTTTCAAATTCTTTATTTGATGTTGTGAACATAAATGAACATGTGTATTTTGGTGATAACTCATCTTTAGAAGCAATAGAGAAAGGAAAATTAAAATTTTCTTATGGTGTGTTAAATAATGTTTTATTTGTTCCTAAACTCAAAAAGAGCCTTTTATCATGTTCTCAATTAACTCATGATGGTTTGTCTATTCAAATTTTGAAAGATACTTGGTATATCAAGGATAGTAATGATAATATAATAGCTGAAGGAATTCAAAGAAATGGTCTGTATATTTTTTAGGATTTCTCTTTTACATCATGTTTTGTTTCTCAAAGTTTGAATAATTCAAAACTATGGCATGAAATATTAGGACATGTTAATTATTGAAGTTTATATGAAATGGATAGATATAATCTTGTGAAAGGTTTTCCTGTGTTTTCTTCTTCTCATGATGTGTGTAAAGGGTGTTTACACTCAAAACAAAGTGCTAAACCCTTTCACTCACATATTGAAGAGATTTCCTCTTCCCCACTAGAATTTATTCATAGTGATGTTAGAGGAACTCTTTAAGTAGCTTTATTAAATGGTTCTTTATATGTTGTTACTTTCATTTATGATTTCACCAGGATGATTTGGTCATATTTTCTTTAAAATTAATCTAATGTACTTGGGAAATTTAAGGAATTTAAAGCATTTGTTGAAAACTCTTCAAATTATAAAATTAAGAGACTTAGAGTAGATAATAGGGGTGAATATGTTAGCAAAGAATTTGAAAAGTTTTGTTAGGATTGTGGTATTAAAAGGTAATTAAATTCTCCTCATTCTCCCCAATCTAATGGTGTTGCAAAACATAAGAATATGACTATTTTAGATATGGCTCGCATTATACTTCATTATGTTGGTCTTCCCAAATTTTTGTGGGTAGAATCAATGAACACAATAGTCTACATTATATATAGGGTTCCCACCAAATCTATTAATCTTTCAAATCCTTTATAAAAATGGTCAAATCAAAAACCTAATATTTCTCATCTAAAATTTATTTGTAGTCCTACTTCTTTATAAATTCCTAAAAAGAAAAGAAAGAAACTTGATATGACTTATTTCTCTTTTTTTTTCATTAGATATGGTATTAACACTACAGGTCTAAGGGTTTACGAACTTGTTAAAAGGGAAGTAACTGAAAACCGCAATGTGGTGGTTTTAGAAAAATGATTTTGTTTATCTAGTAATTGTGAAGATGTTCCTAACTCTATCAACATTTCTAATAATGGTTATGATTCTAATAATGAGAATATAGTAAATGGTCATGATGATGTTTCTTGTGTTGATACTATAAATGCTTCTGAATCTCTTAACTCCCTAGTTAAGAAAACCAAATGGGCTCAATTGTGTTAGAAAGTTCTCCTATTGATCTTAGGAAAATGACCAGAAGCCATCATACATACCATGCATTAATGACCTTGTAGAACCTGAGAGCCGCAAAGTTTTGAAGAAGCTTCTCAGGATGAGAAGTGGATCAATGCAATGCAAGCTGAATATAATGCCCTAATTCAAAATCAAACCTGGGAGTTGGTTCCACCTCCAGAGAAAAGAAGTATTATTATAGGGTCTAGGTGGTTATACAAAGTAAAATATAATGTAGATGGTAGTATTGACAAAACATAAAGCTAGACTTGTTGCTAGAGGTTTCACTCAGAAACCTGGTATTGATTATGTTGAGACATTTTCCCCTGTAGCTAAAATGAGTACTGTTAGGACCTTATTTGCAATTGCCTCTCAATTTGGGTGGGAAATCCACCAAATGGATGTGAAAAATACCTTTTTTGAATGGTGATTTAAAAGAAGAACTTTACATGTCTCAACCTAAAGGATTTGAAGAAACTGGTAAAGAAAAAAACTATGTTTGTAAATTGAAAAAATCCTTGTATGGTTTAAAGCAAGCTCCTAGAGCTTGGTATGTATGAAAATTAATCTTTTTCTTTAAACAGTTAGGATTTTTTAATTGTTCTTCTGAAAAAATGATCTATTCATTAAGAAGAAGGATCACATATTATCATTGTTTGTATATATGTTGATGATTTTTTATGACTGGTGATAATCCTGCTTTAATTTGTAGAATTAAAGAAAAATTGAAACAATACTTTGAAATGACTGATTTAGGTCTCATCATTTTTTTGGCATGGTTGTATTTCAAGATAAAAATTATATTGTTGTTTCTCAAGCACAATATGCAACCAATGTACTGAAAAAGTTTAAACATGATTGATTGTAAACCAATTTCTACTCCTATGGAAGTTGGACTGAAAAATTGATCCTAAACCTGCATGTGAAAAAAATTGATCCTACTTTATATAGGTAGTTAGTTGGTAGTTTTGATTATCTAACTATCACCAGACCAGATATTTCCTATGCAGTAGTAAATTTGCTTCTAGGTTTATGCAGGAACCTTATAGAGATCATTGGAATCTTGCAAAAAGGATTCTTAGATATATTAAAGGTACAATCAATTATGGGTTGCATTATACTAAGAATGAAAATGCTGCTAACTTATATGATTTTTGTGATTCTGATCATGCTGGTGATGTATTGGATAGAAAATCTACTTTCTGGTTGTGTTTTTAAATTTGGTGCAGGTGTCATTACTTGGTGCAGCAAAAAGCAAAAACTTTTATCTCTCTTCAACAGAAAGCTGAGTATAGAAGTGCAATGGAAGCTGCAAAAGAGGCTCTATGGCTAAAGAGGTTGTTCGATGAGATAAAGATGAAGGATCCACATAGTGTTCCTTTGTTCTGTGACAACCAAAGCACCATAGCTCTTGCACATAATCCAGTACAACATCAGAGGATGAAGCACATTGAGATACATATATACACTTCTTCCGTGAGAAGGTGCTAAGTGGTGAGATAGATCTCAAGTTCATGTGACTGAAGAGCAGGTTGCTGATATCTTCACAAAGCCCCTGAGTGCTACAAAAGTTTTTCACTTTCATGAAAATATTGGATTTTGTCAGAGTTTCCATTGAGGGGGAGTGTGCATGACAATGTCACCTCCTAATGGAACTTGGTTTTTTGTAAAAAAAACCTTCGGGCATTTGTAAAAAACCTTCGGGCAAGTGTAAAAAAGACCTTCGGTAAGTGTAAAAAAAGACCTTCGGCATGTATACCTCCTCGATTTTTTTTTAGAAAGAAAGTGTAGAAAGATCTTAAAGGTGGTCTTCAGTAAAACTCTTTAGTGCTATTGAGTTTACTGGTAAACATCCAGTACAAGCATATTATTAAGGAGGTCCTTGGTTATAAAAGGCTCCTATATGCTTGGGTTCAATAACCTTTTATGAGAACCTGTGAGAATATGTAAAACTCACAAATCATACTTAGCCACTGATCATGGGATGATCTTTGGGATTCCAAATCCTTTTGTACCAAAAGGTAACTTGAGTATGATGAAGGTGTTATAATTCCTTCACCCGATATGCTAGCCTAAAACCTTTATGGTTTAAGGATTGTAAATCCTGTAGTGTACCATGGGCAGGTAATCTATTGGCATATGTTATCCCACTTAACATTAAGGGGGAGTGTTGGAACATAATGATTAAGTGGTCTGGCCAACCCTTAATTAATATGGGTCCATCACTATTATATAGGTTAAATATTTAATAATATGAAATACTTTTCTATTATTAAATATTCATACCTAGGTAATATATACATTTAGGATGTAAAATAAGTTCTCTGAAGTAAAAAGGTTATTTTCAAAGTGGTTTTTACCCTATTGGGGTTTTCCACTATAAATATTGTGTCACATGTGTTTATTTATTTCCTGTAAGTATTTTTTATTTACTTATGTTATGATGTAATGTTTATTTAAATATTTATTATAACATTATATAATATGTAAGAACAAGTCCTTAATCTTGAGGCTTTGGTATGAACATATGGACTCCTTTCTTCTTACTTTGGGTTCATTAGGTGTCACTCTGACCCAAAATGTTTACATTTTATGGCTAGATAAGTCCATGCTTATTTTAGTTTTCTATGTGGATGGCTTTTTGATTATGGAAATCATTTCTCAATCATGATTTTTGCAAAAATAACTATCCAAAAAATTTCTCCCTGAATTTAGGTTTTCTTCATTACTTCTTAGGATTTTCTCATCAGTGTGGACTTAGGGATCATCATTGCTCAACCTTGGGATATGCCCTTGATTTTATTTTTATTTTAGGTTTAACATGGATGATTGTATTCTAGGATTCTCCTCTCCTTCCTATTGAGTCAAGTTAGTAGCAATTGCTACACTCCCTAGTCGATGAACCCTTTATTGCTAATTGGTGGGGGCTTGAAGGACCTAATTCACACTAGGTTGGATATTTCTCATTCATTAAATTTGATGTTTGCATCATGTCTAATCAGAGGTTCAATGTAGGAACCTCATGAGTTCCTATATTGGAAAACAACTAAGCAGATCCTTTACTATATTATAGGCACTTACAACCTATGAAATTCATTACTTGGAGAGGGACACATATTGATTATTTGGATACATAAGATTCTAACTAGGCCCTATGATTCAATCATCAGAATTCTACCTCAGAGTAAACAAGACATTTCTCTTGGTTCAAGTTATTTTCAGTTGGTGAAGAAAGAATCATCAACATAATGTATATATTTATTGAGGTAAAATACAAGGGATTAGTCAATTTAGTTCCACTTAAGTTATTTAGTTACAGGGGGATTTTTCTGATAGAATTCGGTATAAATTTAGACCTAACCTAACATTATCTACTGCAATAACCTTAGATATCCATCTACCCATTTTTGGTTTAGCATCAATAGAAAAACCGAACCTTGAGAACACATTCACTTATCCAATATTTTATTCATGGAGGACATTAATTGATTTTCAAGTACTATCAGACTTCAAATTAGGTTGCAGAAATCTTTACCAAACCTTTCACTGAAGCCAAGTTTCTTCACTTGAACTCTCTTCTTGGGGTTCTACTGCAAACACCCATCTTATTCAATATTTATTTTTAGTCCTCTTCTTCTATAGAAAATTATATTTTGTACATGGGTACATTCATCAATCAGCCTTGTTGATGGGGACCCTTAAAAAATCTTCTTCACATAATTTGTCTAGGGGAGTATGTTTTTTCCCTCTTTTAAGCTATTAGCATTCCTAATGTTTCTTAGCTTTGATGAAGGGGGTTCATGTGTGGGTTTTTTTATTAATACATTATTTTATTTTGGATATTGGAAATTTCTACAAAAATGGCAAGTCATCTCAAATTAGGTGAGTCAAGGTTAACATTTTAGGAGTTATATGACATATAAAAGATTCTATCATGGAATCTACCCTAATTACTTTTCATATGCTCATTAGGGGTCATATGTCATACATGAGTACATTGAACACTTGTTTTAATGTAACTCCAATTCTCCAAAATGGAGGTATGATGAGTCTTGAATATGGAGAGTTACATATAATACTCAATGCAATATGTACTATACTTTCTCAATTTTTATCTATGAGAGATGAGTAGACCAATTTTATTTTTTGCATTCTTAAGTACTTGAGTTTATTATTACTTTTGTCTAACTACTTAGAGAAATTTTGTGTTATCATTCAAGTAAAAATCTTCCGATGTGCATGCCATTAATTTGATATCTTAGAGCCCTCTTTCAAAACTACTACTTCAATCCAAAGGACCATATCCTATTCTCTCCTCGACCTAAACAAAGTATATTTGTTATGACCATGGTGTTGCCCTAAGTCAGTACCCCTAACACCACCACTGGGTCATCCAAATTTAGCCTCTGTAATCTGATACATTGGTATCCTTTGTCCTATGAGTATGGTATGAACCAAGGAGGGCATCAAACATATGTAAGGAAAATTTGCTAAGGGACCCATTGAAATTAGATGCACCTCTCTTTAGCCCCTATGATCAATCAATATTGGTGCCTAAATAAAAAACTAAGTGAAATTCCCTCTTTGGATCTATTTATAAGCATTTCACTCCATAGGGATGTGTGTCACCATGTATTATGTGGTCATTGTGAAATATGTATGTGGTATCACCCCAATAGGGTTCCATGTATACCCACCTCACTGATCTAATAGAAGCCAATTTTAAATCCTACACCCCTTTGATAGCGGTTAAACCTAGAAAAAAATCCCATGACATGAAAAAATTTGGGGTGGATTATTAAAATCTCTTCAACCTATAATTAATTATATTGTATAGGTCATGATATGTCTAGTGTCTAGAAATCCTGACCCCATGTGTAAGATAACAGATGATCCTTTATTTACAAAATGGGATCTCCAAGAATTATAGGAACTTTTCCCCCCACCCTTTTATCCTTCCCAATAATCATGAAGCCAATATACCAATGATGGCATTACGTAGATTCGGAATAATGGATCCCTCCATTGATACCAATCTAATACCATTCAACTCAATTGAGTGCCCCTCATCACTAAATAGGGTCGGCATTGGTAGGCCTATGGATTTTCACCTCTAGTGAGCTGAAGTACTATTCATTGCTACACTATCTTCCTCCCTATAACAGATGCCCATAATATCCTATACATTCATGAAATGGAGATTTCTCTCTCCCTAGACACCAGGAAATTGTTTTCAACGTATTATAATTTTAATGTAAAATATGTCAAGAAATCACACAAATATACTATCCTGGGGACAAATGGCCTGTATCTCGGCTAAATCCCAACTCCATTCCCTCTTGAGATGATTTGGCTAATCCTGATTCTTCAAAAAAGGTAAACCTAAATTAATCCAATCATACTCTTTGGGCCTTGCTCCATCTAAGATAATCCCCCTATGTAATTAAGAAAATAATGCATTGGATTCTTTCAAAATTATAAATCTTCCAAAAAAGTAATAAATAATAAGTCAAACCTCCTTTCTGTTGGCATGGGTGGAAAAATTGTGTAACTACCTTGAACTGATATCTCACCTTCATAGGAGTCATGTCACCAACCATGATAGGATTACAACATGAAAAAAATTTCAAAAAAATTATCAAAAATCACAAAATTAATTTATATTT
This sequence comes from Taxus chinensis, assembly GCA_019776745.2. Classification (NCBI taxonomy): domain Eukaryota; kingdom Viridiplantae; phylum Streptophyta; class Pinopsida; order Cupressales; family Taxaceae; genus Taxus; species Taxus chinensis. Next base: position 386,303,894 of record CM034151.1, read on the forward strand.
TCCTAACCCGTACACCTTGACAGTCATTTCGACTATAATTTTGTATAAAATTCCCCCTAAAGAGTTTTTCAAACAAAAATCAAAACCTAGGGAAAAAATAAAAAACCTCTCATAACCAACATGTCTTTGAGCTATAATTATTGTCACCAAGTCTATTTTCATCATGTCTAAATGTTTTATGATTTGAATATACTTATGCATGAAAATGGTCTTTGAAAATATTGAGCTCCAAATTTAGCAAGAGGGAAGATAAATCAAATAATTTCCAAAAATGTGATAACTCGATATATCATCCATACATAAATACATACATTTTACTTACATACAAACATACTACATATATAGTGTGTGTGTGTGTGTGTGGGTGTGTGTGTGTGTGTGTGTGTGTGTGTGTGTGTGTGTGTGTGTGTGTGTGTGTGAATATACTTATGCATGAAAATGGTCTTTGAAAATATTGAGCTCCAAATTTAGCAAGAGGGAAGATAACAAAACTAATTGTTCCAAATAGTTGATAACTCGTCATACATACATTACATACATACATATGTGTTTGTGTATATATTATATACGATATATATTATTGGTGAATGTAGGGCTACCTGTATATGATGGGATCTCTCTTATATTGTCACTTCATACTGTCTGTCTTACATATGTAACTCTATCTTGATATATGTATCTAGCATATATGATATAAGCTATCATCTAGTCTGATGTAGGGATGTAACTAGGTATGTGTGTAGATATAACATACAACTTCCCATACACTGCACTAAAATACATACATACCTAAATGCAGATATACAGACTAGAGATAGAGATATATTATTCAGATAATCGATATTGGATCTCGACATTATACATACTCTACAATATATATGTAATTTATATGTATGTATATATATGTATGTATGTCGTATGCTATATATCGATTTATCACTATTTTGGAAATTATTTGTTATCTTCCCTCTTGCTAAATTTGAGCTCAATATTTTCAAAGGACCATTTTCATGCATAAGTATTTCAAATCATAAAACATTTATACATGATGTGGTAAATACGTGCAAGAAGATTGCAATTATTTGTCACCAAGTCTATTTTCATCATATTCTAAATGTTTAATGATTTGAATATACTTATGCTAATGAAAATGGTCTTTGAAAATATTGAGCTCCAAATTTGAGCAAGAGGGAAGTATGAACAATTA